>JANVCC010000022.1:39942883-40153489 GCA_025345505.1 Todiramphus chloris collaris
ATGAGTAGAAGAACCAGCTAGAAAACACACAGTGCTGAAGGCACAGGGCGTACACAGTAGTCTTGTCAGTTATATATTGCATACCAAACACTTCAGAAGTTTCATGAAACCTATAAAACTACCTACAGCAATGAGCTCAGGCTGGTTAGGGTCTATGCTGGCCTTAAGGAAGCCAATTCCTGCAAGGAAACATATGTCCCTGTTCGTAAACTTTAGTCATTTCAGCACGATTTCATGTTCATACGATCATAAGATTTCCATAGCAGATTTAGCTTCCTCCTAACCAGCACAGAACAAACGCAGCAGAGCTTGGATCTGTCACTCGGCACTCAAAAACACATACCTAAACATGAAGAGCTGCTAAAGAGACCAGTTCTAAGCCCAATAAATTGAACCCTGCAGAGGATAGAAAATCCATTTCACAAAGAGGTTAGACATGATCAAAACCTGACCATTGAAGATTTTTAACAAAGACTTGTCTGGAAAAATGGGTTGGGTTGAATAAAACACTTCATTTCAATTTGGTGGGGTTTACTGTGCTTTGGGGGAAAAAGAAATTAAATACATTTTTTTTGCGGAAAATCACTTAAAAATAAAAATGTAGAAGTTTTCTTTGAAAACTTGTGATTTCTTCCACTGATTTTCTTCACAAGAGTATGTTGGTAAAGACAGATGATTTCTTCAAAGAAAAATTTCTACTTTGATAGAAATGTATTTTCTGACAGAAAATCCTTGTATTCATTTATTCCTGACCAGTTCTGTTACCAGTTCCCACTGGTGGCTCAGACACTCACATGGGGCACCATGCAGAGATTGGGGCTCCCCCAGGGTGTTGGGGAGACCTGAGGAACCCCAGAGCAGGAAAAGGACTCTGCCAGCAGCCCCATGCTGGAGGAAAAAGATGATTAAGCAAAGGTTGATGACTATCGGTTAAGAAAACATAAAACTGACAATCCAAAGATTCATCAGGAAGGAAACAGCAAAAAAGATGCCATTATAACTGCAAGGAAGAGCCTGAAGGCAACATTTCAAGCATAACAGGACGGCTCGTAGAAATTAATAACAATTTCCCATTTACAAGCTTTTCCTTTGTTTTTGCGATAAAACCATTCCCAAGGTACAAGTGGTTTCAGACAATAATTACCTTGACAGGTGCTGCATTAAATTCATCATTTCTTCCCATTTCTCCCATGTTTCTAACAGGAAGCATTGGATTAATGTTACAATACTGGTGCTGACTGCACCTTTTTTTTTCCTGCTGAGTGTGTTTGTTTTCTCACCTTAAATCCCAGCCCTCCCCAAGCCACGAGCATTGCCTGGATTCTTATTCCATACCTCTTTGCAAGAGTTTACAGGCTTCATATATAAATTACAATCCTCCTTTATTAATCTAATTGATCGTTTGGTTCCAAATGCATATGCAAGATCTTTTGAAACCTTTTAGACCCCTGTGGTTCAATATCAATCTCAAAATATTAAAAGCATCTTGTGGAAAATTACAAAGCAGATGAGACACTTTGGGACTGGAGATGCTGTAGAAACTGAAACTTTTAAAGCAGCATTGACACAATTATCGAATGCTGTCAGTGCTCAAAAGGGCTTTTTATTTTATTGGTTCTTTTGTAATTGTTTTGTACTTTTACTCTCTCTGTGCAATGTGGCTTCCAGGAAATCAACTTAAATGAGAAACAGTGTTTAGATGAAACCAAATGAAGCCCGACACCTTGGAGGTTTTGGGTTTTTTTTTTTTTTTGGTCTTCTTTTTCATGCCCATTTACCAAGCCCAGATATTGTGTTATCTGAACTTCCTGGAGAGTTCTTGTCATCTAAGAACAATATATTTTGGAAGTACAAGCTCTCATTCCCAACAGATGAAAAAATCCTTTGAAAACCACAACACACATGAAAAATGGAGTAATGTTTTTCTCCCATGTGTATCGCTTGACTAATTTCTGTTTGCTTACACAACTTTTCCCCTGGACTTGAAGCGTTTTGGGGAAGGGGTATTTATCATGGTCACTGTAGCTCTTTGGGAAGCCACCCTGACTGGGAAAGAGGAGAATTCATTCAGCATACAGCATGCAGAGTCATGACTGCAGGTGGCATGATTGTTCCAATTGAATTAACATAACAAACACTGTTGCTCGGAATCCTTGCGAGGATAGTAGCTGTTTCCTCAAGGAAAGTAAGGGAAAATATTCCTCTGCTTCTGCTCCTTTTCTTAGCTCTTATCGAAATGCACACAGGAAAGGAAACGAGTTGAAAGGAATCAAAACAACCCTGCCGCTCATTCTCACGGAAGCAAGCAGAATAAAACTCAATCAGTATCCCACAGAATTTTGTTCCACCCACGAGAGATGGTTGTTAAATTTGTAACACCTTCATAGTATCTTATGGAAATACTTAGTGTTACAAAGTGCCACAAAGCAATGTGAAGTATAAATCAACACAAAGCAGCATGAAGTAGCAGGCCATTTTGAGAGAAAGGAGGTAGCAGTCTAATTAGTCTACTCAAGAATTTTCAGCCAACTTTCAGAGGCAGATTTTAATTTTTTTTTTTTTTTCAGTAGAGTTAGGAAATTTTACAATACATAACTATACTAAATACAACATTCCAGGGGAACTATTAGGAAATGCAAACAAAACATCTTTAGATGAATATTTTTTCTATATAAATATAGAAAAATATTTTTTCTAAATATTATCTAAATATCTAAATAAAATATCTAAATATCTAAAAAATATTTTTTTCTAAAACTCTTTGCTTAAAGATTTTCATGGTGAGCTAAGTGGTAAGAAATGCCCACAGAAAAAACAAAACCCCACCACAAATGAAATCATGTGAATCTCAGCAAAACAAAACAAAGAGTGGGGAACATTGGTCAGAAGGCCCCAGTGAGTCCAATGGAAAGTGATACTGAAAAACCTTTTGCCTGAGATTAAATAAAGTTAGTAGGTTGGGTGTTATGGACACTAGAGAAGTCGGTAGTGGGAGGAATAAATATATGAAAATTGAGAAATTGGGAAAACTATAGATGAAATGTCCAGTAAACAATCCAGAAAATATTTTGAGACTTTGCACCGTGTATTAGAACTTCTTTCTTTACTATTTTTCCATTACTTTTTCTTGCTTTAGAGAATTTAGTCATGAAACTAAATATGACTTGTACTTCGTAACTCCCTTGGTGTGTAAATGGCTAACACTAAGCAAATCCTCCATCTCCAGACACTCCAAAAAAAAGTTTCCATGAAACCTGTCATTCTTCGCTCCTCGGTTATGGAGCTCCTCCAGTAAAAAGTAAGATTCATGAAGAGATGTAAGAACTGGGAATATTCACAAGCAGATGAGCAGGAAGACAGAAAATGCAGACATCAGCTGAGAAAGTTATGTGAAGGCCTCAGACATCTGTTTCTATCCAGTTTAGAGTTAGCCTTAAGAAAAGGAAAAGGCTACCTGACAACACAATCCTCATTCAGTAAGGTAAAAAGCAATCATAAAGGAAAATCATCTGCCTGACAGGACTGTAAAGAAAAAGAAATAAGACTGGTTGTATATAGGGAAAATATAACTTAAAACAAGTCTACTCATGAAGCTGTAAAGATGTCCAGAAGACAGATCGGAAGCCTTTGAGAAATCCAGCTTTACCAGTTGTCTATATCAGTTCAATAAAGAATAAATGGATAAAAATCATGATTTTTTTTTTCCACCAATCACCATGTTGTTAGGACTATGTTCCAAACCTCTTTCTTCCCCACACCTGAGAGCTATGACCTCTCTCTATTCTCTTACCTACTATTGTCCATTAATTGTCTAGGAGGACTATTTATTGCTAAACTATCCTCCCACCACAGCCAATGGCCACATCAGACTGTAGCTTGTAAATCCACCCTGTTAATTGGCAACCACCCCACTCAGTTGACTCCTTGAGTTAGGTCAGTCATCTATCAGCCCATCACCATGATACACCTGATCTGTTCCATTTGAGACCGCCACCTCAGAAAAGCCCACAAAGATTCTATTGTTTCCTGGTTCACAGGTCAGAAATGGCAAAGGCCATTTTTTCAGTGGTGATTCATGAAACAATGACGACAGCTCCCCTTTATACCTCCTTCTAAGGATGTTGGATAAGACCACAACTGGATAATAAGATAAACTTTCCCAATAAATCCTGACTCAGTGTCACTCTGTAGCAAACCACAGCATCATTCACCCATAAATCAATAATGAAGATGTTAGATGGATGTAATTTGCCCACTAAAGAGTGCAAAGAAGCCAGGAGCTGCTTCTAAATAAGCTTTTCCTCCCTTACCACCTGATAACCTGAGGTCTGGGCAAGGTTCATATACTGTTCTTCTAGCCATCTTCTAGGATCAACACAGGATCTGCAAATTTGGAAATGCACCTCGTTCTCAGTATCTCCAGTCAATTACAATCAGAAAAGACTCATATTCTTCCATTTGCTCCTACATGTCAACATTATGATCTAGGCAAAGGTCATAATGCTCCAATATCCAAAATCCAGTTAATTGAGCCCCTCTGGGTATCAAATTCCTCCAGCACTGTAGTTATTGCTGCATCAATCATATTGCTATTCATACCGAAGAATTAGAAGGATGTCCAAAACACTGAAATCTCTTGCTACTCCTGTCCTCGGCTTCTCCTCCGGCCATTTCTAAGCACACCAATTTTCTTGATAACACATTTAAAATTCAATTTCCCTCATAAGATTTGATTGTGCCTATAAATCTAAGCCTGGCCTCTGACCAGATCCCCAAAATGGTCCAGTCCCCAAATTTCTCCAAAATCCATGCCGTACTCCCATTTATTTTTACCCATATCTTAACAAAAGACCATCTTTACCATCTGTTTTGGGATTACTGTGTCCTAGAACCACTGATAACTCACATCCTCTTTTTCTGCATCATCCATATTTCCTTTAGTGGTGTATAAGCTGTCTACACTTTAAATCTCACTTCCAGGTATGTCAACTTTTACCTTTTTTCCCCCAGAGGGACTACTAATGAAGGCATGAGACTCCCACCCACAAGGTCCTCTTTAAATAACAAACCCACTCCAACAATAAGGTCCTTCCAATACAAAGTCTCAGAGTCAGTTACCTGTCCCAGCAACTGCTGCAAATTTGCCACTCACAAAATATACATTCAAGCTCAAGAAAAATCAGGCCCCTCAGCATTTTCTTAGGCTTGAAAAAAACACAACTTCAAATAAGACCATACATGCATATACAAACAAGAATCAATACAGTAATTTGCTGATGAATTTCTGCAGTCAAATATAATAACAATAAACTCTCTCTGAGTTTGAGAGATGGAGGCCCTTGAATGGATAGTTGCATCTTCATCAAAGGTAAGTTGAAGGACCCAGCCTCTGTCTCAGCAGTTCCTTGCATTGATTTTCTCCTACTTAAAGATATTTGTTCTCACCCTTTAGGTGATTTTATTTTCAATCTATTATTATTATGCACTCTCCCACTAGAAGGCAATTACTGAACACCTAAAGCCTACTGAGGGACGGAGATAGGATCATGGAGACACGAGTTACTTCGGGAAAACCTGCAACAATCATGACGTCTCACAGCAAACACTGAAAACTTGAATAAGACAGCATCCATTCCTGCACAATTTTCATCAGCTCAGCTTGAAAGAGAAACTACTGCAAGCTACCCATAAGCCTTTTGTGAAGGCCAGTGGAAGGATTAGTTAAATGGGAAAACATGGTTAAAATGGTAACTAAGTCCCGACAGCTGAGGAGTCCAAACCTCTTGGCCTTAGAGGCAATCCGTCTGAGGTCAGAGGTGTCCAATCCACAGATAGAGTGGGCATCTATTTGAGTCTAATGCCTGTTGCTTCTATTATGTTTTTTTACATTCATACATGTTTCTTCAGCTTTTTGCAAAAAGAAGAAAAACATTTCACTGCTAGAGATGCTGTTTCTGAAAAAACAAAAACAACTAACTGTGGAATTTTTGAAGCGAAACATCTTCCCAACACCTGGTATAAAGTATGTTGCTGAACTTTCTTTGACTAATTAGAGAATCTCTTCAAGCCAGGGATTGCAGTTTCCTCCCTGAGTGCAGCAATAGCGTCAATAAATAATAATAATTGCAGGGTGGATTCAGCTACAGCTTTTTTATTGCTGAGGAGCTCCAACAACAAATAATGCCTGTACATCTATCAAAGAGAAAGCAACACAAGTTCACCGAACCATCCTAACGGTGTGCATTTATTTAAAATAAAAATTGTATGTAAATTTATATGCAAATTAAGTGTGGCCCTCGAGCTCCTGGAAAGTTGCCAAAAAAGCCTTCAGTGTTGCAAAGTTGAGCCTCCTATCCACCATATGGTAGTACCTATCAATCTCAGAAGGGAAAAGATACCGGCTCCTCATACAGATGGCATCCATCACAGTACCTGTAAAAAGTCTGGGGAAGTAACGATGAAAGGGAGGTCAATTCAATGGTATGAAAAACATTCAGATTTCCAATCACAGTTTAACCATTAATACTACAGTGTTATGATATATAAAATAGTAATACCAAACTATAGATAACACACCTAAAAATCTTCTAGGAGGATTTATTAACCAATGCTAGGCAGAAGAAAAAATATTTATGTAGAATTTTCTCCACTGCTTGGTGCATCTTAACAGGAATGTGTGTTGTTGGGATAGAAGAGGTGCATTAGTAGTATGAAGTCTCCAAATAACCAAACTGAATTTCACCTGTATAAAACTACAGCAATTTCTGAAACATAGGTTTCAGCATCAGGGTTTCACTCTGTGCAGGGACTCCCACTGCCCCACACACTGGTTGAGGTACATGCACCAAGCAGCAGCACAGGACCTAGAGAAACATTGAGAGCTGACTTTGCTGTGGCAAGCACATGGATGTTGCAAAGTATCTCAACTTTTCTCGGTAGTTTGGGGGGTTCTCACTTCTCTGAAACAGAGTTTGGAGAGATGGTTTTCGCTTTTGATATTGAACAGTCATGCCAAGGAACGTTCCCGTTCTCCCATGCATACCATTAGCACAGTGTACATCTGAAAAAATGTATTTATATATCTCAGAATGCGAAGTGCTGTGTAATTAGGAGTTTAGATGAGAAATTATCGTGGAGAAACAGGACTCGGGAGTTCTATCATCTGTTCGGTGCACCACTCGCGCAGCTCTGCGAGGAAGTTGCACGAACACTGCACGATGCGATCCCTATTTATAAAGCTCCGGGAACATCGCCGCTCTGCTGAGAGGCCCACTCAGTCAAGCTGTGTGAATATTTCATAATGAATAACTCATTTGCAAGATTTTGACTCTTTGTCTGTTTATGTATTGCTATTTAATGACAAGGTACTTATTCCTGCAGTCTCTGCTCGAGCAAATCAAGCACTGGAGCGGGTGGGAGTTTCCCTTGCTACAGGCCAACCATGGATCTTATGATTTGACCCAGTGGGAGCTGAGGGTGCCTGGAAAGATCAGACTCCCAGGAAGGGAAAACGGTTAACATTGCGTTGACAATGTGCCTTAGTTTGATCCATTGCCAAACAAGATGTATAGATTTTGTGTAGTGTTGCCTGTAATCAACCTACTGTGGTATAATTAAGGGACTGGTTCACTTTAGATATAAGAAATGAACTCTCTTTCTTGAATGCAAATCTGGTCAAAGGGTTGGTGGTTTGTTTATTTTTTTTTTACCTTTTTTTTTTTTTTTTTTTACTCTAGCTTATTATCTTGCTAGTGAAGAGAATGTTTATAATTTCCCTTCTTTCTGCTGTAAATTGCACAGTGCCTAAAGTTAAAAAATATCTGGCAAGCACACTTTGCATATTGCACTCCACATGATTAGTACAAGTCCACTGGTAACGTGAAATCAGTTCAAACAATGGATAAAAATAAATCATTACTAGGTACACCAGATTTGAGATGGAAAAGGCACTAATGGTTGTTAAATGAGGTATATTGCATAGAAGGATTATATTTTGGATGGTATTAAAATTGCTTTGGGAGTGAATATTCCGACTAATATTATTATTTGTATACTTGAACTGTGGTGTGATGGGGTTATATTCCTAAAGTACTTTATGAAAAGTACAAATAGATTATAGATGCCTTTTCTTTTTCCTTTTACATTCTGAATAATAAGAGGGTAAACTACACTTACAGTGCATGAACTGCAACTTTATCTATTTCTCACTATGATCCAATCAAGTCAAAAATTGTCTCAAACTTATTTTTTCATAAAATCATGCTGTTCTGTTAACAGCAGAGGATTTCATAAAAATGTATGGATCCCCATGTAAATTTTAAAAGAACAGTGTCTGAGATCAAGCTGGAATTTGGGGAGAAAGGAATGGATTCAGAGAAAAAGACCTTCTCATACAATGAGAAAATATCTCAGAAATATTCTGTTTGCCCCAAACCATCAAAAGAACTTTTATCACAGGAGTGCAACAAAACAGAAAGAGATGGGGTCCAACTGCTGTTGCTGTCCTTTGCAGCCAGAGACAGATTGAGATCTGCCTCTTTTCAGAAGCCCCCTTGACCCACAATGATCTCCTACCCGTCTTCCAAGTCAAGATGTAAATATTTGGTAAGAGTTTACATACGGTTAAAGCTTAGCCCCAGACTCATGAGTACAAGCTGGTTGGGTATTGGCTTAAAGTCCTCATAGTAGCTACATGCCTGTCATAAGTCTTTCTGAGTTAAGTCCTCATGGCCACTGTGTAGGGGACAGAACCCCAACCTCTGGCTCTTGCCTCCTAGCAGTGCCATACCACCTTTTCCCCCCATCTCCAGGGGCTCTGCCAAGAAAGTCGATCACATACATTTTGCTCCATCCCACAAAAGATGCTGCAGGAGATTAACCCTTACTTGCTTCTCATCCTACCTCCTCCTGCTCCATTGTTCAGTTGGGCTTTTTTCCCCACTCTTACCTTTTCGGTTGAGGAATTATTTCTAAGATGTGATGCTTTTCTGCGTTGTATGTCTTCGTTTTGGTACTGTGCCATTGTTGAAGGCAAGCTGGCAGACTGTCAGATTGTTTTCAGTAAGTTATACCGCATTCAAAGTTAAAATGGGACCGTTTATCCATGTTTGTATTTCTGGGATCATGGTTTGTAGAAACAATTCGTTCCAGGAATGGAACTTTTGTTATCATTTTTGGAGGAACATTTGGCAGGATAGGCCCATTAAAAAATAAAAAAAAAAAAAAAAAAAAAAAAAAAAGAGAGAGAGAAGTATTGAAAAAAAAATAGAAAAAATGCTGCTGTGCTTTTTCAATTCTCCCATCTCAAAGTTATCAATAACTACAGCTAATGTTGCCCTCATATTCTGATAAAATATATCTTTTCCTTTCAGATCCATCTCCTCTTTCATTACAGCCTCTCTCACACATAGGTAAGAATGAAAGTGAAGATTGCCTAAAATTTTTTTGTGTGGTTTAAATCCTTTTTAGAATAAAAATAGTGGGGTGATGATATAGAATCAGGCTAAGACATAATTAATATTTGATGGATCCATCCTGCATGAGGGCACCCTGCAGCTCTGAAAGGCTTCAATTGGTGTATTAGGACCAGGGAAAGGTTGTAATTTATCTCAGATCACAGGCTGGAAAATAACTGAGAATTCAAACTTGCTTGCAAACAGGTTCCTTTTTATTTGCCTATCAGCTAAATGATGGTTTTGTCTTTTTTTTTTCCCCTTCCCAGAGTAGGGTGTATGAAGTTTTTATGTAATTACTAGTACATTTCAGACAAAAAAAAAAAAAAAAAAGAATATTCTGGGAACTAGTCTAATCACAAATTCAGATCTCATCTGATAAAAAGGACCACAAGAAAGAGATTTTTCCCAATTTCTGTCTGAAATTAAATCTATTTCAGAAATGACGTATTTTGCTTTGACACTTTCAAAGTGGAATATCTGAGGCTTTATTTTTGAAGTAAAATTTGAAAAGAAATGGATTCAGGGAAAGCAAAATTGTTAAATAATTCAAATCTAATCAAAACATTTTACTTTGGTACTTTATATCAGGTTAATCTATGTTTTAATAACCTATAAGTATTAGTAATTCTTATTAATACTTTTTTTACTCCTTTTGTGACAAAAAATCCCTATAAGTTCTTGTTTCACTTGATCCTTTTGAGGTTTCTGTTAATTCTCTCACCTGAAATAGAATAAATTATTTTCCTAGCTCTGTCACAGACTAATGAGCTCATATGTGAGTCAGTAACAGTAAGTTCACAAACTCTATCCCCTTTTTCAGACAAATTTCACAATTTCACCTGACTAATAATTTATAGTAAACCTGCTACATACTTCATCTCTGTTGGAGTAGGAAGTTCTATTCTCACTTAAATTTTTCTGGAGTTTCAATTGTAGAGTTTTCTGATGACCTGAAAAGATTCAGAACAAAATTTGAGGTCTGTTAACTCTCTCTTGGTGCAATCTTCACACCATTAAACTTGTTAATTTTACTTGCATAGAAGACACTTTGTCATGTATTTTTTTAGCATTGATAGTAAAAGGATATGATTTTTATAGTGTTTTTATGTCATTGTTTCTCATCAGTTATATTCCCCTGTAATTTAATGTAATCAACAATATTTGAAAACTTGCATTCAGTAATATGTGGTACCCTGTAATTTTTTACATAAACATCTCTGGACCTAGGATGATTTCTACACATTCCACCACTAACCTTCTGGGCTGGTACAGGGTCCATTGATTGCTGGTGTGCTACACTTTGTTTTGTGTCTTTTAGCCAATTTTAAATCCATTAAACCCAACTTTCCACTTATTCTGCAGCTCCACATCTTAGCATTAACCTCTTCTAGGAAACCCTGTCAAAAGGATGTTTGAAAATGTAAGTATAGGATGTCTCTTGCATTGCCTTGTCTATCCTGGAAGAAATAATAATGATAAAGGAGTCCAGTATATCTGTCAGCCATGACAATATTTCCCCTCCTTGAATTAAATTTGCTTTCTCTAATCAGGCGGTACTTGTCCCAGTGTACTTTTCATTTGATTCCTTAAAATATTATCTAGAACATTCTCCACAGTTTATGCCAGAGATAGGTTCTTTCCTCATATGTCCCTGGGCCATTTTTAAATAATGCCTTTCTATTAGATTTTGCCAGTCTTCAAGGATCTGAAATTTCTAATAAAGTCTCCAATTTTCCTTCTTACTTCCTTTGGCTCTCTTGGATGTATTTGTTCTGATTCTGATGTCCTATCACATTTTTAAAACCTCTAATCTTTTAATAGCCAATTTGAGTGGTATCTGCATGCTCCGTAATTCCTCATTTCCAAGCTCTTCAATCTGGTGTCAGATTTATTCAAAGGAAGGGGACAGGTGTACAGAAATTGCCTCAGAAAATTTAAATTTCTTTTGTTTCTCCATTTTATTGTTTCTGAGAATGCTTTGTGGTTTTAATAATGCAACAATTACAGTCAAACTTAGAATATATAGAGACTTCATAGAATACTTGTAGTTTAAATTTAGTTTCGTATGCCTACAGTATATTTATGGTATTACTGTGATGCTCACTGCCATTGCTGGAGTTACAGTTCTGTCAGTATTTCCATCTGAAACCAGTGCTGCAGCTGTAACTTAGCTGTGAAAACCAGCCCCGGGCTAAAATAAGGCATTGAAAGTTTTCTCCAACTGTTTGTTTGGGATTTTTTTTAATGGATTGCATTAAAAAGAATGAGGCTTTTTTTAAGTATATGCTTAATATGAAAAAAATAAAAATAAAAAGAAAGACTTCATAAAGAACTTATGCAGACCATTAGACCATAATGTGGGTCAGACTTTGTATGTGTGCGTATCTTTTTAAACTATTAACTGCAATGTGAAATTATGAGAAACTAGAAATTGGCAGAAGTTTGTGGTTTTTTTTCAAAGAACACTTTAATGAGGATGGATTTAAAAAACAAAAAAAAACCAAAAAACCCAACCAAACAAAACAGCCTTCATTAGACCAAAAAGCTGTTTCCAAGCCAGTGAAGTTCTTGAAAAATGTCGGAAGCATCCCACAATGTGCAAAAAATGGATCTCTGCTGCTACATACTCATGTTATTTCTCTCTGTCTATGAGCTATGATCTCCGCTTCTGAACCCATATCGTGCAAACTGCTGAGGACATCTCAGTTTCTCTCAAGCCATCAACAGCCTCAAAACATCAAAGCCAGCAACCAAGAACCATGGGGTTAATAACAGTGTGCAGATGATGGCACCTTCAGCTGCTGTGTGTTCTGTCTTACGACACAGAGTTTCAAATATCTACAAGCTGCATCCCATAGCGGGGATGCAGAACCCAGGGCTTGTACAGAAGTTTTACATCCAAATTTCAAGTTATGGCCCAAAGGAAAAAGCCACTCAGCCAGTCCTTCCATTGTCTCGAGGCTTTAGATGTTGATTGACTGGGACAAGACTCATTTCACCATACAAAACCATAGCTCAGCAAGTGCTATTTTTATTCTTCTGTTTACTCTCCCGAGACTTGGGCCCACCTTTCCCCCTCAGACTTGTAATTTTAACATTTTTTTATAATGCATTTACATTATAGTGGAAAAAAGTTAAATCAAAACAAACTGGCTTATGATTAGCAAGAGATATGAAGAAATAGTCTCTTAACCTGTAAGAATTTTGTATTCCCAGAGATTGCCTCCCTGTTACTACTGACTTCAAAGAAGTCTTAGTTCATCCACCTGTCCCATCGTGCAGGCAAGAATGTCAGGGGAAGAAAGAAATCCCTGTTATGTGTATATATATCTACATGTATATATGTATACTTATGTATAGTATATAAATATATACAGTGTTGTTATATGTATATACATATAAAGTGATGTCACACTCCCCAAAAATACATATTCAGAACCCAGGAATTAAGAAAGGAAAGCTGAAAATTTCCCTCATCAAGATTTCAGGTAGTTTGTACAGTAGAGATTGCCAAGAGGACTGAACATGATCAGGAGCTGCTTCTGTTTGGTCAGATGCCTGTCAAGGGGTGGAGTAGCCTTGGAAATAACCCTTAACAAAGAAAATTGTAGTGATCAGAGTTCACATTCAGAAGCATTGCCATTACTTTGCCTATACCTGATAACATAAAAATATGACTGACACACATCAACATCTGAAAATGTATTTCTGAACTGGTTTATATGTTGATTTCCATCCCACCAAAATGAGCGTCTTTGCCTCCAGAAACTTATGTCAAGCCAAAGAGGCACAGACCTGAGAGCAAACCACCTCGAGGTGTGAATGACTGCTCAATAAAATCAGTAGATATTTTTTTTTAATTAATTTTTTGAACCATTCCAGCATACGAAATGTGTATGTCCATTCCTCTGTCTCCAGAAACCTCCCTCTCACATCCTCAGTGGTATCACTGCAAACAACAAACTTTCACCTAGGTCTTGATTAGTGTTTCACAGCAGGCAATGATATGCTCTGATCCAAAAAGAACTCATGTAACAGATTTAGCAGCTCTGACCTCAGGAAAAAGATTGCCCCCTGACCCCTTATTTGCAGGGTCTCGAAGTTCATGGCAGCTCCTGAGAAAGGGCAATACCTGAGCTCAAACCCCAGTGTCTCCATGAAACAATCTGACTCCTGAGACTGGCCCTCTCAAACCTTCTTACTGAGCTTTCCTACATCAAATAAAGCACATTTATTAGGTGAGGGAGCCTGTTTAACAATCAGGTTATGTTCTCTCGTGGTCACCTGGGAAACATGCATTGCAGCCCTTGATATAATAAATTGTTATCAGGATTTTGAACACATTTGGCCACATGGGATGTTTTGCCCCATGCTGCGCTTTATACAGAAAGACCTGAGCAGTTTGCAGCTGCTTTGCCTTTAGGTTTCTCGGAATATTTGTAACTGCTGTTTCAATGCATCTCTAATACACGGCTCTGTCATGATCTGCTTGGGCAATACTGAGATTTGCTTCCTTGCTGTTTGAAGTGTATAGATTTATGAATGAGAGCACTTAATATTAGCCTAAAGAGAAGAAACAGATATATGGACTTACGCACAGAAGTGAGGACACTGAAAACTGAAGGGGATGCCACAGTTGTTCATTCTTTCCAACCTGAACATCACAGATTAGACAAAAACAAACATGATTAAAAACTTAACATTATTAATCTAAGTCATTGTAAGAGCATGGCAGTTTCTTGAAAGAGCCTAAAAATGCTCAAGTCCCTGTAAACTTTGGTCATTGGAAAGTGTTATCCGCAAAACACTAAATATATTTTTCAAAACATAGAGCTGACATTGCTGTCAGTTGCTGTGTGGACTTGACCAAATAGCTTTGCATGCCACAGGTTGCTTATTTTGAATCAGGGTTTTAATAAAGAATGATAGACAGACACACGGACAAGTTTGAATTCATTGCATAGGTAAGGTCAGTTTATAACACTGAAAGGTTTTGCTTTTATTCTTTTACCTGGGCAACTAGGTATTGTAATCATAAGGACATTCAAACCTCTTATATATTTGTAAAATATACTGAATTCTATCATTTCATTGCCACCTCCTCCAAGATCAGCTACAACATGTCTCTGCTGTGAGAAAAAACATATCACACAATGTCACAGTGTTTTCAGAGAAATTACAAGTAACAAAATCATTAAAAAGTGAACCAATAGGATCTATGGAGGTCAGGGTCATCCACCAAGTCACCCACCTAAATAATATAAATTTACACGTTAGAAAGCAAATCTGTTGCTGCTGCATCACTAGAATATGTTGTTAATGGGTATCACAAAGCAGTAATAGCATACCAGCATTTTTTGTATTTCCACTTCAAACAGCAAATCCAACTGAATTTACCTAATACTTAAATAATCCAATTATAACACTTTACTAGCAGAAATCATCAGCACATAAGCCTCAGAATCTGTTAAATTAGGACTGTGTCGAGCTGCTCACCCAAGATGCAGTTCAAACTCTGTCGAGCAACTTCCTCCAAGATCATCAGGCTCAGCTTGTGCCACCGTGATGGGTATAAGGAGTGAGCATAAAGACACCACTTCAATCACAGGCCTACCAAGCTAATGAGAAATCCACACTAACCAAAGCAGTGACTCAAGTAACACAGTAAAGCTCAGTTTCCAAATCAAACTAGAATACAACCTATATCTCAGTTTTTGACTTGACAGAAATGGTACGTTTTGGTGTCAACCTCCAGCTGGTGATTTATTGATGAAAGTCCATTTATACTGAATCCTGTGTGTTCTAAACACAAATAGCCAATGTTTTTTCAATACTGGAGGATTTAGTGCCCATAAGTGTAATTTCATTTATCTTTTCAGTCATATCACTTCTCTTTACTCTTTTACACCATAAATCTGTGCTCAGTGATTGCGGTTCTTGCGTATCCATCTCGTGCCTTTTTCCCCCCACATGCAGTATTTATTTAACGGATCAAGGGAACTATCCTTCAAACAAAATGGGGTATTCTATTCACAGTTAGCACATTAATATGTCAGTAAAGTTACTTTCCTTCAAAGTACAAGAATATAAATCTCGAAGGCTCAGATTCATACAGGCCTGTTAATGAGCAATGATGGCGTGATTTTTCAAAGATTACGTGACCTAGTCAATTCCTACAATTTAGACAAGAGTCTCAGTCCATATTTTAATAATTACAGCAGAAATACCTTAAAAGATTATGATAACAAATAGCTTTCTGGGTGTTGAGTGTTCATGGAATGTACCTTGTAACTTGAGGAAGGCTAAGAAATGTGCAAAGTGCTGTGACTGGAGAAAGGCTTGTGTCAAAGGTTGTTCCTAGACCTAAAAAACAAAATTAAAACACAGAATAAATATTACCCACAAAGTAAACATTAGTCTACTTACCCAAACTGATGCCTCTATACAGATCTGAGTCTCCTCAAAGCATCAGACATTCAACCCAATAACTGAGCTGGGTCCACTTCTAATTCTTTTGGAGAAATATATAGTTACATATTAACTGCAATTAATAGAGTATTTTGAAAGACAGATTATTACAGTAATTTCTATGGACATTTTTTGTGCAGTATGTTTTTCTCTGCTAATTAAATACCATGAACTAATTTTTGAGGTTTAATATATTTATAAATTAGAAATTTTGTGAAATAAGTCAAATACAGAATATTTATTTGTATTTACTTGACAATATAAACCAGAGATGGCATAGAAGAGGTAGACTGGATAAAAAGAAATATAGATTTTATCTACTCCATGTTTAGCAGTTGGCTGTGGAAAATATAATCCAGCCATAAATCTGCAAACCAACCCTGAATTTGTATTGCATTATTTTTAAAATAATTGCGGCATTTTCACATCCTTTAAAATGTGCCATCAATCCATAAAACATATCCATACATTATATATCTAGGAATGAATTAATTACTTTTCACTGTACTGTAAAATACAGATAAAGGAACTCTACCCAGAAAGTTAAAAATGCCTTTAATAGATGCTTTTCCATATGCATAATAAGGAATTATTGCACTAAGGGATTATCTAAAAACTGAATTTATATGACAAACAGTTAAAAAGGAAAGTTAAACTGATGCCTCCAACTCCATAAAAGCCTGTTTGGGTGCTCACATCTGGGAACAGATGTGGAGTAAAAGTTCACTGGGCTGTATAACCTGGTGCAGATTACAGACCAAACCTTCTGAAAAGCCCCTATCCACAGTTCCTCATCTTTCCATAGGAGACCTTTTATTAAGTGCTTAAATGTAATGTATAGCAGTTTTTATAATATTCTTCCAGTTGTTTAGGACAACAGAGTGAAGAGCCTCATGAGTAAGGTCTATACACCCTTTTGCAATGTCAGTGAAGAAGACAAGACCTGTTGACAGGGAAGAAAAGAAATGAGAAGGAAAAATCACAAGGAAAAAATGAGACCTTTTCAAACTCATCCATTTTTTCAATATTAAGTTATTTGATATCCCTGTCCAGTAAGGTTTCTAAATATGTAAAAACAAAACAAAAAAACCCCAAAACAAATAAACACAAAACTAGAATATGTCTTTAAAGACAATTAGAACATAATCAAATCTGCAGATTCCCCATAGTCCATCTGTTTAACCACCTATTTCTCCAGTTACCATTGCTCCATCCCTGGCTATCTAAGGCTTTGGCTCTGCTAGTTTGATAAAAAAGATACCCAAGCAATGTGTAAGAAACTGCAACTCTGTAAGAGCCTGGCTTACATCAGCTTGTCGAGCCAAGGCCAATGCCTGGAGCCGCCCAGCCGCAGCAGAGCTCAGGGAGGGGGTGCAGGTCTAGGTGATTACTCACCCACAAAAGGCAGGAAAATGCTGGGGAGGGGAGAGCAGAATAGTTAAGAGACCCAAAGTTTAGACGCTGAATGTCTGTAGGGCAGCTGGAAAAGATTTAAGGAGTGTTTCAATCTCTCTCCGAGCAAGGAGTGCCAGCAAAAAGCAAACGTAGCTCTCTTTATATACATATTTTTCGTGACAAAAGCTAATTCTCAACTTGTGGATGTTTTTAATATTTAGACAGAAAAAAAAATAGCTCTGAAAAGATATTCAAGAAGTGTTATGAAAAGGGAAGATGGATACTTCAAAAAACAGAAGGGAGAAAGTTATGTGAAATCACAGCAGAGCAGTGACTGGTCCAAGACTAAGAGCCAAACCCCCTCCCCAATCCCAACTTTACTGCTAAATCTTGGATATTGATGAAATTATGGTTGTGCCCCAAGACAAATATTCCTAATTAATCCCTGCAAAGGAGTTAAAGTTGGAAAGAAAGCACCAAGGCCAAGGTGAAACATACAGAGGGTGAACACCCCTGTGGTGCTGTCGATAGATTTGTGAACACGCAGCATAACAAGAAAGGTCCAAGGTGAAAATGTTGGAGTACAGAAAGCAAGAGACCCAAAGAAAATATCACATAGAAACACATGCACCGTGACAAAAAAAAAAAACTAGTGTCAAGGAAAAACCCAACATCGAGAAGAAGGTACAAGCTTTTAATGGATTACCCTGCTTGGGAAGTGATTTTCATGAGACATGAAGAGTGCACAGTGTGAAGAAATAGAACAAGTGGCATCAACTGCCTCAGAGGAATTTTTCCCAAAAGCCAATGGACAGTACAAGAGCAAAGAAACCACTGATGTGTGACTTTTATTAAATCTTTACTGAGGACCTCTATCAGTAAGGTACTAGACACAGACGAGGCCAAACTAGTCAGCTGGTGTGATTTGAGCTGCTAGAAGCTGCCAGCACTTCATATGTGTTTAGGATTGCACAAAGAAATCTTGGTCAGAGCCAGTGCTAAAAGACCTAGACCTCCAGCTACCAAAGTCTCAGAGTATCAGGTCTCATGAAAGAAGTTGTACTACAGCTTTACCCCAGATTTAGCTCTTAAATTGGGATTTGAGAGCCTGCTGATGGTATGTGGACATCATGCAGAGGTGACACCTCAAACTCACTGTACATAGAGCTAGACCTAGAAAGTACTTAGAGCAGAAATGTTTATAGGGTCAAAAAACCAGCACGTGGGTGAGAACAGTGTACAGCTTCACAATCACCTTCAAGCTGATACAGTTTCATCTCTACTCCCGCTTTCACCATGACAGCAACTCTTTCAAGATGTTCTGTGAGCAGATCCTGACATCACCACATAAATCCATGATTTTTCTCTATCTACAGACCATTTTCTTTAATGGTGTGTTTGAACAGTGCCAAGCATAGCTGAGGTCTCCTTGGTTGGGACCTTTAGGATTTTTTTTTCAGCACAAAAAACACAAACAAGTAGGTAATAGCAGTCTATCACATCTAAAATCCATCCAGTAATCACTCTGTGGTGCAGCCCTACCTTTTATGTGGTTTGTTAAATGTCTTTCATAGTGCGCGGGTGTTGCATAAGTAATAAATAATAATAACTAATATTTGTAATGCTCTTATAACAGTGGCTAAACCACTAACATGCTGACTAATACCATCTCATTGGCTCTTAATACTGTCTGCAATCTATCTGCATTCATCTCTGCTCCTACACGAAAAGCTAACAACCCAAGTGTAACACAGGAGAGACCCTCCTACAGCGAGGTCATAATGAAAATGACAAGTTAATAATATTATTAAATCTTTGTACAGACACATACGTTTTACAACAGGATACTGTTTCTCCATAGACCCTGCCTTTGCACATGTGCTACCTTCATCTGTTCCTTCCAAACGCAGAATCATGGTGTCCCAGCATGGCGGGGGTTGGCAGGGCCCTCTGGAGATGCTCTGGTGCCACCCCCCTGCTCCAGCAGGGTCACCCAGAGCAGGGGCCCAGGATCACAGTGTCCAGGAGGATTTGGAATCTCTCCTTGGGCAGCCTGGGCCAGGCTCTGATACCCTCACACCAAAAAACTTTCTCCTCCTGCTCAGCTGGAACCTCCTGGGTTGCAGTTGGTGCCCCTTGGTGCCCCTTGTCCTGTGCCTGGGCACCACTGAGCAGAGTCTGTGCCCATCCTCTTGCCCCCCGGGGCCCTTTATCTCTTGCTCAGCATTGCTCATCTCCCCTCTCAGGCTGCTCTTCTCCAGCTGCACAGCCCCAGGGCTCTCAGCCTTTCCTCATCATAGAGATTCTCCAGGCTCCCCAGTATCTTTGTAGACTCTGCTGGACTCTCTCCAGTAATTCCTTGTCTCTCTTGAACTGGGGAGACCAGCACTGGACACAACACTCCAGATGTGGCCTCCCTAGGGCAGAGCAGAGAGAGAAGAGAACCCCCCTTGACCTGCTGGTGACACTCTTTTTAAAACAACCCAAGATAACATTGGCCTTCTTGGCCACAAGGGCACATTGCTGGCTCAGGCTGAACTTGCCCACCAGGACTCCTAGCTTCTTCTCCACAGACCAATCCCTCAGATGTATCTCTGTGATTATTTAAACGAAGGAGTCAAATGCACCTTTCACCTTAGAAAGGCAGGAACCAACCCAGGGATGGTCATGTAGGATTATGCTTGTATTTAACCCATTCGTGCTTGTATCTGTTCTATTTGCACCTATCTGCTCTTTCCCAAGGGGGAAGCTGCTCCTCTTCCAGCACCTCTCGAGGCTGCCCCAGCTGGAGAGCGAAGAAGGTGTTGCTGCAGGGTTGGGTTTCTGGATGTGGACTCCATGAGCATTGAAAGCAAAGCAGACAGAAGGGAAAAGCACAGAGGAAGCTGGGGTGCAATAGGAAATTATTTGTATCAGTACAGGGATGTGGGAAAGTCAAGAGGTTTCTTATTATTCTCTTAGTCAACACTTTTGACCGTCTGAAAAGAACAGGTGAGACGGAAGGACTCACCTCTGACTCCTGAGTCATTGGCAGGTCCTAAAGGATCTGTCAAAATGCTCTAAATACATCTTTTACCACGCTGATCTTTGCGAGACTGGAAATGAAAGATAAGCCATGATCTGATTTGACACCTCCCTTTATCGCGGGTGGAACCAGGCCCCAGATTTTTAATACTAATGCTTTGGGACATTTAAAATCCACATGTGAGGCTTGGCTCTCTCCGTGTTGTTTACATGATAAACTGACATTCTGATTCAGTCTATCTCGTCAAATTCATGATTTCAGAAGTTCCTTTAAACATGTCTGCAACATCACGCTAACTTTTCAATACCTCCATGTCAATACATGCCAGTTGCTTAGGGTTATTTTTTTTCCTGTTGGAAAGAAGGTCGAAACGGCAATGCAAATGTATTAGGGGGGAAAAAAATGCATTCAAGTAACATTACTTGTTTCTGGACTCAAGATGCCAGTCCATCTTTAAATCACACAGTTGAGTATTCAATTCACAAATACAATGAGGGTACTTTTAAATTTTAACTGTCATATTCTGTTATGTTGCCTGATGTTAAGTTGCATTATGCTAGCAGTGAATGGGATAGGACAGAACATAATTCACCGCATTATAAACAGCATAACATAACCTGACAACTGGAATTTAAAAGGAGGAAATTCTGAACCGTAGGATCATATTGTATATTCCTATACATTTATAAACCCAGCAGCAAAAGACCCAAGAACAAAAGCTGATGAAATACCTATTGCTGAGAAACAAATGTTGTCTCATTTCTGTGGCATGCAAATAATTGGAGGTAGTTTTCTTTACATTTTAATTTTCTGACCGCACAGCTACCACTTTCTGTGCTGCTTAGGGAGGTACTTGGCGGTGGTGTCATCTGAAAACTCCTTTCATACCTAAGCCACAGAGCAGCATTCACTTTTACGGAAGCTGTTTTCTTTGCTTTCCTGGGCTAAAATAAAGAATGAAGTAACACATTTCTTCAACATGAATATGCTAACAGCCATAAATCTGCTCCCTGGCATTACTGTAGAACAAACCATAGTAAATGTTTAAAAATGTGCTCCTAAAATAAGCCCTGACTGAGCTTTGATGTCACTTTATTTAATTCACATTGGCATTGCATACACAGCTCAGTTTACCAGAGAGGATTCATTCTTTACTGAAGCATAATTACATTATCAGATATTCAGTAGAGGCCATAAACCACAAAATGGAAATTAGACCGTCAATGGCCATTTTATACTACAAGGATTATTGTATTTTAATGTTTGTGTTGTCAACCACTGTGCTGGCAATCTAGCATGTGGACCCCAATTTTCAACATCACGCTAACCTGAATAAAATTTAAATATATGAACACCGAATTGCACAATCAATAACAATCTCTTAAGCTATATAAGCTCCTGACTGGCAGCAAACTAAGAAATAGCAGAGGCAAATCAATCAGGAAGCTCTGTTTTCCTTCCTGGTCCTATGCATTTCAGGGTGAGGGAAACTTATTTTGGTGCATTGTTTCCTGATCTTCAATATATTTTTTTAAAAGTGAGATACAGCTTTCTCTTCATTACCCACTCAGATTTGTAAATGGAATTTATTGCACGCAATGTCCTCTTATAGATTAAATTAATGTCATTGTAAAGAGGTTTAATGCTCAAAGATATTTATGGCTCATGCTGAGAAAGAAGCAGTACTCAGTTCTGATGATTAATATAATTTTCCCAAGTTCTCACAGATGAAATTGCTCCATATGCATATTTTGAGTACAAAACAGATAACCATAATTCTAAGAAAAGGCAGCCATGATTGTGTTATTGATGCATCATTTGGAATTAGCAAGTTGCTTGCGGAGCTCATGAAATGTTTTTTGTTGGATTTGGTTTCTGCTTGATAGGCAACGGAAGAAGCAACATTCCCATCATCGCAACCTGTGTTTGTGTTTTGATCTTAGCATAACAAAAGTTAGTGCCTATAGATAGTTAGCTTTTATGGACAACCACTAATAAGATAGGCTCTGATTTAAAACTTTTATCCTCTGTCCAGAATGAAATCCAAAGGAGATAGGATTTGACAACTAATATCAAGAAAGTGAAGATTTACTAACTCCTTTGGCACATGGGTTTGAAAATTGTGCAATCTCTACGTTGTTGCAGTTAAAGCCTAAAAATGGATCACACATGTCTGATTAGAAGAGCCCTCCAACAGTTTTGCAAGGTCAGTGGAGATTAAACTAAGCATCTCTTCTCCTTACCTTTGAGGGTTAGCCCTCACTAATCATAAAGATTATAAATGTTCATTTAACAATCTGCCCATTATGGACTTAACTTTTCTGTAATTATATTGAAGTGCTGTGACTATTACACAGTCCAGTTCCAAACTAAAATCATCTCATATTTTAGCTAACTTTTTTGTTGCAGTGTGAGAATAGCAAACTAAAGTCTGTGTAAAGAATGGAGAAATTCTGCAAAGCTAATAGACTGCCATCATCCAAAAAAAAAAAAATTTCCAACAACAGAGATTTGGTGATGTCTAGTATTTTTCCTTCCTCTTTCTTTTATGTATATTATACCTAAAAACCTGGTAAGCTTGCTAATTTAGATAAATCAATGTTAAAAGTTAAATTATAAAGTTGGTTCAACTCAGGCAAGTTTAAATGATCGTCTGTGACCTGGGGACCATAAATGTTATAGATATTAGGGATGCAATGTCCCTTCTGTCAAAATCAAAGGCTTCCCAACCTTGGTCAAAGAAGGCTGAATTTGGTCTGAGAATGAAAAGTGTATAGCTATAAAGAGACCCATAATCTCAGTGCCTGCTATTGATGGGACTCATACATATTATAAAGTAATACAGCCTCACAAGTTGACAGAAATGACAGAAAAAAAAAGAATTTCTTCACATTTTTCATACACTTGAAGTATAATGAAAGTGAAGGAAGGCAATATTTCAAGAAAGGTTTAAAGTGAAGGCCTTCTGCCTCTTTAGGTCCTATTGAGGAAAGACCTTAAGGTTACACATGCCATGACCTTACTGGCATTCTTCAGTCCCTGCCCAAGGCAGGAGTAAAAGTATATGGTACAAATGCTTTGTTGAACATTACTTCAGTGGACAGTGAATAGCCAATGTTAATAGCTAAGATTATCTTTATAAACAGTTTTGGAATAAATGTTTCTCAGAGGGAATGCAGATGCATTTCTTTCTCACTTCATCGTATCATTGGCTCCATGTTTCAATTTCCAGAGCCCCTTCAAAAATCATATGTTATAACTTAATTGGTGTAATCTGGTGGTGGAGGTTATCTATTTTTACCTACAGTTATACATGAAACAATTATAAATGAAATATTGATGGTTTGTTAATGTGGGGAATATCTCTTTAATGCATTTTATAATGGTGCAGTCTCATAGTAACTCTAAAGAGATCTAGGGAATTTTAACTAGTATTTAAAGTTGTAAATGTTATTTCAAATAGCTTGGCAACCTGAAGTCAATATGAAGGTGTTACATTAAAAAAAAAAAAATAAAACCCACATAGGAGTACATCTAAAGAAAACAGCAATATCACTGTATCAATGAATACATGTTAGAATACCCACAGATATTCTTTTCGATCTTTAGTTACTTGGAATGAGAAGAACATACTACTCTACAAACACATTCTCTTTCTGTTGGCTTCTCTGGAAGCTGGTGTCTATTTGTGATTCTCATGTTAATGAGACAAATCATTTATGGTGCAGATACTAATAGCAATACACACAATTTTCTACAATGATATAAAGTAAATACAAATATAAATTTTCAAATAAGAAGCAGTAGCTACAGCTTCAGAAGTCCAGAAAAATACTCAAATCCAAAATCCCTTCTACCTGAAGACTGAATCCAAAAGCGTAGAAAACATAAACCAGGTGGAATACAATCCTCATAAAACAATGATATAATTTGCAATAACCATGCGGTTTATTGCATTATCTGTAGCTAATATAAACACTGAAATTTGTTTACGAAGGTTACTGCTGAGAACCGTATGATGTATTGATACAACAATCACGCTTCTGAGCAAATCTCAATCACAATGCAAATTCTGACACTTTACTAATATACAGATATTTCATCCTTAGCAACAGGAATTTACAAGATTTACAAAACCAACATACTAGAACCATGATTTTCTGAAGGGGAACACTTGAAATGGTTGAAGTTTTCCATGGATAGTGTACCCAATCTCAAACACATTCAGACTAAAAACAAAACTGTTCTGATACCCCTACTACTTGAAGTCTTAGGCACCAAATCCCCTTCAATCATAAAAAATACAGTCCATGATGCTGGGGTTTATTCATAGTAACTGATCCTAGACATTTTCAAAGCTTAAAAAGTGATTTTTTTTTGGTTTTTTTTTTTGAGGTCCTATTTAAAACAAGTAGATTTTCTCCAAAAACACATTTGAAAAATTCAAACGAAGTCCATTCTTCCAAACTAACACCTAGCCTGATTATTATGGAATTCCATAAAACATCAAATTATCAGAGATCTATGCATTGCATCCATCATTTTTCTCAAGACTTACCATAGAAGATGCTAGTCCCCCAAATTACCCAGAAATCTCTCTCCACTCAAGAATTTATTCCAGTTTCTATCCTCTTCCCTCCTTAGGATAGCTCTTGTCAGCTATCATTATAAGTGAACAACACAAAGGCTTAAAGACATACCCTCTGGTTAAAAAAAAAAAATAAAAAATTAAACAAATCCCACAGCTTTCAAGTGTGAACTGGATTAATCACACAAAATAATTATACAAAGTGATAACACTTATTATAAGATCATATAAACACCGTTAAACGAACAGTGGCAGTAACCTTTAGGAAGGAAAAATAAAGCTACCAAAAATAATACAAATCAGAGTTTCTACTGGAAAGTCTGGGTAAGGCTTCTCTGAAACCCTTAATGAAACTAATGTGCAACATTTCAAAGAGAATGACAGTCACAGTTGATTTACGTGTTCCATACATCTTCAAAATGCATTACAAAAAATATATACAAAATACGGGTGGGGAAAAATTACTGGTCCCCAATCTCTCATCCTTCAGCAGTCCTCAACAACTTAAAAACCTCTTTTTCTAAGCTTGTTTTCTAGATCGTCAATGTAATTATGCAACAATTCATACTCTTCATATTAGCAATTCTTTGTTGAGCTTCATGCAGTTCTAAACCAAGGCTTTCAAAGACTTTTTAAATTTTTTTTTTTTTTTTTTTTTTATTGCATTAGCTGTGGCTTCAAACATATCAGCCTTTTCCTTGAAATTGCTTTGTGTTTCCACTCTGTTGAAAGTTTTGGTTTGATCTCATATTATCACTTGTTTTTATAGTTCCCACTAAGTATCTGAGGAATAGTTTCCAAGAATTTCTTCATGGACTATCATACATTTTTTACGCACAAGTGTCCTGCTTTTTAAGCAAAGCCTGGTGAATTCTGGTACCCCAGATTTGTTACCCCAAGTCACTGGGTGTGCGGATGATCATGAGTCACTTCTGCAGTGGCAGAATATGTACCGACAGAGGACCTTTGGATATAAGGACAAGGCAGCCCACAAACCTGCTATGGTTTCCCTGTTCCAGATTAATAAATTTTAGAAATTTTTTCAAAGATCCATGGATGGTTGTGGAGGAGATCATGATCTAAAGATAGAGGTCAGGCAGGGGGGGAAATTGGGAGAAGATGCAGAGCAGTATATAAGATAGAGAAGTTTAGGGAATCATGGAATCATAGGATGGGTGGGTTGGAAGGGACCTTAAAGATCTTCTGATTCCAATCCCCTGCCATGGGCAGGAACATCTGCAATTAGAGCAGGTAATTCAAAGCTCCATCCAAACTTACATGGAATGTTTCCAGGGATGGGGCTTCTACCACCTCTCTGGGCATCCTGTGTCCAGTGTCTCACCATCCTCCCAATAAATAAAGCAAAGGAAGATGAAATATAAGAGGTTTTTTTCTATACAGGTAGTTATAAAGACAAAACACCTTGAAATTTTTGAATCTCTAACTATATTCTAAGTGAAAAACCATAAGATGAGTTAAGCAGTCATGGGAAGATAGACTTAAGGCATGGCAGTAACTATATGAAACTACTGAGACTATAGACCATATATATGTAAAGTATAAGCAAAATAATTAGGGATGATACAAAATTCTGCAGGTCAGGACCAGAATGGGTTTTAGGCAATACTCTTGCTATCACAAAGCAGAGAGTAGACATGAACCTGAACTGCTGTGTGGGTTGTCAGACACCACAGCGAGAGGTGGAATGGACACTGGTGAAAAGAGAGGGTTCTGAGCTGATGACAGAGCCTCTGACACGAGAGAGCAAAGAAAGCACAGAAGTTCTGAGACTTCAGCAATGAAAGACCACCTGTCCATTGCTAAATGTATGTATAATTAGAGCACTAAACTGAGATGAGTTTACTCTTCATAGTAATTAACAACATGTAAGTAACTACTATGAAAAAAAAAAAAGACCTGCAAACATAAGAAAGAAACAGCTTGTTCATGGACTTTTTTTTTTACTCTCCTCTTTCAAACAAGTGACATTTTGTCGTTTGCCTATTGTCCAAGAAATTGTTTGGGATCATTAAATATATAAGGGGCTCAGATATCCATATTTTACCTTTATGTCAAATATTTACATGTTATACATAAGACCTCACCAAGGAGTTGTGATTAGTTGCCAAGAAGCATCAGGAATCAAATACAATTGTTAGTGTTTAAGGGTTTTCCTGTTTATTTCTACAAACATACAGGATAAACACTGTCAGGCCAAAGTAAACTAAACAGTACACATTTTTTTTCCAAAGCTAATACCCTATAAAAGCCTAAGACAGTTGAAAACTACATTTAAACCAATTCATTCTGGTGACTAGTACCATGTGTGAAGCCTTAAGGGTATTTCATAACCCTGAGACCGTGTTGATTAATTAAAATTATCATTGAAAAGCTACCCTGGATTTGGACCCAGTAGTTGATGAAGATCCTCCTTAAACATATCAAAAAATGTGGTCATCATTTGGATCTGATCAAAGTCAGTCAAATAGATATGGGATATAGTTTTAGCAAACAAAACCTTAAATTCAGCTTAGATTGAAAGAAAAAAGCAACTACCCAGCCACACATATGTACAGTATCATAAAATCTAAGCCACCATGCCAGAGACTGAATTTTGAGTGACATTCAAAAGATTTTCATTTAAGCTTCCATTTGTTTCAGTCATTTGAGAACTATTTAGTCACTTAACTCTCCCAGCTGATTTTTTTTCAGATGACAATTGACAGAGGAAATTCATTCCAACTGAAGATAAATCCCTGCTTTCACTGCCAAGAGTTTTCCTGCCATAGACAATTATTGGTCTAGAGGGGAACTTTTCTTTCTTTTTGAAATTTAGCTCCTTCTAAGAAACCTATGTAAAATTAAGTACTTCATTAAACTGACAATCTGGTAAGTCTACCTTTGTGCTTTGTTTCTTCTAAGGCAAAGTTAAAGAACATATGAAATGGAAGAAACATTCATGTAGAGAAATCAGGAAAGAATTTGTACTTCAATTCAATAACTAGAATGGAGGGGGAGGGGAAGGGAGGGGGGAGGAAGAAACAAAATACAGTTTAGGTCAAACAAGCACACATTTTCTTAATTTTTTTTCAAGTATTCAAAAACTAAAGCATTTTAAAATGTCTCACAATTAAATTCAAAATTAAGTGCATTAAAGCTCTACATTACTTGGATTTAATTTTGTCTCAGTCCATGATATTCTATGCAAGAGAGACCTTTTTCTAAGTGTACATGGTCTTTGAAATCTCTTGGTGTAAATTCATATTTTAGAGGCAATGTTTCCATGAGAGCTCATGGCATCAAATATCTGTTTCAATGTCATGTTTTGAATTGAAAAGAAAGCTCTGAGTTTACTAAGACTTTATTGTTCACCAAGTAAGAGAATTAATAGTCACCTTATTAGATGTTCCCAATGGGTGACTTTTTCCTAGTGGGACAAATATAAATTTTATTATCTATTTTCTCTCCTGTCATTCTGTTCATTCCTGTGCTATTAATTACTGCACACCATTACCCATTAAAGCATTGAATTCATCCATATTTTTCCTCTGTGCTCTGCTCTTGTGTGCTTTAAGTGGCCCAAATATTAAGAAACATCTGAAAATTTCCTCTGAAATAAATCACAACAAAAATGACAGAGTAGAATGAGAAAGTTCATCATTTTAAATGCTTAGCATACAAGTGGCAGAATAAGGATAACAGATCAGAAGTGCTCAAAATTAGGTGCAAAGGAGATAGGATTTCGATAGCTGAGAAGTTTTCTGGGCATAGTCACATTCTTGGAGAACAGGATAGTCCAAGCAAAGAATAAAGCTACAATATTGAAAAAAGAGAACTATTATAATAGTGTAAATACAGGTAGAATCTTTGTTTAATAGCATCCATAATGTAACGTATCTTTCAGTGAAGACTAATTTAAGTGTAATTTAAAATACAAGGTTAAAAATCTGTGTGTCATTAGAAAACTGAGAAAATTTGAAAGCAAGGTTTTGCTACATTCATTATTCACAATTACATCAGGGAACACCTGATCTCTGATGTGATATTGGGGGGAATAAAAAGGTGAGAGCAACAGCCAGTCTGACACATGGCTTGACATCATATGTTAAAATGGACTTAAGAAGGTCCATGAGATGTGTTTCCATTTTCCAAGCTGGTTATGACACAAATAAAGGCTTCAGCATTTGTGACCTGTGCTTTACATCTGAATAATTACATATGAGAAATAAATTTTTAATAGGACTTCATTTTGTGTTGATATTTGTATTTTAAATACTGTTCACTATATTGTAAGAAAAGAGAATCATAGAGCCACAGAATGGTTCACATGGGAAAGGACCTTTCAGTGTCATCTAGTCCAACGCCCCTGCAATCTGCAACTAAAGCAGGTTGCTCAGAGCCCCAGGCAACCTTACATGAAATGGTTCCAGGGATGGGACATGAACCACATCTCTGGGCAGCCTGGCTCTGAAAGAAAAATTTGTGGGTTTTTTTGGTTTTTTTTTTTGGTTTTTTTTTTGTGTTACTGTGGCTGCTCCACTGGCATCATGCTCTTATTGCATCTCAAGGAGGAAGGGGTAGGAGGGTATTATTTTGTTCATTAATTGCCAACGTGTTAATTGTATGAAAACAATTCCCTCAAAGGCAAATTTTGACAACTTCAGAAGATTTATCTTTTTGTTGGCTTGGAAAAGTTTGCTCCAGAGAGCAAAAGTAACAAATGCTGGTATGCTGTTGGTTTAGATGTTGCCTAAAGAAGTCGTGATGACAGGCCAATAGGAGACCCTGTGGTAATCATGGGAAAAATTAATTTTAACATTGATGGTCTGCAGGCCACGCTCAAAGTGAATCAGCATCACCATGGGACACACACAGTCTGTGTTCAAACACCAAGTGGCTGCTGGAGCTTGTGTCTCCATCTGAGAAGGGGCCCATTCTGTGCCCTGCATTATTTAAGAATTGTTATTACTGGAGAGATCCATTTTTCTACATTTTTTTCTCATTGTAGAGGGAAATAGATTAGAAGTGCAAGGGAAAAAAAAAAAAAAAAAAACAAACCAAAACCCTGCAAACCAGTAAGATTTAAAGCAAAAATAGGGTTCAGTCCCAAATCACTCATGTGCCTGGAAATCCCAGTACACTTTCCCATTTTGGTGCTTAATAATTAGTCATTAATGCCTGTCCTGCAATGAACAGAACACACTCATCTACCACTTCCTTGACAAGATGGGGCTCATGTTGATTATTTTAACAGTCTAATTTAATTCAGGTTTCTGTAGTTTCTCTTGGAATTTGCCAAGCAGAAATTTATCAGATTCCATATAAATCTCTGTCAGGGGGAACTTTAATGGAAATGAATACATTAAGAATTCAGGATTGGGCCCTTAATAGCTGCTATAATTTATCATCTTTTTAATATGGAGAAATCAGTAAAATGAAATATTCTAAAGACACAAAAGTAATAACCCAATCATTTAATATGAAAAAATAACTAGACAATACTCCCCTGAAGAACTATAGATAGTCTAACAGAAAGGCACTGAATATAAAAGCCAGAAAAGCATCAGTAATAATTTCAAGGAAATACTGTATTTGTGTAAAAAAAAAATACCAGTGAAAAGAATGAAAACCAATCAGTTTTTCTATAACCTTTTTTGGAGGCCTTCAAACATGACTTTGGTGGCATTATATCTTAGACAGAAATCATTGTCTTCAGCTCAGACTATGGCAGTGAGAGGGAAAATCCTGGCCACAAGCAGAAGGAGTTGAATTGCTTAGGAAAATTTGGAATTTTGATATGCTATGAGCAGGCAAAATGCATAAATTTTCAGTAGGTAACTATTAGCTGCATTTTCATCTAAAGCCATTATAACTCTATAAATACATGTTTTCAAGGTAATATAATCCAAATAATAACTCAGAATCAAAGCAATAATGTATGAAAATGAGAGGCTGTCATTTTAGTCATAATATTAAAACTAAATACAAATTCTAATAAAAAAGAAAATAGACTGTTTTACAAGTGTACATACTCACTACATTGCTTTCAATGACAGGTATTCAATTACTTTTTATAAAGGAGATTAATTCCTATATCCTGCTTTTATCTAAGGGGAAACTGAGGCATGGAAATTTGCCTACACTGCTGTTAGAGGGCTAGGGCAGAGCCATGCTGGAAGGTGAGCAGTCCAGTCAGCTGGATCTTAGACTGGGACACCAAAATTGTGCTGACATGGGAAAGTGCTACTGTTGTGGGTACCCCCTGAATCACAGCTGGTCACTCCATCTGTGTAATGTAACCTCAGATTTGCTTTCCATTCAGAGATTCCCATTGAAGAATGGACGGATAATCTTAAAAGGTCACTTACTCTTGTGGATTTCTACCACTCATGAAGTTCCTGAAGCTTCTCTGATGCTTTGAAAGGCAGGAAACTCTCCCCAGCTGCTGTCAGAGACCAAGAACCTCAGGCTTCTGGGGACCTCCAGATTTCCATTCATAAGGTGGGATCTGGACATACACAAACCCTTTGGGACCTGGCCTCAAATGTCATTAAATGTATTTTTTTAAAAAGTTACTTTTTTCTAGTGGATATTTTCAAAGTGAAGGTCCTTTTCACTCCATGGTGACAAGAGATAAAGGGTTGGAATCAAATATATTTAAAAGGAACAAAAATTTCTTAAAACATAGCACAGAAAAATGAAAGGCATTTCTGTAACAGGAAATTACCATTTGCCTTTTCTAGTATTACATGAACTGTGATAAATTCATCTTTATGTGCCAAAGAAAGAGAAAAAGCCCTCACCCAATTAAACGTGTGTGTGTTTCATGCCCACTGCTACAGGGGCAGGATACAAACTTCTATCTGTGACTGCCAAAAAAATGGTTGTATAGCTCTGGAAATGCTTTACTGAGCTACAGTAACACCATTTAACAATTTAGCTAACAGATAAAACTAAAAATATTGCTAATTCCCATTTGTAATATGCTAAATTGCCTGCATCTAATTTAAACAATAAGCAATCCAGGCTGTGAGTTGTTATCTGTGGCGAGTTGAGCAACATACTTTATTTGCCATCTCTTTATAAGCAGGGGTTTTAATAGATTAGCTCCGTACAGCCTCAGAACAGTTAAATTCTGCAGAGAATTCACTACCTGAACTTGCCAAACTTGACATTTTACGATAAAATAAATGTATACATAGGCAAAACTTTTAGCTTTAAGCTGTAGATTTTTCTTTTTCCTTTTTTTATTTTCCTCTAAACTTAAAAGTTTCCTTTGGGTTCAGGTATTTCTAAATGCAGAACGAAAACACAACCTTGAAACCAAAAAAAAAAAATCCTCAAAGCACATGATATGGTCTGGTAGCTTCCTTCAATGCTAAAAAAATTAGCTCAAATCCCAAGATTCAACCTCAGGAGCTTAATTGCTTCAAAGAAGAGGAATCTTGTCAAATTCAGTCCAAACAAACATAATCAGTAGCTTTCAAAGCTTGTTTGACATTGAGGAGGCATAGAAAACAACAGAGGAACCAAAGAAACGTACATCGATGGTCTGTCAAAATTTTTTGTTAGACATGATGCTATTATCAAGGCACATCAGGATGAAATAAAGTGACCTGGCTGACCACAGGCTTACAAATGTCTTGGGAAGGAAGGAAAAACGGTGAATCAAAAGGTAGCTTTGTTGCACGTCCCCCCAGGCCATCTTATTGACAGGGATGACAATGGTCCCAAGATGCACCATTATCTATGACCAGCAAGCAGACATCAAATGCTACCAAGCTGTCTCTGTCAGAATAGAAAATGCTGCTCAAAATATACAGGGCTTGTTACATTTTGTTCAGCAAAGGTTTGTCAAAAGCCAGGGTCACTCTCTTTGTGCACTGCCCTGAAGGGTAATTTTAAAAGGCAGGAGAGATGCACTTGATTCTTCAGTGTTTCTCCTGGAAGGAGACTTCAAGTCTGTGAATGACCAAAATTTTTTGAAAATCAAAGAACGACTCAGAAAAAAAAAATAAAAAAACAGATAAAATAAATAAATCAAAGCTAATAGATGTTCATTATGGCTGTGTTATGAGAAGCAAACCACTTTTCAAAATAAACAGGTTAGGGAATTATTCCCATATTTAGAGGTTTTTTCAAGAAAAATTCAGTTGATTTCTAGGGCATCAGGGGTGGATGCTACCGTAAAGACATGGCTCAAATTGCAGTGCATAAGTACACCCTCTTCAAGTATCTGTGTTGTACCATTATGCAGCTAATTGCAGGAAAAATATTTATACTGGCGAGAAAAGAATTGTTAATATGGTACCCTTTGGAAAGAAAAGAGAGAGGCTGTATATACAAACTCCAACCTCAGAAATATTTGGGTAAACTTTGTTTTTCTGTGAACATCTGCTAAGCATATACTGAGGAAAGAAAGTCCAAATGCACTTCACTAATTGACACAGAAATCTTTGTTTAAGAATTCGATTGCTAAAAAAAGCCACAACAAAACCAAAACAAAACCTGAGGGTGAAAAGAATATTTCAGAAGGTAAAAGGCATTACTAATACAGAAAATGCCTTATGGAAGTTGTCCACTGTTTCTTGTTTATGGGTCAACTCCTGGTTTTTTCCCTTAGTGGTCATCGCTACATTATGGATGGGTATGGCTTTACCAAGAGAGCAAAAAAGGGGCCACAAAACTCCCAGACCAGGCAACACAATGTGACCCTCCACTATTAGCTTTACAGGTGCATCTTGCCCTACCAATGTTGATTAAAAGCCATATGAACCTTTCTATGTACGTGGATGCTTGGTGGCTGTAGGGAGCCTAAAGCTCCCCAACTCTGTGGCTCACCCCTGACCAACGGCACGTCCCAAAAGTACCATGCTCCTTCACTTAACTCCTCAGGCATCCAGACCCATTTCCCTGCTCTCTTCTGCTATTGATTATTGTGACTCCTCAGAGCATGTAATTGTCTTGTTTCCTTACTTTCCTTTTTAAGGATAAATAAGAGAACAGAGCAAAAAAATAAAAAAGAAAAAAGCTAAGAGAAAGGAACAAGCCAGTTACAGCCTCTTCCTTCAGGTTTGTGGCTCTGAGGTTACAGCTGATGCTACACTGTCCATACCCATATGATTTTCAGGACAGAAATTAAGATAATAGTCTATCAAATGTACTTTCTCTCCTAGGCCAATCTCAAAATGATAGATATGGTCCTTTTGCATCTCATGTGGCATGCTTTTTTGTCCCCAAACACAATGCTATTAATTGAATACAATAGTTTCTTTTACCTTTCACTGCAAGTCACAATATGCTGTGAGTAAGGCTGGGTCATCTTTCTTTGTTGGAGGACTCATAAGTGCCCTGCTGGTTGAGGGAGACATTTCACACCAAGTATTTGCCCATCAGTATTGCTTCGGTGATTTAATAAAAAATGTTATGTATTCTTCCTCACCCTTTCGTTCCATTACTCACTATTTATGTGGACTCAAAAGTAACATGTAGTTTTCAATGGGGGTGTAGTGGTGTTATTTGGTTTAAATCCTACTTACTTTTTCAGCTGTCAATTATTGGTATAGACATAAAAGGAGGGGGCAAAGAAACACAAAAAAAAAAACCCCAAATATGCTCCTCATCAGTAAATTCAATGTTTGCTTAATACAGCTGCATTAATATTCTTGCACATTCTAGCTTTTAAAACCAGGAAATCTTACTAGTGACTTCCGTGCTGTAATACTCCGTGGGTAATTTAGAGCTTTAAGGTATCTTTAGCATTTTGACATCAAAGGCTTCACAGGAAAATAGTTGCTTGATGCCATCTGGAAGCAAAAGAAGGCACAAATATATCTACAATCCCTTTTGTCCACCATTCAGTCTTGCATGAAACAGCTCCCTGAGACCAGAGACACCGGACCAAATCTATGTGAAGCGTGTGGTTGGTTCATTCTCTCCTGAGCCAGGTTTGAAACATATATATCATGGAGACAAAAGAGTTTGCAACTGTTCATGTTATAAAATCCTGCTTCTTCTTACCATGCTACTCATTTTCTTGATTTCTGGCCACAACATACTTCGTCTCCTATCCTGGCTTCACGGTATTCCACCTTTGTTTAGAATCAAACAAAACTGGATAGAAAAAATAAGGAAAAAAAAAAAAAAAAAAGAGTAAAAAAAGCAGCATCAACTCAACTTAGTTGTTGTGCATCCCCAAGGTGATCAAAATAAACAACCTAAGGCTAACAGACCCACATCACAGGCGAGGTCACACTGTGTGTAATGAGGTAACACACTCGTGTGTGTGAGCTTTCCACTCCAAAATAAGGAGAACATCATCACCTCTGGTTTGTTGCCATCAGCAAGAAATCCAAGCAATACCTGAGATTCTGCAATATTTGTCTCATCCTGCAATAACCATTTTAATTCATGAGTAATGAGGGCTTACAACCAATGACAGCTATGTTCTTGCTATGAGGATAGACACCAAGCAAATGAGTATGATTGCAGATGTTTAGGAGTAAATGTGAAAGGAAAGGAATGAGCATTAGGAAAAAAAAGAGAAAGAGAGTATTGATTCAGTGTGACTGATGTGAATGAGTTAAATGATTGACTATGAAGTGTGAATTCAAATTTACTGTGAATGGAATTTACTGTGAGTGGAACAGAGTATGCATGACCATGACTGAGTGTGACTAGGTATCATTAGGAAGAACTAAGCGAATATGAGTGGAAAGCACTGATTATCTCCCCTGTAATCTATAAATAAACAGTATTGCAGGAAGTTTTGAAAAATGTATTTAATAAGGGATTTCCACTGCCTGAATAAACTTGCTGAGGCCAGACAGGCTGATCTGGAGGAAAATGTATCATTTTACTCAAAGCTCTGTCATAGAAAAATATGTGAGTTCATATCTGACAGGAACAAAATAGGCCTAAATTTACAGCAAAATGGAATCACTGGACTTAAAATAAATGTCTTTTCAATTATCAACAAACAAATTTACTAGCTCATATGATATCAATTATGCCCTCATCTACATATGGTTATTTTCCTAACATACGTGTTTAACTTCAGCACTATGAACATTCAGGACTGGCAGATTTGGGAACCCATGCTGCCTTCTACAGCTCAAGGTAATGGTTTTATTATCACCAAATAGCTGTCTTTGTCAGAGAGACCGAATAACTAAATTAACACCCAATATCTGTCCTTCTGAAGAGTAACAGAACTGAGCCTAATGTTGCTCCATTTTAACTCAGTGAGAGCAAAGTGTGGTTTACATCCCAAGATCTCAGACCCCACACGTGCAAAAGCATCTCACTATCTTCTCAGCTGCTGCCCTTTCTCCACAAATATCTCTGTTTACTTCAGTGATTCTTAGTACAAGTCAGACCAACTGCGTCTTTGTTACTAATGATCTGTGCAAATAAATGTTGATATTAAAGGTGGATCTTGCCAGAGATAAAACAATGCCAAAATCCTAGATCATGGTATAACCAATATGAATTTTACCACTGAGTTCAGTTTTTTGCCTCATTTCTATAGTTTTCTTTCCCCTGCAATCATTACCAATCAATCATCAGAATTTATGGGTTTATTTTATGTTGGCCTCTTCTTCCATTGAAGAAGAAAAGATGAAAACACTGAACTCTGTGTTTACACTGCAGTAAATTAATAATCAAAACCAAACAATGTGAAAGAGCAGAGGGATCATTTCAGCTGGTAGAAATCTTTCTTGGGAGACCTGCGCTTCTCCTTTCCTCTGCTAATACACTGGTGATGAATTTACTGGGGTGAAGGAAGTCCCCGGCCCTGCCTGAATTAGCTGGGACTTAAACTAAGCCATGCAACATGAACATCCTTGAACCCTGCAGTTCTCTGAGTTAGAAGCATTTTAAACTGCTGTTCAGTGGATTTACATCTTTCTAACTTTACAGGCTTTAGGTTAGCTCTGCTGACTAACAGTGACTGAGAAATCATAGATTCATTGGACAGTTTGGGTTGGAAGGGACAATTTAAGTTCATCTAGTCCAACCCACTGCACTGAGCAGGGACATCTTCCACTACAGCAGGTTGCTCAGAGCCCTGGTCAACCTCACCTGGAATGATTCCAGGGATGGGGCAGCAACCACTTCTCTGGGCAACTTGGGCCAGGGTCTCACCACCCTCAGTGTAAAAATTTTCTTCCTTCTATCTAGTCTAAATATCCTCTCTTTCACCTTAAAATCATCACCCCTTGTCCTGTTGCAACAGGTCCAAAACTGCAAATGTGGCTCCATCATTTGCATATAGTTTTTGTTTGTATTAGATTTTTTTTCTGGGTGCATTTCTATTTTAGAAAGATTAGGATAGAAACTGTGACTAGTCTACTTCTACTGTCTGACTACTGCCAAAATGAATAAATAATTCCTGGTTGGATCTCACTGAGCATCAAGAAACACCTCAAAAATGTTGGCACTGTCACCTTACAATAATTACATTTTTCAGAATCTACAGAGCTAAGAAAAAAAAAAATCCACTGAAAAAAGAAAAGGTTGTGAGAACATGCCTTAATTCATTAAATCAAAGAACATATATTTCTTGAGATCATCTCTCCTCCATCCTTATGAGTTAGGTCAAAGACGGAGTGTCTGCACTGTCTGAGCAATCCTCTCTAAGATGTGCATCTCCCAAGCAAGACAGAAAACCATTGACAGGAAACAGTGGGGAATTTACGCCGCTTGTGCCAAAGCTGCACATGTTCTGTCGATAAATGGAAGACTTAATTCTTCAGGATAGCAATTCAGGCATTTTAAAGGATTTTGTAATGAGGTAAAATTCATTAATGAGATACAGAAAGAAGAAAAAAATCCAACCCACCTTTTTCACTTGTAATTGCAGAAACGCAGAGTAAGTAATTTCCAAAAATTTTCACAGCATTATACGATACAAGGGGGCAAGAATGAGATCATTAAGACTTTGCATTCTTTTTCCAAGTCAATCTGAAAACCTATTTATAACAGCTCTGCTGAGTTACCTTTATTGCTATAAAAGGCTTGATATTAAAGAAAAGCACAACAGATGTGATTAATTCTTCTACCTTGCACTGCAAGATTGCTAATGAAAAGCTGCCACACCCTTTTCACTTTTCTGCATAGGCACCATTACCAGAATTCTTTACATTTAATGTAATCAAAAAGCCACTGGCCACTGCAAATTGATATGCTGAGTAGTAATCTCTGTTTATTCTCCATGTACTTCTTCTTTCACCTCCGAGCAGCATTCCAATAGCTCAAAACCCTTGTGTGGGGCAAAGCCCAGGACCCATGTCCCCTCAGCTTTACCAGTGATTTCATCCTTGCTCCTAATTTCAGCCTGCAAGAGAGAAAGGGTCTGTCTGGGGTTTATTCAGGATTTTTTTCTACCTTGAACAATGTCTCTGTCTTCTGATTTTCTAAACAAGTATTTTCTGATTCCAAGCCTCTTCCTAGATCTCACAGAAAGGTTAGGTATTGAGTGGACAATTAGCAATCAATATGTTCAAAGATTTTGTTTTTCAGCTAAGACGCTGAACACTGAACTAAATTGAATATTTCCACTACTTGCTTTCCTCCTACCTACCCAAGTTACAACACCAGACTCCATCTGATCCATTGCATTGCTTCTAATAATTCTTCAATAGAAGCTTCAATTCTTCAATAAAGTCTTCTAAAGACATAGCTTCTAATTTGCAGTAGCACAGGAGGAAAGAAGAAGGAAAAAAAATAAATAAATATAAGGATGCTATGCTAAAAGAACAGTTACAGGCCATTTTTAAGAGTCAAACAAAATCTGACACACTTAAGTATCGGTATTGCCTCAGTAAAGCCAGGTTGTCTGTTCACCTTACATTACGCTACAAATTCTTAACATAGCTTTAGGTTATCCAGCTTTATTTAGCTACCGACAGAAGGACTTTTACTATTGTGCATCAAGGCAACTGTCTCTGGAATTGATCTCATTAGTAAAGTTTCTATAGGAAAGAAGATTAGAGAAAGCAACTGATTTTCTTGACTTGCACTGGTATTTCTATGGCAGTGAAGCAATTTCATCTTCCTTAAAGGCATTGGTTTCAGGTCACATTTTTAACTATGGTTAAGAATAATTCTGAAGACAATCAAGGATAAGTGACTGCTCTCCACTACGGCAAAGCAGATGTTCAGCATGGTCAAGCTGTAGCTTTTGACAAATGTCATTTTTTTTCATAGGCTTTCTACATAACATTCAAAATAAAGACAGCTTTCTGAGTTTAAACCTTTACTATACCTCCAGTTTAAGATGATGACAATCCATTAAGTACATCCAAAGATAAAATTTGCCCCTAAATGTGGCTGATGGAGTCCAGAAAGTTTTCAACATTAGAAAATCTGTTTTCTTTTCAATACTTCTGGGATGCTGAGAAATATTCAATTCTGTATATATTTTAGGCAGTATTTTAACATACGTTGTTATTTTAATGCAATTTAAAAATCTGTAAGAACTCTAAACTTCACAGAAAAGTCCTTTAATAAGAACTAAAGAAATTATAAAATTTTGCAATTGGTACACTCTGTTTTTTTGATTTTTCCAAAGACAACATACTGCCCAATGTTAGAGCAAGAACACTCTGGACCAGTCAAGAGAAGGAAAGGCGACAATCTCCGTGTTTTGCAAGAAGTATGAGAACAGGGCACGGATGGGAGAAAATTAATGTGGCGATTCGAAGGATTCGCTTTTCTAAATCCCCTAGTTAGGACAGAACTAAAGGGCTTAGCAGTATCTACAAAGTAGCTATGATGTGCGCTTCTGCCTCCTGCAAACAGCATCCATGCAAATCCCCATTCCTGCAGGCTTGATGCAAAGGTCCAGATTTGGCCAGCAGTCATTATTTTTGTCTCCCAATCGTAACATTTTTATTGAAGTCACATTCATACTTGAAGCTGTCATCCTGAAGGAGAAAAATCGTTGTAGTTTTTGTCCTATATACGTACGTTATATAATTCTGACTCTTATCTCTGGGGCCTCTCTGGCAAACTTTCCACCATTCTTTCTCTGTTAGGTTTCAAAGTTATTCGAGTCAGAGTTCATTTATACTTCTGATCACTGGCTAGACAATGTCCTCGGGGTTGTGAAGTCTAGTATAGCAGAACAGAAACATAATTTTATGACCACTGTATTCTAATTCATTTAATTAGGGGGTTTCTTGGATCTCTTGGGGGTGTGTCCTTCCATGTTTAGAGGGTTTTATAGAAAGATGTATCTCCATTCCAGAAAGTCGTGGGGAAAGTTCTCCTGCAAGTATAGATCTTGTTTGCCCTCCATCAAATTAATATTCATCACATCATCAGCATACCTTTCCATCTTCCCTCTGACATTAATAGTTTTGAGGAAGAATTCCTGCACAGCAACCACATAATTTACATCTACTAATAATGCAAAACCCCCACATTTTTATTGTCTATTTTTATAAGAGGAGACCCTGACAAGATTTAAACCAAAATGGTTAAAAGAAGCAGACTGGGAAGAAGAGCTCTAATTAAGAAATATCTCACTGCTAAAAATGTGAACCTTTACTCATATTTAATACCTTGGGCAGATCTCAAGCAGAGGTAGATTGTATCTTCTTCTTCAAATAAATGAAAAAGAGGGGGAAAAAAAAAAAAATTAATCTGCATTGTACTAATGCTTATGTGCCTGAAGCTGAACTTCCACTTCATTGTGTGACATTCTCTGCACAGACACAGCATGGGATCCTCTGCCTTGAGAAATTTTCAGTCAAACCAAGAAAAGGTGGGAGAAAAAATGTGGTATCTTCATTCTACAGAGACATGAGGAAGTTATATGATTTCTCCAAGCTGATGCAAGTCATCTCTGGTAACACCCGTACCTTCTGAGGTTTTTGGGGGGTTTATTTTGCATCTCTGGGAAGTTAGGTACATGCAGGCAGTCACACAGGTTGAAACTGAATCCAAATTTTCTGTATTGTCTCCAGTGTGATGTACATGAAGGAAAGAAGAGAAGGGAAAATTTCATAGTGAAATATTTAGTACTTTGAACAGAACTAGAAAAGCACAACTAAGTGCAGAAAGGAATGTCAACGTGCAATTCCTATACCTAACTAGAGCATATATACTGAAGAAAATTATGTTAAATGGGAGCTAAGGTTAAGAAAACAAATCAGTGAAATAATTGCAGAGAGAATATAAAAAAATTAGTTTCAAAGTGAAATATTTCTAATACAAAAAAAAGGAAGAAAAAATGTTCAAGTCAAATGTTTAATTCAGCCTTACAGTGATTTTTTTTTTTTTAAGTGGTCATTTTTGGGAGAAAATAAGTAACAATAATGGAAAAAGCTATAATGCAAAGTTCTTACTTCGTAATTGTCCTGCTTTTTTTTTTTTTTTTTTTCATTTGAAGAAGCTGCTTGATAAACTCTGATTTGAGAGTTATGGAAATGAAAGAATGTTTGGCCTTTTTCTGGCCAAACCTATTTTGGTTCACAGAGCAGGCAAAAGCCCAAAGTTCCTCTGGTGTAGCGAATAGACGTGGAAGCAACATTTCTACCAAGGTAGTGGTTGTTAAATGAAAGGAAAAAAAAAAAGGAAAAGAAAATCAGGGTTTTCTTCATAAGGATACTGTGCTAAAATGAAATACTCAATAAACTAGATCTATTTATGAGATTCATGTAGAAATAAAACTGATGACCCTTAATCTACTAGCATCAGAGAAACTCCTCCAGGGTGCTCTCATTATAAGCACTCAGTACTAAAGAAATATTATCTGGGCAGGAAGAGTATCTGCAGCTTTTCTACACTTCTCAGACAACTAGAATCATAATTTGCACAAATATGAAAACACAGAAATGGCACACATCGTTTTTCCTTTGTTTGTCAAAATAGTAAGAAGAAACTGTATAAGATGTTAATTGGTGAAATTATAGATAGGCCGCTTTGTCTTGTTTTGCACATGTACCAGAGCAATGAATCTGAACAGAAATTTTTGGGTTTAGTAAAAAAAAACAAAACAAAAAATAAAATCATAATTTTAATACTGTTTAATTCTATTATGTAATAAATTTAATTTTAATATAATTTATTTTTTTTTAATCAACTCTCAATTCTTATTTTATTTTTCTTTTATTCTGGTTACCCAAATCTTGATATTTCTCCATCCATATATACAGATTTAGATATTCCTGTATATTCTCTACATTCATTATTAATATTTGCATTCCTTTTTGGTTCATATCAGATTTCTACTAGCACTGTGATGGCACCCCAGAGAGTGAGAAGTGCTTAGCAAAACAAGTTCAATGACTGGGCATGGAATCATGCTTATTTTTGACTACTCTAACATTACAACCACAGTTCAGGACATTCTGAAACCTCATTCAACTTTTGTCAACACCCTGTACATGGAGACTCAGACTTTCTGGATCTCAGCATCAGCTCTGCTATTTAACCTAGAGTGAGACAAGTGCTTAGTCAACCACTTCTATCATCCTTCTACAGTTGTTTGCGTTACTGATAAGGCAGCCTTATAGCAAAAAGCTGTTTTGAGGCAGATCATAATCTGTCCCACAGAGGTCCTCACATTCTTGCCCAAAACCCCTTTCCTTTTTATAGAATTACAGAATGGTTTGAGTGGGAAAGGACCTTTCAAAGTCATCTAGTCCAATCCCCCTGCAATGAGCAGGGACATATACAACTAGAGCAGGTTGCTCAGACCCCCAGCCAACCTCACCTGGAATGGTTCCATGGATAGGGCAAAATTTCTTTCACAATATTAGGTAAGAAAACTATGGAGAAGTGGCAATCCATTTTCCGCCACTGACCTTGGGAGTAGAAACCCTGATGTTGTTATTGGAGGCATCTGCTGTAGTTCCATCCCTGACATGGAGCCAACCAGGTGATCCAAGCATTTAAATTGTGATATGCTATTCTGATGTTGACTATTACCACAAAATGAGCTAATCAAGTTGTCCTGCAAGATCTTTCTCTCCTGTCAAGAAGAATGCCTCGCTTTGCTATTATAAACTTGAAATATTCACAGTACAAGGCTTACGACCAAAATCTGACAATATAGCATAAAGTTTTTAGATGCTTAATCATATATCTTAATAAAAAATTATACATCCACTGACTGAGACAAATTCTGATTACCTGTCTTTGAGGAAACGGACTGCTTTAGAAAATTATGTGGAGTACTCTACTATTGTACCTGTCATACACTTTTAATTAAAAATGTATTGATGCATGACTAAATTGGGCACAGTGAAAAACAGACCTATTTTAGCTCAATTGCAATAATGTACACATAACCCAATGAAGTAAGCCCGTACAATTATAACAGGAAGACAGCCCTGGCACAGTTATACTTTTTCAGGTCAACCTCATGCCAGATGTATATGCTGTGGAGCCAATCATCACAAATCAAGGTGGACTCAATCAGCAGAAATGAATATACTAATCTGCTCTAAATACCTGTAACGAAGTAATTTCACTAACCTATTGTAAATTAAATATGTGGAGAAACAAAGACAGAATAGTGATGAACGTTATTTTATGGAGTATTTCTTGACAAAGTCCGCTAAGGCAATCTTCATCCAATATTTTAATTCAAAGAGTACATGCAACCAGAAATACATTGTTTATATTCTGTTAGAGCTAAAAGTATGAAATCCATGCACTATTTGAAAAAAAAAAAAACAAAATACCTCAACAAAACAACACACCAAAAAAACCAAACAAAATGAAAACCCCAAAAATAGAAGCCTTTTGAGGCCAACATTGTCTGTTAGAAGAATACTGAAGTTGGACTGGAAAGAGGTAAATGTATTCTTAGTTAAAATGCACCGAGGAAGAGTTGGAATTCAGAATAGAATATATTTCAAATGGCAAAGAACTAACACCTACATTTCAAACACAGTTTGTCACAAGATATCACAATTTGAATTACTTTTTAGATTTTTTTGCTATGACATATGAGGCATTAAGATAGATGTAACAATATTTATTTGCACATAGGACTTTGGAGCTTCATGAGAAAGTGTTGATAGAAGTATTTAATGATGAAAGATTGATTATAACTATGAGGAATGACATCATGATTAGGATTCTGAATATTTGATGAATGGTCTTAGTTCCTTTCCTCATTAAAAGGATTCTCTTCGAGAAAAAGGTGCATCCACAGAAACTTCTGCTAAAGACTGCTAAGAAATCTGAGTTGCTTAGATACTGCAGAAATGGGAAGTCTGGAAGTGGACATTTTTTTCAAGAGTATTGCTGTCCAGATAGATATTTTCTCTTTTCTAATTTGGTAATTTATTTCTGCAATTGAGATTTTATTTACGTTGGTCCCTGGTCCCCCCTTTCTATCCTTTTCCCCAGCAGAAACTGCACTACTGTTGCACTTGCGTCACCCACCATAACTCTTCCAGCGACAGACAAAAATAGTTAAAAAATGCAGACAGTTTCTGGAACACTGTGGGCTGAATTTTATCAAATAAGGTTCTTTGCATGTGGAAAAAAAAAAAAAAAAAAGAAAAAAACAGGAAAAAAAAAGAAAAGAAAGTATTAAATCAAACAGTCTTTGCATCACTGTTTTCATTCTTTCTGTGTTAAGTGCATAAAGATTTTTCCTGCAAAATGGTTTTTAACTGAAAATGCCAAGACATTGAAGTCAAAACTTTACACAGGAATAAGCCTGGAAAGTTTTCATACTCAGAATCAAATTTTCACGGAAATCACAGACGGACATATGGAGGACGTGGAGGAGCTAGTTTCTCCTCACTACACTGCCTGACTGAGAAAAAGACAAGTGCTTAAACCATGATATTCTTGGCGCTCCTGATGTGTGCATCAACTTTCTCAAAGCTGTGAAAACCCTCGTATCTCCCCAGCGTGGGTAGAGACCCTTCTCCCCTTCTCCTTACCTGGACACTGGTGCTCTGCCTTGTGTACAAATACACTCCAGAGAAAATGTATAACTCCATTTCATTATAAGGGGCAATTTTTTAATGCACCCCCTCAGTTTCCTTATTAAAACATCATTCTCTTTCCCCAGTACAGTTCATGCAGATTGTGAAGATGAACAAACATTGAATTTTGTCTCTCTTAACTGAGCTGAGGAGCAAAAATATGGAAATCATGTTTTTAAATATAGAGATTTATATTGCACAAATTACTAATAAAATATAACCATTTTAGAAGCTCATATAAACGCAGCCTGTGTTTGGTCCCAGTCTGAAGAGCTATAACCATTTGATATAATGGTTCTCAAAAAGAATTCCACTTAGTGGTTTTTTCTCCAGAGCGACCAGAGACGAAGCACTGTAAGTAACATCACTCCTTGTTACAAGATCTCTGCTACAGTGAGGAACAATGCAATGAATTTTAGATGTAAATCTGAATTTCATGACCTTTCAAGTCAGATTCTTAAACCTCATCTGAGCAGCATTTTCTCTTTATGAATATGCGGTTGAACTGAAAACCAAGAACTGACAATTTTTTTTTTTTCCTTTTTTTTTTCCCTCTTCAGGTGTAATTTAGGTCTTTACACTGTCGTTCTTATTTACTTCATGCTCTACAAAGTTATTAATCAGTATATTACATTTTTGCTGCATTACATTTAGCTGATTACGCCTGATAGGTAACGCTTTTGCTTGAACAGAAGAGACAGGACAATTGTCAAACCACTGAATTACAGATGAATACTAAAAAAGATTCTTGAAACAACTGTACTCTCTTGATTTTAAAAATGTGCTAGAGTTTTAAATATATAAAGCTTCAAATACACTTTGGAAATGTAGCATGAGTAAAGAAGAAATAATCTTAAAAAGAAATACTTGATTTTTGTTACATTATAAGCTAAGCGTTAAGGAAAAAAAAAGATTGAAATATATCTTAATGTAAAAATCTAGGGTCAGAGAACATATTTTTTAAGGATGTCTCTTATAATAGGTCATTACTTTCAAGAGTTTTCAATAGAAATTAAAAAAAAAAAAAAAAATCACAAATATATGTGGGTCACCCCATAGTTATAATACAAATATGACCTAAAAAGTGACAAACTGATGTCATTCTATTTTCCTAAATATACCATGTTGAAAAAAGAAATCATAATAAAAAAAAAAAATTATAATCTCTAGAGCATACAAAGCAGGATTTCAGGTTTAGAAGCCTAAATATATCTGGCTTTGAAAAGAAGACAGTGACAAAATGCTAACACTACGGTATTCCACTTCTTAAAATGCCCGAACTGTCTAGGAGTAACAAGCTATTGTGCTGATGAATTTCGACTTTTGCTGCTAATTCACTCAGGTGCTTTTAAAATATTACCTTTCACAGAGGTAAACACAGAAGCATTTTAAAACCATGCTCACCCTGCTTTTTAACACTCCTTCTTCAGCGACAAATCACTCCGTAGTTAGGAAAATTCAGAACCAACTTTTTTTTTTTTTTTTTTTTTTTTTTAGATTAACATACACATTACATATTGAATCCTACTACTGAAAATAAATATATGATCTTGGGAAGTAGTACCAAAGCAGGGCTTGAAGATTATAGGGTTGTGGGTTTTTTTTTTTCCATTTTTGAAAGTAACTTACTCTAAAGTCCCTGAAACGGGGCAACATCCATCACACTATATTTCATTAGTCTTTAAGGCAGCCTTAAATAACTGGGCCTAAAAACAGATCTTCGTTGATATGGCAAGTATCTAAAAAGGATAACTCCGAAAATATCCTCTGCTGGGTTCAGCTTTGGATTTTACCCAAATAAATTCAATCACCTCTCATTATAACTGAGGAGAGGAGGGAAGGGAGGGAAAAAAAAAAAAAAAAAATAAAAGGAGAAAAAAAAAATGAGGAAAGCAAAGTGCAGCTCTTTTTAATCCATATAGACATGTCTACCCAAATCCCTTTGCTAATGTATTTCTAATTCAGATAGGCTAACTCATCCTGTAATAATGAGAGCTCCTGTGAAAATGTAGTGCATTTTTAGTATTCTTCAAATGTATTAAGCGCTTCTATACCATTTTTTAGAGCTTTAGCAGGAAGGAAAAAAAGAAATAATAATAAAAAATATATATATATACTCAGCTTTCTGAGGTGGACAAGTGGGTTTCTTTCCTAGTGTGATTGAGAGTCTATTTAAGAGAAATGAGGGTGGAAAAAAAAAGGAATAATATTTACTGCGCAGGTAGAGATCCCACAAAGGGCAATTCATCTCTTCCCTTGCCCCTCAAACATCCTGTACAGATTGCTAATGTTGACTGCTACCACTGAGTGTTGAATTCTGACTTTTTGCAGCTGCAAACAGACCTACCATATCTGTAAAGCAAGAAATATAAACAAATACTATAAAATATATTTATTTTTAACTTCCAGTATGTACTTTTTTAACCTGCCTCATCCTCCTCCTGCCAGTTGTGCACAAAAACTGAAAATTCAACCTTAGCAACAGAAATTAGGAGAAACAGAGCTTTTGTGCAGCTGTTGTGCTAGTTTCCATGTGCACTGGCAGTCTCTGCTCAGCTCTGTGCTCGTTACCACCTCCCAGCTCTCCTCCTCTCTCACAACTGACATTAACTCCCCATGGCAAAGTCCTGTAACCCCAAACCACACACTGCTCAAACAAACACTTCACCTACATGAATCAGGCTTTTAAATAATCACTAAGGCAGAACTTTAGAAAGGATAAAATTGTAAGACTTTGTGGATGCAATCTATTTAGGAGCTGACTTCAGACACAGCTCCACCTATTGCACAGCTTATAGTAAGTACTGAGCTTCCAGCACATGTTCTTCTGTCCTTCTGCATCCTCCTACTTGTTTCACCCTCTCAACATTTCAGGTATGAACCAAACTCACCTTAGCAGATTTACTACCATAGTCCTGTTGGTGTCTACAGTATCTTTACATAACTTGATAACACATTTCATACAAAACCAGCTTTGGTATAGCTTCATGACTGTACCAGTTAATTTTCTCCTTAGCTAGTTACCACACTATTACTCCAATGTTCACCTTAGCTATACTCTGCTTTTCTCTTACAACCTATTCTCCACTTCTCTCTTCTTATTTTCTAACCTTTTATTCTCCCCCTCCCCAATATTTTCCTTAATCCTGTCAACAGTTGGACTCGATGATCTTTAAAGGTCATTTCCAACCTAAATGATTCTGTTCTAGTTTTGTCCTGCTCTGGCAGGGGAGCTGGACTCGATCTTCAGAGGTCCCTTCCAACCCCTAGTATTCTGTGATTGTGATACCTGGGTCATGTTGAATTGCAGAACTGAACATGGTAGATGCACACAAAACAGGAAAGACAGAAATTGTGGATCAGACAGAGGCATAAGGCAGCTCACATCACGCTAAGCAAACCAGGAGAGGTCAATGACAGGACTCCTGTTAACATGTGTCCCTATTTATTATTTGCCTTCGGTTATTAATCTTGTGATGCATATTTCTGGTAAGATCCTCACCTTTGGATTCTAAGGTTTTAAATTATATCAGAAGCATGTAGAAAAAGAACATTTTTCCTCTATTAGTAACGTAGCACATGATAATAAAGTATGCATATGATTCATGTTTACATATGGTTCATCAGATTTTAACCGGACTTAAATTAGCAACAGCGATATACTGACACTTTGTGTCTTCAACCACAAGTACACAGAGTCTGTGTTTCCTTTTTAAAACTCAGGTGCCTAATATTAACTAAAAATAATTAGACATTGAAGGTTACAAAGCAACTGTTGCAGTTTGCATCCATGATCAGGGAATGAATTTCCCATCATCAGATCACCTGTACAGATGGACTGCTTTATAACACATACCACCATAATTACTGTCATTCATTTTAATATGTCACCAATTAGGTGCTTTAATTCCGTAACATGCAAGGATACGAGTAATACTACTTGAAGACGGAATAAAAGTTTCTCATCAGAGAAGGTATTGCAGATGATTTTGAAATGAAAGCAAAAAAAAAAAAGCCAAAGTTACATGGACCTTCCTATATAAAATGCATGGGGAAAATGTTGCGTTCAGATGATAGTGTTTAATAATTTTACATGACCGTAACACAGTAAAACTACCAAGAGGTCCAACAGAAAATGTAGCACCTCACTTACTTCACAGGAAAAGATGCTATTTGCACTACAATGTTAACTGCATTTTAAGAGCTTATTCTGAACAGGTTGTAGAACAAGATTTTCTGAGTTCATATAAAATGAAGGATAAAGGAAGGAGAAAAAGGTTCTGCATTCAGATGGATGTTTGGAAAATAATATTGCATGACTCAAGGATATACATATCCTCTCCTCAGACACTTTAGCAAATCAAATCAAGGGTTTACAATAAAATTATGTCTATTCATTACTACTATCATTTTAAGTGCAGTTGTAATGGCATAGATATTAGAGGTGCTTCATACAGTTTTAAGCACTAAAAGGTGCTGGGTACTTACTTTCCTAGCCCCACACAAGCAACCAGGATGTATGTAGCTATCATAGCTCCCTGATACAATTCTGAGTATGTAAAATCGTGCACACGCTCATGTCAATTCGTGCTCAGGACATAATAAATCTTACTATTAAGTTAATGCCTTCCCACAAAACTAGATTTTGGAACAGAAAGGCAAATGGCCATTTTTAAAAACTCCTCATATATAGAGGCTTAAGCATATACAGAACATTAAGATACAGAGGTCTTAAAATTGAACAACGTAAATAAATATTAGCTGCTTGACCTTTTTAACTGGCAAATACTTTTCCCTCATTTAAAAATACACAGGAACAGTCCCCTTCCCAAGCTAAGCCCTCAACAAAATGCTAGTTTTAAAGGTAGTATAGTTTTTAATGGTTCAGTAACGATACACAACACCATGAAAACAGGGGTTTACGATGGCCTTTAGCTACAGCGATGTGAATGGCGCCTCTACAATTTTATTGGGTTAAAGAAAAAAAAAAAAAAAAAGAAAATATACTTGTTCCAGTGATGTAATAGACCTTCCCATCAAATTTCCTTTCCTGCTTCACAGAACCACACATGTATTGTTTTTTATATGCCAATGAGCTCGTTGGTGATAAAATGCTGCCAAAAGCCGTCTTTGATGAATGGTAATAAATTCAAATGCCTCATATTACACTGCATGTTTTTTTTTTTTTCCTAAAGAGAGAAGGGAAATGTACAAATTCATCATAATTCTCACTATCTTTTTGACCCTGTAAGTATGAAATGAAAAGTCATAGCATCAAAAAAGCAACAACTCCAGTTAGCTATCCTTTTTATTTCTGATATGACCAAACATGAAGGTATTTAACACTTACTTCAAAATAAAGAACAGTCCATTTATGCTTGTCAAGCTATGAAACATGAATGGGAAAATAAAAATTAAATTACTCTGCTTTGAACCCCTCCCTTCCAAATGAAAGCACTCTGGTAAAAAACCCCAAACATTTGCATCATTAATGTTTTCTAAGAGCTTGGGTAAAAGAAAGCAACTCCCAGACGAGAAGCCTGAATTCAGAGTTTATCTGCTGTTCTTTGGAAACAGGAAGAAATATTTAGGCTCTCAGATTTGCATTTAAGATTTGGAGGAAGGGGCCAATTTGAAGGTAGGTCCCTCACTTCATCACTGTCCCTTGTACCTTGGCCATACATACCTTGCATGACACTCTGGCCCCCATTTTTGAATTCTTATTTTAGAACATATTGATACCTTCCCTCACCTTATTTATCTGCAACTTCTAGATTTTAACAAAAGCTATAGAAAGTACCTCTATGCCCAAAGAATTTCACCACACCATTTTTCCTATGAATGACTCAACCTTCGTTCTTCTAAACAGCTTTCAGACCAAGCTGTTGCATTATTTCTATGTAATGTCTTCTTCATCTTGCTTCAGAAAATATGGAATTATTAACGAGGTGTTCTGAAGATATTTGGCTTATATACACCTGTTTCTCAAGTGTGATTCAAAAAAAAAAGGATATAAAATTGTCTATACTCTGATCCAACACTTTTTCCAGATTCATTGTCAATACAGCAACAATACATGCGACTGATTCAATTTCTCAGTACATCAGAAACGTTTCACTGTTAGATGCTTAAGGAATACTGATCAATAGTGTGGAATCCATTTTAATACTTTATTGACTGGGTATATCCTAAATAAGGGGTGAGTGTAAATTCAGTCGGAGATTCTGCTTCAAAATGGCCACAATGACCTAAGTAAATACAGTCCAGGAGTTGATTTAGACTGGGAAATAAGTATCTGATAAAAAGACACGCTTGCCACGGGTTGTTTGAAGACCAAAACCACACCGACGATGTGGACTGTTCCAACAGAAGGTCTTCTCCCTACACCCTGTGGCTATTCACTGATACAGATAAACACAGAGCACCTTTTGAGCTGCCTTTCCATTATCTGTTTGTATCAATATTCACTACAGTTGTTTACAATCTATATCCCATCAGCTTTGGCTGTTTTCTATCTCATATGGCAACTGAACCTGTACAGAGGTCATTAAGCAGCAAATGTGTTAAATAGCCTTTAGCAGACTTTCAGCATAATCTTCTAATTGCTTTTCTCTCGGTAGGTAGGTACAAAACAGTCTCCTTAAAAGAGAAAGAGAGAAACACAGAAACTTCTGTTTCTTTAATGACTTTTATCGATAGCTTTTTTTTGCTTCTACTTTGGGCCTGAATCCCACAGACTTCCATATCTATGTCGGCATTTTAAATCAGTAATTTATGTCATAGGTTGAATCGTATACTAATGGCATTTATAGTTTATCATCCTTACATAGCTTCCTGGGTGTGTACCTCGGAGGCAAAAGAAGCAAATTTTTATTAACACATGTTTATACATAATTGACCATTTGGGAAGTAGGAAGGAGAAATGGCTGTGATTTACATAGTTTAAGAAATGTCTTAGAGCACCTCACCCAGTCTGGAGCTCCCACTGTGACAGATGAGCAAATGCCCATGGGAGATGACAGCATGGTATTTATGGTATTTCCTTCTGAGACAATTAAGTAACATATGCCAAGACCATAGGGATTATCTCTGAGCTACACAGTATGTAACTCTATCTGAAGAGAAATATAATATTTTATAAATTTGACAAACCATAAGAAAGAAAAAAATTGATTCACCCATTTTAATAATGCAGTAACTTTTCTCTGACTTAATCAGACATTTCTTGATTTTTTTTTTATTATTATTTTTTTCCTTTCTTTGCAGTAGAACAGTGACAAGCTAACATCCCACACACTGCTTCAGAGCTGATGTGCAGGGCTGGGGAAAATCTCATACTCACACCTAAAGTACACACTGCTATCCCCTGATTAAACGATTTGACACCTCGCTTGGTCTAGGACAGCCCTGATTTTACACCTACAGCAGAGAATAAAGCAAACTTTAAAATCCAGACACTTTCCTTCATCCAAAGCCTTTGATGTGATCCCCAAAATAGAAGCTAGTATTCTGTGGTTAAAACAGCCTATGGGCGTGGGTCGTCCCTGGTTTTCACCTTATCCAGACATTTTTTCTTTTTCAAAGTGGATGTAAAACATGATGTTAATGCTTTGCTGTTGATTTAGGCAGACTTTCTCTTCGCAATCTCCACAGCATTGCTATTTATTTAATAATGGGTTTATATACTCAGGTGTTCAACAACTCCATATGTTACACCAACATTCTACATCCATAGGACCAGTAGGATACAGGTTATGTGACCATACTTTCTGCATGTATTAGCAACAGTCCAACCATTCCAAGAATTCACTTTCTTGGGTTCTTGTTTTAATTTTCTTTTCTTTTTTCTTTTTTTTTTTTAAATAACAATGGACTTTTCTTGTCCGCCAGTAAGGAGCATTAGTTCAGGGGAATGTTAAATGAATGTATTATTCTGCAGAAATTTGCCATAGGAAAACACATTTACTCTACACAATCAAAGTGGTATCAGATATTAGGTGACTGACTACAAGTGAAATCAGATGCATGTCATAGCATTTAAGATGTCACGTGCACCACTTCAGAAACTCTCAAGTAAATGTGAAATTTCTCATGCTTAAATAAGAGAATGTATCGGGAAACAAGAGGCTTCCAATATGCTACAAGATGAGATGGTATATAATCTCCTTGCAAGTACCAAAAATGCTGGAGAGTATTACTTCATAGACACAAATTCTACATTTTGATATAATTCTTAAAGAGTTTAAAGAAAAAACAAACAAACCAACAAAAAAAAAAAAACCCAAAAAACAACCAACCAACCAAAAACAAACACAAAAAACCAACACATTTTTAAGAAAGTTGCAGCAGTTACTCTTTATACCATTGTACCTGCTGTTGGTTGTTCTTCTGCAGCCCCTAGTGTAACAGGATACTGGCGCGTGGCTCTAAAACAATAATATTACCTCTCCAAAAAAAAATATTATAGTCTTTCATTATGCATCATATGTTCAAAGAGTTGATAACCTTTAAACTATTCCTGTTGAAAGAAAACATGACTCTCCAACAGAGTGTTTTTTATGATTTCACACAATCTTTTTTGTTCCAATTCACAAACCTGTGCCAAATTCTAAACTTGCTTTTTTACTTTGTTTAGTCCAACAGACTTCCATGAACGTGGGGAAACATATGTTTTCATTTCAGAAATTACCTAATGGAGAGAGAAAAAGAAACCCGAAACAAACAAAAAAATACAAATATCAGCCAATATATTGATTAATTCCTCCAATAACTCTATTGGAAAATATAATAAAGGCATTAATTACAAAATAATCAAGATGTCAAGTATACTTTTTCTTTCAACAGTCATGGGTTGAAAGCTTAAGTTGCCCTACTACAAATATCAAAAGACAAGAAAGTAATGCTCCAGAGAGGACATTACTGAAAATTATGGATGGACCAGTTTGGCAACTAATAGATCCTTAATGGCTTTCAGAAGTAGCCTATAATCTCTGGTAATACCATCTCTAGAGGGTCTTCATGATGTATTAGGTAATAATTGTAGTGCTTCTAAATATAGTTTGTATTACACTGATTACCGAGCCATTACATTTTTTTTGTGAGATTATAATGGAATTTTTGGAGTTTGTTCTATAAACACTGAGAACTTTTACTGTTGTTAATGTTTCTTATTGTGACATTCACTTTATTTCAAAATACTTGGAGTGTTGATTATTTTGTGAAGAGGGAAATATTTACTTTGAAAAGGAAATTTGGTTCTTTCTTCCTTATTTCTCTTCACAAGCTGATTTTTACACTTAAGATGGTGACAAGAAATCAAAAGACAGTGAAGACAGCTGTTAGTCCCACCATGGCCTACCTTCACTGCTGTTCAGATGTGCTGTGCATCACTAGAAAGGTTACACATCCTCACATTTTTTGTTACGCTTACGAACATCCTTAACAACAAGGGTTGGTACTAGGTCATCATTAACCCAAACCATTCTATGACTGTATGCCAGATGATTGACCTGGATACTGGGTGACTTTTATGCAAGCTAAATGTTCTTCGCATGCAGGCAAAATTGAATGCAGTAGCACATTTCTCCTTCATTCACACAGCAACACAACTAACCTGATTTCACCCGTTGCTCCAAACCAGTCTGCTCTTGCAGGTTCTGACACCTTTTCCCAGGAGGTTGCAGGCAACATAGGAAAGGGCTTAGCACAGATCAGCACTTGTTAGAAGAATCCAGCCTCTGCCAAAATAGTCCTAGGGCAGGAATAATCCTCCCAGCCATACCTTCTGTTCCCTCCTTTCCCCCCAGATCAACAGATGTTGGAGCCTCTCAGACACACACTTCTCACTCGAGCACCAAATATACAAATAAACTTAAATGTGGATCAGCCGCAGCCCAGCTGTTCCACACCACATTACTGACATGCAACGGTCAAAGTGCAGACGACCTTATACTCTCCTTTATTATTATAGTTAACCTCACTGTAAATTACTATTCAATTGTAATTATGAAAGTCAGTTCACCTGTTTTGCATATTATAATTGTGCTATTATAGTTTAGAGCTGAACAACATTTTCAAAAAGATGCAAATCATGCTGTGTCCATAACCACATACCCTCACCACTCAACTCATGACACTAACTTCTATATGAAAGCAGCATACTTCCCTTCTGGAGAATTGCTCCTCTTCACACAAAGATGGAGTTTGGCAAAGTGTGAGGATCTGTTCTCATTGCTACTCCTCTTCCAGATACATGCCTATGCAATAAAACACAGACAATAAGTACTTAATATGCAGAATATCTCATTTTATTGAAAAAGTTCAGAAAGCTTTTTCTGTCTTCTCCCACCTCAAGAATCTCCTTGTTTAACACTTTGTGAGCTGCCACGTGCATATATGGTGCACACTGATGAGTACCAAAATCACTAAATCAGTATCTGAAAGTGTAAATACATCAGACAGTGGTAAAAACACATGAGTTCAGTTGGCTGCTGCAGGCACCCAACAAAAATCATCTGAGATACAAGACCATCTTTCTGTGCCTCTACTTGCACTGCTCATGAAGATGTGGTCTCCGGGGTCAGTCCCATTGTACTAAGAGCTATCACCACAATATTCCAGGTGAAGGGTCAGAGCATGACAGCCTCCCAGAGACTGAATAGCCTAATTCTCTACTCAAGCCACAGACATGTCCCTCACTGACCAGTGATAGTAGCCAAATAGGTTTTTATGCTTAAGCCTGTCTGCTCTTCTGCTTTGTTTTGTTGTTGTTTGTGGTTTTTTTCTTTTTCCAAGAACAGGAAATATGAAGTGGAGCATTACTGTGGAAAAATAAATAAATAAAAATTCACACGTTGCTATTACAGTGGGGGGAGTTTAGGATGAGTGCAATTACATCAATATTATCGTAATTGATGATTACATCATACTTTAGAAAAGGAGTACAGAAAAGGTTGGTATTAACATGCAAGACATGGCAGAGTGATATCAATACTCATTTTACTGTTCAGATTTTTTTTAAAAAGCTAATAGCTGTCAAAAATACCCATTATAGGCTAGTCTATAATTTGTAGAAGTCAAGTAATACATTTTTTTTCTGAAGGTATAATGGATGCTCCATGGAGCAATTATTTTAGAAAGACAACTTCATCTCAGCTGTCTCATGCCAGCAGAACTATTTAAGAGCCAGAAATGCATAATTCAACATGGAAGAGCTGTCAGATTTGAGAATACCTTTAAATTATAAAAACTTAGCACCACTAGTCAGTTATAATTATAATGAAAATGTAGTTTTCTGTCATTTTATCATAGCAAACATCTCTTAAGAAGCAATTTCATGTGTTAAAATATTTTGGCAAAGTGACTTTTGATTCTAAAGGGATACAGATTATCTAGTTTTATACCTGAATATTTTTCTTACAAATTGAATGTAACAGCTTACATCGTACAAGATAGTAAGAGCAAGAGTATTATTAAAATCCCATTGGAAATTGTTACTATGAAACAATGAGCAGCATAACTCACTAGGACAGGTCAAGTTATGCACAAAAATATTATTTTATTACAAAATATGACAAGACAGTTTTTCATCAGACAGTCAATTATTTTGTACAGCACACAGCCAAAATACAGAAGACGGTTCTTCTTTTGAGTTTGACTTGTTTTAGCAACTTGAAAACCAAAGTATGCATAGTTGAAGTAGCTGCTCAGATGGTTTTAGGATAAGCAAAGCATACTAGAAGTGCTCTCAGAAAATTAAGGTGATATTTGAATAATCTTTCTTTTTTGTCCACAATATTGCAGTGACCATTCTCTTCTCTTTAGTCAGGACCAGTAAAATAATCTATGGCTTCCCTCCGAAATAAGCCTATTGAACTATTTTAAGGTTATATTGGACTCCCAATTTGTGGGTTTTTGTCAGTTCCTTCAAGCAGTTTAACCTGATTTGCACATGAGGATCTTGGTCATATTCCAGGTACCTGGGCTCAAGTTCACTTTCTCACTTTCTTTGCTGAGACCTACAGCAGCTCTCAGACTATTCCTCTAGAGATCACAAAGTCTGGAGTTGCTGTTGCTTGTTTGTTTTTTTAAAAGTATTCTCAAGGATTTTATAAATTGAATTCTGTTCAAGTCAAAAGAAAGAAGCAATTTAGGATTTTTTTTGATTTTTTTTTAAATGTTCACACACAGTTCATTCTTCAACTAGTTCTACGGTCAATGTCATGAAATTGCCTTTTAGAAACTGTTAAAAAAGACCTTGGGTGAACATTTTTAAGACTAATTAGCTTCTTGATGTTGTTGTTGCTGCTGCTGCTGCTGACCATTAGACTTCCCAGATTTCTATTGGCCTTTCTGCTCAGCCCACACACCCAGTGAGCAGAAGAGCATTTTCCCCTCATGGGTGATTAGTTGTGGTCAGTTGGTTTTATTTATATATTTGCTAACTAATAGCCCTTATACTGTACATATTCATGTACATGTTTAATTTTAAACAACTTAATCATCTAAGGTGAATTTTAAGCAGCTTTGGGAGGCAATAATGTTGAATGTTATCATTAAATATAACAGTCTTGACAATGAGATTTCAATGCATTAAATTCTTATCATTATTGTAGCAGTATAGCTTCATCATCATAACACGGGGGGGCAGGAATGATGGCCCTCTTTTTCTGTTATTTACTCCTTTTTTCCTCCTGCAGCGTTAAAATGACATTACATCCAAAAGATGGAAAGTTATCTTATCATCCTCTCCCTAAAGATACCAGCATATTAACAAAATGCTGAGAAACAGAAGATCTGCTTCAGAAAATATCAATTTCTTGTTTCTATGGATGCAACATGATGTAGTATTGCATAACATAATACAAATTAAGGAATTAAATTGGTTTCATTTCATCTGATTTTCTGGCAGACTTTAATGTGTTAAGTATTTACTAAAGAGGCAATTGGAATGCATACAGCATACAGAATTATAATTTATTAACACATTTTCAGTAGTGGCACACATTATCTTCCACAGTCTTACCTGTACATTTCTGGGTTAAATCAGGTTCTATCCCAATAACACATTAAGTCTCAGGATAGACTGGAGTGTATTCAACCAGCAAATTTCCAGCCTACTGTAAGATTTACCTTCATTCTGCATCTTTCTCATGTAATACACAGATGTAATTGCTTAAACGGAGCTTTAAAATTAATGCTATAAATACAAATTTGGGTTTTGCAGGACATTGCACCATAGACTTTTAATGAGTCAACAAAATTGTAAGTTTGCTACTCTATAGTACTCCACATGCAGGCAATTTACTAATAATGAATAATAAATATATTTTAATAGCTCCTCCATTTGCTGTGCCACATATTTGATTTAAGCGTAACATGGGACTCCCGCCATCCTCTGTAGACACAGCCACTAAAGGTTATTGAAGGGGCTGCTGAGCCATTGTTTCAGAGAAACTACACAGATTTTCTTATAAGTGATGCTTGCATCTAATGTCTCAGTCCACACAGAAGGAGTAGCAATAACACAAAGCTGCAGTAACTATTAAATTTTCCATCCCATAATTGAAATTAGTAGTGCTGGGACTCCACACTTGCGTGCCCTACAGCATGGGGAATGTTAATATTGCATAGTTTGAGACAAGGAAAGAAAAACTTCCTAGTTCTTCACTGTAGTAGCCACATTCACACACCTAAAATGGGTAGAAACAGAATTGCTTCCCAATTAGTTTTTTGGTTTTTGTTTTGTTTTTTTTTTAATTCAGATACATAGTTTCTAGTGATTTCAATTTGAACAACCCTGCAAAAAGCTATGAGATGTTTGAGACCGAGGCTGGTATCTGCACCACAGCATACAGGAACCAAGTAGTCCATATGGATCTCTCCTTTAGCTATGCTGCATTACAATCTACTGGGCAACTCAGTATGCTAAAGGATGTATTTTAACACTTCTTTTTCTTTTTTTTTTACAACAGATTTCCAGATACAGCATCAAAAGTTTGTAGATTACTTGTCTCTTTTTTTTATTTAATTCACTTGAGAGTGAACATAAAGATGAAGCAACACCAGGACATATTACCTCCTGGCTTCCTTTGACACAAAGTGTATTTACAGTATGGCCTAAAAGTTTTTAGTCCAGTTTCTCAGTCCAACACTCTTGAATTCAATTAATGGAGACATTCTAGCACTTATGTCAAGTTATGCTGCATATAAATGGGGATAAAAGGATTACCGGGTTATAAATCAATTGAGAGATTCAGGGATATAAATCTCAGGGACACTGGGCTTCAGTGATAATGGAAAAGCAGAATTCCATTGGCTAATCACAATTTAGATTGTTACCAGATACATCAGTGGATTTTACAGAGTGTTCTAATAAAACTCCCTAGCACCACAGGGAGGTGGGAGAAGTAGAAAAAAGCCTTTGCAAGTGTCCCACAAGAATCTACTTCCACCTTGGACATGGATTTATGCAGTAAACTTTGCTGACAAGGCTAATTTCTTCGACAAGAAAGAAGCTACATGATGTCAGGGGTAGAAGTAATTGTTTGTTGGTTTGGGGGTTTTTATGTGGGTACTGTGAAAGTGAGACCATTGTGCTTAAATTGGTCTCTTAGAAAAGCAGACAGATATAGAAAACAATACACGCACAGAAATGCAGAACTCCCATGACAAAGTCACAAAGTGTCTGAGTTAAACAGTGTTTTGAGTAACTTATGGAACTTCAGCTTTGTAGAGGTACAGGTTTTATTATTGCACAGAAAAGTTTATTTTCATTCCCTTGGATAGAACAGCACAAGAGAGACAGAAGGCTGCAACAAAAAAAATAAAATGGAGGCGTTCAGGTACTTGGTTTTTGCTGAAAGAGAAAGAAGATGGCTACAGAGGAGGTGGTTCAAAAGGCAGAAATCTCAAACGTGGCACTGAAAAATATAAAAAGAAAAGAGTAACAGCTGGGAAGATATCTTCACTTCATCACAACTGCAGAGCAGGGAAGGATTTCGTGGGAACACGAATACTCAACTTTCCTCAAGGGTATGATATCTCCTGGCTGTGTTTGACAGAGTACATTTCTGTTGAATGCTACAAGAAACAAAAGCCAAGGAGACACTATGGGAAAGGGAACGTTGGGCTGGATATGTAAAAACGTAAAGGACAGTTTGTACCCAAAGGGTCCTCTGTGAGCATATAAAGACAATATGTAATTCTTAGAACAAATCAAATACAAACAAGTTAAAAACAACTCATGCACTGATTAGTCGAGGGCTTTGCAGAGTATGATATATGTTAAGCTTATCTAGTGCCTAATATTATCATGAAAATGACTTAATGTTTAACTAAGCATTGTCCTATCTTCTAGATACAACAAGGGAGAGGAAAAAAATTAAAACAAAAAATTAAAAAATCTATTTTGAAGGCTTTCATTTGTAAGAAAGATGTGATATTAGAAATCCCTTGACTCCTGTATTATGTACAAAACATATCCAACAGAGAGGCTCTTGTAGGTTCCCCTAAACTCTTGCTAACATCGGGATATTCTATTGGAAATAATGAGAATGCACTGAGAAGGCATGACCCTGAGCAACTCAAGTGGGGAGGGTGGCATGGAAGATATTAAATCATGCTTTCTTTTGTCATTGCCAATTATATATTCAAGTTCCCTGTCAATGTTTAATATATCATCATAGCCATGTATTACAGCTCCGATGTGTACCGCATAATCACAGTAACATCACTCTGATGTCATATTAGATGCTGGCAAAGAGCCACATTATGAGTAAAAATTGGGGCGTACCAAAAATGTCTACAATATTAATTTTTTTTTTTAAACATATGATTAATTTTAAGCCAAACCAAAGAAACAACACATTTGAAAGAGTGGAGGTCATTTCCAGCTGTTACTTCATAGTGTGCTTTGGCTAGAAGCCAAAGAGACAGAAGGGGAGACCCTGTAATAAAATATCTTATACTAATTCATTATTATTAATTTTTATAGTGAGGCTGAAGATTTAGAAGGACTTTGGCATTTTCTGATGAGGTAGGGGGGCTTCTTGAAATTACCACCATATTTTATTTGAAAAACAGTTATTTTTATGAAATTACCGCTACCTTTTGCTAGGCAGCCAAATGTATATACCATAAAATGCATTGCACTCATTTAAATGGTCATACATTATCTAACATACCTCCAGTGGCAGACACAGATTTCAAAATTCATTGGTCAGTGCATTTTTTGTGAAACACTGAATGTTTTATTTATTATTTGGAAGGCTCCTGGAAATCCAAGAGTGTTGAATATGAGAGGACAGAGTCACACACTATTAGATTTCTTCCACTGCAGTAAGAATGAATAACATGCAAGTGCTCAAATCTAGATTTCCAGGACCTGTTTCCAAATTAGTTAGTAGCATGTCCAGAAATGCCGTTAAGCTAACTCACTTAATTCTGGTGTGTACTTCCATTTTCCTTGTCCATAAAACAGATGCATTCCCAAGTTTGCAAAGATGTTGTGCACCTTCATTCGTTCCTTTTCATAAGACAATTAGATGTATTCAGATGGAAGCTATTATAGCAAGGTATTATTATTTTGTAACACGTTCTCCATGATAATGACAAATTCAAGGCATCAGAAATACATTGAATTTTTCATAGCCAGAAGGGATAGGGTAATATCAACTTTTCTGTTTTGAAGGAAAACCTTCTGTTGTCATTTTTGTTCCACTCACCTTAAATTGGATGCGTGTTATAAATAAACAAACATGTTAAATAAGCCCAGTTTGCCCCAATAATGAAATTTACAATCCAAAGTACCTGCCCACCAAGACATGGACAACACACAGTGTATGTGCAACTGGGTTGTAACTGCTGTGTCCTATGAGGTTCAGTCAGAGGGGCTCATCTTTCTCTGGCTGATGATGAATGTGGAAAGAAGCAGCATTCAGGGAGATTAAGTTGATGTTGCTGAAATTCTTTTTCACCAAATACAAAGAAATCATTAGGAAATTTCAGCTATATACTTAGCAAAAGCAGGTTTAAAAAAAAAAAAAAAAAAAAAAATCAATACACAGAGTAGACCCCTGGCCAAGAAACTGCATGTAAAGCTCCAGTTTCACTCATGCCTCAATAAATTCAACTATTGAGCCCATGAACGGCAGTAACCCTGGCCATCCAAGGCTTTTGAGATGACACTTCCTCTGCTGAAAGCATGAGCAATATTTTCTTACACTTCATCTCATAACTTGATCACAGGTGGTCTCTCACTTGCTTCTCAGGCAATTGACCAGGAAGCATTTTCCCCGATAAAATTCCACATTCCCATCAATTTGAGTACAGCAACAACAACAAAAAACCAAAAAACAAAACAAAACAAAAAGATAGTGCTATACCTATTTTTAAGAGTCTTGCAATCATTTTTTTTTAAATATACCGTGTCTAATGTCTTGTTTAGTAACAGGAGAATAACTGTTACAACTACTTTAGAACTCTGAGATCCTCAGACTATATTAAATATCTCTAATTTTCATTCATTCTACATAGCAATCTTAGTGAGTCTAGCGATGTAAGTGATTGTAACAGGCAAGTTTTCTTCAGATACACAGTTCTAAGAGGAAAAGCTCACCCTAAGAGTACAGCCTGACTTTTTCACATTTCCCTGTATTAATGCTATTTCTCATACAACCACTTATGGGCCAGACTTAAAGACTATTGAAGTCAGACACACTCCATGACTTTCCTCATCTATGTCAAACTGCATTTGTACATTCCTGTAACAAAACACAAAAAGTGCCTTGTACAAAAATATTAGCAGTAGGATGCAAAAAAAAAAAAAAAATTAAAAGGAGGCTATTGTACGTTGTACTCTTGATTAAAACCCAAATGCATCTCTGAAGAAAAAAAAAAAAAAGGCAAGCAAAAAACCCAAACCAAACCTAATAAAAAGTATTTTCCTTGAGAGTTTAATTTGAAAGGTTTTGCAAAGGCTAGCTGCTGTTTGTCACAAAGAAGAATATCTGTAACTATAAAAGGTGTCATTTAATTAAGTACCTAATTTAGGACTTTTGCTATCCTTGTTCTTTGGCAGATACATGCAAAAAGTAGCATGCAAAGAAAAAAATCAGCATTTATAGTAACAAACAAGGGACACCAGCAGAACCTCTATTACACTGTGCAACTCCCACCTCAGATCACTGGAAGGAACTATCTATACCGGGAGGTTTCGGAATCAAACGGGGTGAAACCAAGCATCCCTCAATACCCTACCGAAAGGTAAAAGTAACACACAGCATCTCCACACTCTTCAGCTCAGTGCAAATGGTGTCCTCCCAGAGACACATGCCGCACAAAACTACTCCCTTTTTCCTGGGAAATACAAATTATTTGTCTTACCAGCTAAGGTGGAAGTTCAAAGTAACCTGGTCAGTGTATCCTAGCATATACTGCAGTCAAGTTGTGGTTCAAAAAACCATTTCTACCTGAAAATGCTCTTCTACTCATCACTGTTTAGTTACTTCGGACCACTCAGTGGCCTCGTTAATGAGAGCGTACAGCTAATTATTGGTGCTAATGCAGGAAGAATCTACATTTAACTACAGAATTTCATCATACTGTAAAAAAAATATTTTACAGTGTGGTCTAAACCTGATTACTTCTGGAGAGGAGATTTAAAAATGAAAGCAGCTGCTGATACAAAAATACAACATAAATGAAAAAAATGCAGAGTACGTTAAACATTTCACCAAACTACAGAATGGAAGATGGAGTTCTTCAGAGTTTACCTCTAATATTATTTAATTAGGAGAGACATTATAAATACAGACATATTTTCTGAAAACATCAAGCTGAATAGAAATAGTCTGTGGCTAAGTTAATATATATATGTATTTGCAAGGATGTGGACTGTTGCAAAACTGTTCATCACTGTACACAAATTTTTACTCTAAGAATATTTCCTTTCATGCTTCCAATCTTTTAAGTGATTGTTAAAAATAAAAGTTAAAAAAAAATCATAGTTATTCTATTTTATTACTAAATTTGGTAAAATTTATGAGAAAAACAAGCTCTAAAATAACATTAGTAATAATAAGGCTTTTTCATTCTATAACAAATCCACAATTTTCAAATTCCAAAGAGCTACCACCTTTTACTTTTTTAAATTTAAAACTGAACTCCAACTGATGAGGAGCTGTCAGAATAAGGATTTAAACCTGGCTCTGAACTCTGTGCATCCTCACCAAGACTCATCACTCAATCATTTCTTGACATGAGAAGAAGGAAAGAATCTTTAATTTTCAGATTGCATGCTAAAATTTCAACACTGAAAGATAAGAAAAAAAACAAAACAGAGCAGCAAAAGGAAACTAAAATGACCACTAGCTGAACTCAAAAAAAAAAAAAAAAATCACCAACCCTTCTGCAGTGGAATATTGTGCAAATTTGATGTAAAAGTTACTAAAATACAATGAATATGAACTCAAGGCACATTACTTCAGAGAAGATTTGCAATTTAAAGCTGAAACTGGTTCCTAAATGTGTACCTGAGGAATGGATACTTGATTCCTTTTAATCTTTTTCACACATTTTTCCTTGTGACATAACCTGATCCTCAACCAAAAAAAAAAACCAGTAAATTTACTTGATTTCTGCCCTCTGTGCAGCATGACAAATGTGCCGAAATTCAGCGCAGCCAAATACAATTGCAACTATTGAAAGAAATGGTTTCCATTAATCTTCCTTTTGTCTTATTGCCATTATCTTCCTTTAGGAGAAGAACTGTATATATGTTTGTGTGCACTTGTGTGGATGTATGTACATAGAGGATTAGAAACATATAGAAAAATGCATTTTTGGTAACAGTTTTGTATATGTACATACATGTGTATTTAAAATGCATGTATATTTACATATCTATACAGACATACATATGCATACACAGAAATATATATATCTCGTATATACAAACACGTACGTATATATCCCTCTGAGCTCCTTTCCCCCCCCCAAGAGCTGCAGTGCTTCTTTCAGTGAAAGTTCCAAAGTGCCTGCACATTTATTTCTGGATAAAAGAAGCAGTTTGAGCTCCTGACCACTATTCTCTAACAAATAATTCTTTGTGGCTGTAATTAAGATGACTCTGAAAGACTGCTGGGATGTCTTAGTGGTCCAGAGAGCACTCCCCCTCCCCTGAAACAAAATCCTTTATCACATTTTTGAATTAATTATAAAAGTTAAAAATTAAATCTTTCTTGTGTCCCCCATAATAATCCTCCCAGATCAGTTTTTGTCCATATTAATGGAGAACACATCCCTAGTAAGATTTAATTTCAAACTTTTATAATTATGGTTAAAATTAAATCTTACTGTGGCTGTATTACACATTAACATGAATGAAAGCCAGCCTAGGAGGATTATCAATGGTACTCCAGCACGATTTATTTTTAACTTTTGCAATTAATTAAAATCTTTGGATAAAGATCTTGTTTTGGGGTGGGGGAGTCCCTATTAAGATGAAGCCCACAAAGTGTTTCCATTCTTGTGCAGGGTATTGAAGCTGGGAAGGAAAAGGCTGGGAGCTCGGAGAGATCATCCAATAAATCACTCCTCCCTGGTGGAGCAATTCTTAGTTCTGAGCTCCCTCTGCTCCAGAGAAACTGGTAATAACTCCCCAAAACAGCAGTTTGTTTTTAGAAACACTCAGCAATACCCCACACAAGCATGGATACAACCTCTAGCATCTCATAATACCGTGAGAGATGCAGAGTGGTTCTGTATTAACAATACCTAGATTTCAAAACCCTTTGGGAGCTTTTGGATTATCTAGCCTGACCTCCCAGAGAAGTCAGGTCACAGACTTCTCCATGTGAAATCATGTTGTGGAGTGTATTATTATTTTTTCCTTTTTTTTTTTTTTTTTTGTTCCCCCCCCCGTGAGTGGAAACTGTTGAGTGCAGTCCCTTGTCAAGCACACCTTTCCAGACAGTGCCACGATGAGAACCTCAAATGCTAATGAAGGTATTTGTTTCCTTTGGGACCAAACTGTGAACTACTGCTCAGGAGAATAAGCCTCATCACATGCCTTGCAAGGCAGGGTTCATCAGCTGCCTTAGGGTGCAGCATGTTAATGGCTGGAGAGCACACAGGTTAAATCTCAGAAAGCAACACAGAGATGAATTTCATGAATTACTTCTAATTTCAGCCATGGGTGTCATCCTATTTAAGTTCTCCTTTTTTTCTTTCACATGAAAAAAAAAAGAAATTTTAAGGGTAAAATGACTTCTCCATGACATTATTTTTTCCAAGCAGAAATGAACCCAGTTAGCAAAGCAACAGCCAGCACAAGGTATCCCGAGCCCCATGGACCGATCAGGGGTTTCTTGAAATCATAAGGGTGGAAAAGACCCTTAATATCATTGAGTCCAATCATAAACCTAACACTGACAATTCCACCACTAAACCATGCCCCTAAGTGCCATGTCATCTTGTCGCCTCGTCATCTTAGCTGATGAGTAGGATTAAAATAAAAATCATAATAATATCGCTTTTGCCTCATTAAAGTTTCTTTAGTCAATGGTTATCTTCTACCATCAAAGATACTGCATTACTAGAGCCATAAACTATTCAAGTTCTCTCTGAGGAGCCAACAGAGTTTACAATAAGGGCTCTGCAGCACCTGGCTTTTATAAAATAGTTTTTGTTTACAATCAGTTATGCTTAATTGCATTGTTTCCACCATTACAGGCATGTTTTTGTAGATGGATAAACCTCCTTGAAAGTCATTTTTTTCAATTACCAGGCTTCAGATAAGGCGGTTGTTAAGATGTACCCAGGTAGATGAAACTGCACCAGTCTCCACTCCACACCCAGATCCAGGTCAGTATTTAGAGCAAGGATGCACCCAAAGCACAGACAGATAAAGGGTTTTCTGAAGATGTGAGTGTCTTAAGAGAAAAATAAGCAAAAAGTGAAGAGAAGTTGAGAAAAGACTATGCACAGTGAGAGAAACTGTTGTAGCCAGACCATGAATTAAATCTACAAAAAGGATCACACTTGGCTTGCAACAAAAATGCTGTCTCCTATATGAATCCTTCAGCAATCAGGAAATGGGAACTTGCCCATTCTTTGTAAATATGAAAGTATTTATATTGCATCAAAAGTATCTGATTCCACTATCATGTTTTTCTTCAAAGACAAAGCACAGATCCCAAAAACTTTGGCTAACCTCATTCTTTCTCCATGATTTGCTCTACGTTACACAAAAAGAATAACTTGAGGATATTTGGGGGCTATGATGGTTGTGTTTCCCAGACAGTATCACCTGGAAAAAACAAAACAAAACAAAAAAAAAATAATAAAAATATATATATAAAAAAAGGAGAAACCTGTAAGACAGGGTCTGTATTTAATAAGGGGAGGGGGTCCAGGAGGAGCCATGAAACCCTAATTTTCTATATCCACTTTGGCAAACACAACAACACTGCAATCAAAACATTAATGGCTTTTGTACTGTGAGAGGTCAAAGCATCCTCACTAACTTCTGTGTTCTCAAGGAAATAATTTTACTTTCTGTGATGTAGTTAATTATCTGTAGACATTCATCATTTATCAAGTAAAGTTTCTTTAGAAGAAAAGAAGGAAACATCTCATTTTCAGCAATTAAGCACAGTATTATTGAATGTTCAAGTGAAGGGAAGCTTTGTCATAATACCAATAAATGCATAAGTATAAGTATAGGCATATTCTTGCAGAGGGTGTTTGCTTTTTCTTTTCCTTCTCCCAGTGGAAGCTTATCTATAGTTAATATTTCTATGGGGGAATATCATACCTAGACCTTAAATAATTCAGGTACATTCTGACACAACTAAGAAGCAGCAATAGTACAAAGAAGAAATAAAAATCACTTCAGGAAAATTTTGACTACTGAATGGGATGTATTAAATGGGACTTTCTTAAACAATCTTCTCCTGATTTGCTGATATCTCTCCAAATTATCTGAAAATAGGTATTGAGGCCCTTTGCTAGTCCCCCTCCTTTCCTGGTCCAGAAGTAAACATGTCCCTATGTCATGTCAATAGTCTTCAAAACCCACTGCATTACACTGGGAGCAGTTACCTTCATCTAAGTAATTATAATTTCCAATGTGAAAACAAAACAGCAAACCTTTAAACTCATAGCTTTTCTTTCCCTCCTTTGCATATTGTCCTTTATACTCCCAAATAACTGAAAGCTGTAATTATTTACTTTGGGGAGTCCTGTAAAACCATGTCATCGTGAGCTCCGATGAATTTTCTGGGAATGATTTGAAATGTTTCCAGTTAGACTCTAGACTTAAAATCTCAAGAAGAAAAAATAATGTTTCTACCACATATTTTATTAAGCCCTTTAGGTCCTTTTACAAGAGAGGAAATACCAATTAACGTATAATTTAGCAGAACAAAATATTATCCCATTTCAACCAGTACCCACTTCCTTGAAGTTTATTCAAGCATTAATAACCATTTAATGCAATTTAACTACACTGAGGTATCCATTACATTAATATCATATATCCATCAGGAAATTAGAGTTTTGTCTCTATGAATTTTGTATTACAAGAAAGTCTTTATAATTTTATTCTGCACTTTATGGTGGCTAATTTAAGTTTTAAAATGGTTCAGATAGCTTCCTAGTCTCTCTCTTCTACAGTGTAATATGACTAACAAATTGTTACTGATGTTAAAAGATCATGAACACATCATTTATTAAACAGGGTTGGAGAGATAAGTTTGAAAGAAGAGTGCATTTCCCACAGAATCCCCATTTTCAGAAGCTTACATCTGGCCATGGGAACCTCCTTCATGAATCGGGATGCTCAAGACCCTGGGCATGACTGGAAACAACCTCAGAAAACCTACTCCACACCATGAAGAACTGAACCCTTCACAGCTTAAATAAACTCACTGCCCACTCTCCAGTAATCTTCAACATGGACATTGGGCTGCAAGTGTAGTGGCAGAAAGATTTCTTTCATCCTACCTGGTCTGGGGATCATGGACCAGTAACACCCATGAGAAAAGTCTAACTGAGGTTCAACAATAACCATAACTGCTCTCTGAGGAAACCCCAGAGGAAATATATTTATGTGTACTTGTCCCACATTTTGAGAATTTTAGGAGGTTTTACTCTGGGTTATTTCAACATCAGTTTGATCAGTTTAACTCAAAAGATGTTGTTAACTTTTGCCTTTGTCAAAATATCAGAATATATGCCTACAGCTGCTGAAGACAACCAGAAAAAGTTCTGAGACAATGTACACTATCTGCTGATAAAAAAAAAAATATATATATATTGCTATTAAAGATTGGAATGGTATTTAATGTTTAATTCCACATGACAGATTTTCACTGAAATTTTGCCCAACATGCTTAATCTTCCTATCCCAGTTAGAGGAATGAGAAGACTGGTTTGCCTCTTTCAGGTTTGAGAAGTTAAAAGAAGGATTTGGCAATAAAAAGATTTAATAAATATTTGCTACACTGCACATTTATATATGTAGATATATTTGTGTATACCAATACAGGCAATAAATCTTCACACTGGCTGATAATATTTGTTAATTATTGAAGAACATTTCTCTTACTCTTACAAATTGTTGCACTGTAAAAGCAGCATAACTTCCTTTGGACACATGTTTTTTCTCACCTTATGAGTGTTTTTGCAGGGAAACTATTTGAGATGGGTTAGGTGCATCATGGGGTACTTGCCAGTACTATCTACATCTGCTCTCTACTACTGCTACACTCCTGGATAGCATCCTGCAAATCAGCTGTTTGCAGTCAGCCCCTTTTGGCAATTACACTTATCACCTCCTTATACTGCTGGGGAAAAAAAAAAAAAATTAGAAAAAAATGCACTTTTGAAGCACTGGGGATCAAATTATACAAAGAAAATTATACGCTGTGTACTATGCCATAACCATACCCAAGAAGTTCTTTGCATGTTGGTTTGAGGATCAGTACATCTGGAGTAGCTACACAAGAGATAGTACAGATTCAAGCATTAGACAAGTATCTGAGATGTGTGGAAATTGTCCCCTAAAGTGGTTTATTGAGAGCCCAGAATAAAGGGAAGATTGCAGCACACTGAGCAGAAGAACCCAGAGAATGCAGAGATCAAGCTGGAGACCCTCCCCAGCGATAGCAAAGTGGTACCACCACTGAGGTTTCCAAAGAAGTGCAAATTCCCGTAGCGCAGATTATAACCTACACTGTTTGAGAGAAGAAGTCTTCTCTGTAACACCTTTAAATAAATGGTGCTGCAAAATATCCTGCCTTTTATGTCTCATCCAGCAAAATATGTGTAAGTAAGCTTGGTGACTGAGAGGTTTGCAAACATGCAACAGCGTAATGCTGCTACTCGTGTAGTTGCATAGAAGGATTTAGAAATCAGTTACACACGAAAAATACTCAACTGCACAAGTACTTCTTCTCCTCATCCCTTTTCCCAGCACAGTATGTTTTTCTGTGTCAGAAAATTACAGATTCCAAGAAGACAAGTTTTCCTAGGGTGCATTACTCAGTCACCTACACACTTAAATGAGATGGTAGAGAGTGATAAGAGAATCTATATTAAATTTCTTTTACTGACAGGATCACTGTAGAATAAAAAAAAAAATTATCTGTCACATTGTTGATATGAATCTCCTCCTTGTTGTGCCTTTTGGCATCTATGGATAATTAAAGAAGCCCGAAACTGCTTTTTCTGCAAGTTCTTTCAATTCTTCAGTTCTTTTTATTTGTCCAGCAGGCTTTGGTCTTGTTAAACTTTGCCTGTTGAAGGGAAGGAAAAACAGGCACAATATATTTTATAATTCCAGAAGTGTTACTTGGCCAGAGGTAACTGGCAAAATTCTTTGGTGGGAGATTTAGCAGTAGCAGACAGAGCGGCTTCACAATGCAACTGCATTTAAGACTTGGAGGAATAACACCATTTCAATATTATAAATGTGTGGCTAAATTTTAATTATTTGGTGCACATGAAATTAAGACTTGGAGGAATAACACCATTTCAATATTATAAATGTGTGGCTAAATTTTAATTATTTGGTGCACATGAAATTAAGACTTGGAGGAATAACACCATTTCAGTATTATAAATGTGTGGCTAAATTTTAATTATTTGGTGCACATGAAATTTTATGCATTACTAGTGGCAGATGGGCAGGACACCATAAGCACTTGGGTGAAAATAGTCCAGTGGTACCACTTAGTACAGGAAAGTAGAACAGTGCACAGATAGAAAGCTTGAAGTTGATATTGCCTTGAACTTCATCTGTATTATAGAATGTTGTCACAACAAAAATAAATACACCATTGTGATATGTGTGCACAAGGGGCTGAATTGCCAAACAGAAAAAGAAAATAAGAACTACCAGTACCTCATGTGTCAAAATGATTTGTGCTATTATAAATTAATAATATTCCTGGTTTAAAATAAACTCCGTAATTAAATTGTGATTTCACCAGAAGATCACACCTAGGTCCCAGTTAATGATCTTATCAACACAATTAGGTGGGACTTTCTCCACTTTATTTTGACCACCTGTAAAACAGACAAGATATTTAACAAGCTTCAGCCTGTAGCACAAAACAGATACCAGAAATACCATCTTATGTGAGAGGTAATAAAGGACTTCAGGATAGCCTGCTCTATTTAAAATCTCCCTTTTTCTTTCATGATCATCAGCAGAACTTTAACCAATTTCTTAGTCTTGTAAAGTACAAATATGTAGGCTCTGTGATCTTCATATAAAGTTTCTTCACGTCTATTCACAAGGAGGAAAAAGAAACAAAGATATTCTGAATTCCTCATAAAAAGCTTCATAATGTTTTGATACACTGGTAGTCCCACATCATAGTATTATACTAAATCACTGCAACAGTAAGAAAAATCTTTTAAATGTAATCATTAACGTGTCAGACTGCGGGTTGCATTTGTGGTATTTACTGGCACTTAATACAATACTATAGGTAAAACGTAATTCAGAATATTTTGGGGAGGAAACCAGGTATTTTCAATATCTTATACAGGATAGCAGAGTATACAGTCAAAGTAATCTACTTCTGTAGGAATTTAAAGAAAAAGTCTTGCCTAGAAAACAATCAATACTCAAAATATTACTGTGCAGAATTACATCATTTGGGATATACAACATATTGCAGTGAAGTATTATTAGTTCATTTAAGCATGCTTAAAAATAAAATGAAGTTGTACTTTTCTTAATATTCTATGGAGAAAAATACAGTTCAGAGAGATGTTAGTGCTTTATGACAAAAAGAGGTAGTTTGAGCATAGCTTAATGTCACAAACTTCGCAGATTTCAATTCTAAAAATATACACTGGTGTACTTCTAATAAAAGCTCCATATGCAAGAGAAAGCAGTCAGTTTACACAGTTTATATTGTTAAAATGGTACACCCATAAAGCACAAGTTAAAAACCAAACAGGGAAGGAAGCTGAAAGATAGACATGTCAAATTCTTTCTTGACTGCATGCAACTATTAAAAATGATTAAATGTAACAACAATATATGTTCTTTTTCCTTATCAGATCTGCTGAATGACAAATGACACAGAGACAGGCTTAAGAAATTTCAATCAAAAGACATTTTTACCACTAACACAAATTATAAATAATAAGTGCCTTTTCTCAACTGCATTCTTCAATAATCTCATTGTATCACACTAATGAGACCTGGGTTAGGAAATGCAATGAGGTTCCCATGCCCCAGGTCAGAGGAAACTGAAAACATCTTGAGACTAAACACATCTGCTGCACAAGTTGGGCAGCTGCATCACTTGGTCAACACCAAGAGCACCAACTACAGAGGTGCTGATGCACTTTACCTCTTAGATGAAGGTAAAGCATCAGTGAAACACAAGCCATATCTTCTTCCTGCCCACCTCCCTCAAAAAAATAAAAACCAACCCTGAAACAACAAACCTTCTTGCTCTGTTTTTTCATATGATCAACTTGTGTGTCACTGAATACGTACACAGATCCATACATACACTGCCTACTAGAGCAAGTGGAGAACACAGATATGAGTTATTTTAAGATTATCCTCTCTGTGGCTTTCTGGACACCAGAGACTGCTGAAAATAAAGACGTTTCATCTTTAATGTAAACTCCACCTGTACAACTGCAAATATTTTCCTTCTCTAGGCACCAATTCATTTTTCCCTTATCTTTCCTTATTCCAGAGAATAACCAGGGATAATTTGAAAACCCACGTTTGGAAGGGACCCATCTTTTTATCTGCAAGATGTAACATAGAATCATTTAGGTTGGAAAAGACCTTTAAGGTCATCGAGTCCAACCATTGGTACGTCCATCCAACAGCACATATCTAAATCGGAAGTGTTTGTATAACAATCCTCCAGCACCAAGTGACAACTATGGAGAAATGAGGGAGAAAACACGCATCCCTCTATTTCTTTTATAAATTTATTTATTTTTACCCCAGAGCATTTGATTTGTTTCAGCAAACAAGGCTTTATTTCACACCTCTTCCTTACCCATATAATTATACCTTGCTGGTTTAAAAGCATCTTTGTGTGGGTTAACGCGATACAAACTGTCCTGCAGCAATCATTTTAGGAAGGTGATACAATTTTTAATAATTTTATATATGTAAAATACAGACTAAATTTCTCCATAGAAACACCGTATAATCTTCAGTGACACTAACAGGTTTTAGAGCATACAATTGAGAGGATAGAGGAGTGAAAATTCCCATCTATTACAGATGAGCAGCCAGAGAGGCTAAAATGTAGCTTTCCTTAAATGTTGGCTTTTTAGTTTATCCTGCACATCAGTTATATTATTAAATTCAAAAAATATAGGATGAAAAATAATATACACAAGAAAACACAATTTTTCTGAGCCATTTCAAAAACTATCTGTTGCTGCAGGATTTTGTGTGTCTGATGAATAAAAATATGTATGTAGTATGAAAATCTTTGTCACATTTAATTTATTTATCATTTCAATTTTTTTTTTTTATCATTCTTGTTTCAGAGATCTCATTGGACCTACAAGAAGAATTCAAACAACATAAATTCTGGAAGGAAATGACAGAAAACAAACACAAAAATCACAAGTGAATCTTATTTTCATTGATCAGTCTGAAGGTTGAGATTGCTTTTAATGTTCTGCTTGCCTCCAAACTTGGAGGATAAGAATGAACTTGGAATTTTGGCCCCTGTATAAGCCAGGCCCATAGAAATGCTAGCAGTAATTATTCTTCATTAGTAAAAAAAAAAAAAACAACAAAAAACCCAAACAACAACAAAAAAAACCCCAACAAACAGCACAAAGAAACAAAAAACCTCAACCAAAACAATAAAAACAATAACAACTCTCAATTTACACAAGTTACAGCAGAGTGCTTGGATTAGGAGCAGGAAAAAAATTCAAACTTGAGTTGAAGAATTCCCATAATCATCCTGCTCCAGGCAACTCAATCCCAGAGGCCATTTTCTATGGGTTTTCCAAGGAATAAGATGAAGCAGTGAATCCCAAAGTATCTTCCTTAACTGATTTACACTTCTAGACATGTAAGATTCAAGAAATATCAACTGGAATTCAAGAAAGATTAATCAGAAAAGGAGTTTCTGAAATGCTTTTTCAAGGAGCCTCAGAGTCTGAATATTTCTTCAATTATCATTATTTTTTACTCATGAATCATCAAAGCACCAATAAGAAATCAAAGACTCAATAAGTTAATTTTTTCGTTTTAGAGCACTGTGGGAAAACAAAATGGTATGTTCACATATGCACTTCTGCTGTAGCTGTTACAAGAGTTCCAAGTTAAGAGTTCCCAAACTTTTCTACAATTGCTTTTATAATCTCTTTCTTTTAATATTCACTTTTTAGGCTATAGCTTTAAAATTCTCTCTAAACCAATTGAGAAGCAGGAAAATAAAAAAGCAAGAAATCCAGGGATTTTACACTGAAAGCTATAACTGCAAGTTTTTTTTGAGTAGTTCCTCTGCTAAAAAGCAGAAGGGAGAGAAAGCTGAAATTTGAAAATGTTGAAGGGAAATAGTCCCTTTGTTGAATATATTTAAGAAAAAGCATTGATACAGAACCTCTTAGTGTGCTCTCTAAATTCTTTAGTATCGCATGGCATGATTCTCAGCTTCTGTTTTCCTAACAGAGCTTTTGGAGAACTTTCGTTTCGAGATGTTGCCTGAAGTTTTCTGAGGCGTGTGAATGGGATTTCTTCTTTGCCAGATAGTTCTGCTCCAAATTCTCCTCTCAGAAATAACTTTCTATTAAGCGTCTTCAGGTGTCAAGTGGTTAATGTAGCTGAGATTTGGGGCATTTGAACCTGGTTTTGATGTAGGGGAAGAATTAAACCCTTAGTCACTCACACTTCATACACATTTGTTCAGGACTATGGGGTGTGTTTATGTTTTCTTTCCAGAAAGAGTGTTTTAGAAACCTGAGAGGTTTGCTTTCTGGGTGTTTTATTCAAAACCTTTGCCATATTCTTCCTCATTTCCGACAAGTTCACTTAACATGTTTTTGGCTCCTTTATGAGATTTTTTTTATAAAACAGTGATGCAGTCATAACCATCTGTGGTCCAGTAGCTGAAATTATTTGATGATACTGGCTTGAGACAAGTTTCTTTTTTAGTCACCTCATCAAATTTTTGCATTTTGCTCTATCACCACAGAGCTGCCTCGCATTTTTAATTTTATCCACCTGGTTTCTGGCCTCCATCTGCATTACGTTAGATGCTCACCTTTGTGGAAACTTGTTGACATGTAAAATATTATACTCTGAGAAGCTAAGAAAGCTCTTACGGACCCACCTCCATATCAGAGCTCTGCATTATCCACAGCTGCACACTCTGGGCTATAAGAACAATTTCAAAGACTGATTTGGGTTGGAGGGGATCATTAAATGACATTTAATCCAATCCCCCCTGCACTGAGCAGGGACAACTGCAACTACAGCAGGTCTTTCAGAGACCCATCCAACCCAAGCCAGTATCTTTACAGGGATGGGGGATCTGCCACCTCTCTGGGCAGCCTGGGTCAGTGTTTCACCACCCTCTTCATGAAAAACAAAACAACAACAGCAACAACTCACAAAACCCAACCAAACAACGAGCAACAAAAAAAACCAAACAAAATTCAAAACAAACAAACAAAAAAACACCAAACAAACAAAAAACTGATAACTCTTCCTTCTATTTGGTCTCAAACTCTCCTCTTTCAGCTCAAAACCGTGACCCCTTGTCCTGTCACAATAGTCCCTGCTAAAAAGAATCTGAAGCTGTCCCAGGTTCTAATCTAATATCCAAAATAGAATTCTAGGAAGAACAAAAGTTTTGTAGACAAAAAATGAATCAGGCAGAGAAGTGTGTGGTTTAGTTTACAGAGCAGATAGAGTTTAAACACTCTCACTCTATGTGGGGCTACTCATTCCCATCAACATCCTTAAGGCCACAAGTGGGAATACAATATAAAAAACTAAAACAACGCCCATTTCTTTTTTTCCAGGAGATGAACTTAATAGAGTGAAGTAAGGAAGGGTTGCCACACATTTCATCTGATATTTTCCAAAGAGGAGCCTGTGTACACTCACTACATCATACATGGTCCATAAGCCTCATGATTCCAGGAAGAAGCCAATTTACCATGCATGCCCTGACCATGCAGGCACTGTTTGGGTACTTGCTGGGAACACAAGCCTCACTGCACTTGTTCTCTGCAGATGACATTTCTAGGATTTCCAGATGTCCAGGGGACCATTTGGATGTACTTATTTTCCCAGGCTGTCAGATGTCCAGAAATCCTCAACAAATGTAAGTCAGTCACTGAACTTCATGCATAGAAAATTTCTAAGTGGAAAAAGAAAAACTAGAAAACAAACAAAAATTTATCCAGGGAATCTTTAAAATATGCTGGGCCTGTACTCTGTATTTCTGAAAACAGGAAAGAGCAGTAAATGTTACATGTTTTTTCAAGGTGGTGGTAGTCAACCCTGCTAAAACCATGAAAATCTTTTGTAAACACAGCACTCATCAAGGAGAAACTGAAGTTGAAGGAAATGAGGTGGACAGCAGGAAAAAAAGAAAAAGAATGAAAATAAATTGTGCTCTAGAGTTAGAAAGAAGATACTGGGGAAGTTCCTTAAATAAGATTTTTTTAAAATAAACCTTCGCATTTCATTTCTGATTTTGCCATAAAGAGTAGGCATGTGGCAAAGTCTGCTGGTGGTATAAAAGTTAGTGGGCATCATCCATACACAGTAGGGCAGTAATATTTCCTACAGATATACTGTGTGTCCTTGAGGACAATCCAAGCATAATTAAATATAGTTAAAGTACAAGATCAAGATGGGATACTAATCCTCAGCAAAGCATCAGTGAATAAGGAAGATGACTGCTCAGGATAGCAGAAAGGTAAATGAAGAGCCCTTAATGCTGAAACACACATATAAATTGGCATAAACTTGCTTTCAGAGTCTGGTCTGGGTACAAGAAAACAGTGGTTAAACACAAGAGGAACATCATTTCTGCAGAGCTGCTCAGTGCTCCACACTGTAGGCAAAGCAGTGGAAGGAAAATACTCAACAAGTTTCAAGCCAGGGCCTGACAAATCTACGAACAGGATTTTAGAATGTGGGTTGTTGGGTTTTTGCTTGTTTGGGGTTTTTGTATATATGTGTGTGTGTGTGTGTGTGTGTTTGGTTATTTGTTTGTTTGTTTTCGGTGGTAGACAAAAATAGAGCCTAAGCACAAACTGTGTCATTAACCTACCTGAAAAAATTCTGTTAATATATTAGGGAAAAGACTACAATTTATTCTTCCACAACAACTAGAAGTTGTTATCCTTTCCTAGAAGAGCAGAAAAGTTACTAGGAAGGTTAGGAAACCTTCTAGCGGATAAATAGCAAGAGCATTCTGTGCTTAGAGGGGTCGGGGATGAATTTTGAAAACAGCTTGAACGCTGCTGACTGGACATCTTTGCATGATAAGGACCAGATGGAAAACCCTGAAGAGACTAGATGAATTCACTTGCAAATTGTCATTTAGTATTAATTATGCCCAGGAAGCTGCCTCACACTGACGTTTGCATTACCAAATACTATAACACGAACATTTCTACGTAAAAGTTTATAATCAAATCCATGCAAACAGCTTCAACATTGCAACGCTGTAAACACATTAAAAGATAGGATTTTAGCGAAGCATGTGGGTCTGCAGTAAAATACTTCACCGTGGTGCCATGTGGGGTTTTTCTGCTCAACTGCAATCCACAAAAAAAGCTGTAATAACACAGCTTTCCGATTAACCAAACAACTAATAACTGAGAAAACATAGTGACTAGCTATCATCCTTATGTAAATACGGAAAGCTTATTTTTGCTCACTAATAGCCGCACATAACAATGAAATGCTTTTAATAAGTTTTAAGAGGATAAGACCAAGAAATCAATTTGGTGAATGCCCTTTTCAATGACCGCACACCATGTCTACGGCTGTAGCATGACATGTTTGCATTGTTATTTGGCTGTAAACAAAATGAAAAGATCTGTCATTGAAATTTAAACAAAGAGACTGGTTACATAAACTGAAACATTCTCAGCCCCAGTACAGTACAATCAACAGTCTGAAGAGACTGTACAGCTAAACAAAGTTTGGGGATGTTTTTGGATAGGGGAGAAAGATTAATAACCAGAAAATAACTCTTGGCTCCTGTTACAAGCTCTTTGGAATATTATTTAAAATTTGTGTAAATCCAAAGATTGATGTTCAAGCTTATGAAATAACCATTTTTCTGCAGTGTTGAAATACACACCCACATGGAAACAAATCTTTTTGCTAGCCAATTTTAAGAGAATATACTGCTTTTACCAAAAAAAGCAGATTAAATAAATCTGACCTATCTGTTCTCCTAGATAATTGTAAATGTGGTCAGCGAACAACGAATCTTCTATAAATGGTCATCTTTCCAAATTACACTGGCTTCAGAACATGCTTGATTAATTGCAAAAACACTGCATGCCTACAAACGCAATTTGTCTGCAGGGACCAACAAAGGATGCTCGAGACATTCCCAGTAGTCATGCGTGAGAGGATTTCTCTCTCCCTGTCTGTGTTTGTTGCAGGTAAACAATGTTGTGCTTCACCACAAGACTTTGCACATCCCTCTAGTCCCAAACAGAGTTGTTGCCTTGCCCTAAATGGAATTATTAGGACAATTGAGATGAGAAGTGAGCTTGAAGATGTCTCCTCCTAGGAGAAGCTTCCCTTCTCTAAGAGCATCTCCTGCTGTCAACAGGACAGCAGGAGATGAGAACTCCCAGGGCTCAAGACAGTTTTCAGCAGCTGACTTAAATCCCCGTGCCTGGAGCTGGCGCTGGGTCACCAGGCTTTCCTCTGCAGGAATCAGTGCAGGATTCACACGCTTCTGAGACTGGGTTCTAGATCAGATGGATTCACAGACTGACCACTCCATGCACTGAAATCTAGGTTGCTATTATCAGATGCAAAATCCTTCTGATAAAAGCATAATGCTCACTAGCATCACTGAACAATGTTGTAGTGAACTGAGCTCTGGAGATGGGAATGACAAATCACAGGCTAATCAACTTTTCTGTGAATCTATCTTGTGGTACACAGTAGAATTTCATAAATTCAGGTTAAATATTAGAAGTGGCACATTGTTTTCAAATGTTAGTGTGCGATTAAAACATAATGCCCTTAACTCCATATGTATGCCAGACCTCAGTGATAACCTAGCAACTCAGAAAACAGTGTTTTCTACTCAGAGCAGTGAAAGGGTTAAACGTGTCTTTCCACTAAAGAGTTAGAGTGAAGCTCAAGGAGTAATCAGCGAGGCTGCAGAAGCCCATCTAACTGCACTCTTCCTTCACCTCCAGGAGTAGCAGCTATCCTACTATAAATACCAGCAGAAAAAGATCTCTGAGACAGAGCTGATAAGGAAGGGGCTTTGCACAGATAAACTGGCTACACGTCTTCCTGCAAGGCAACCAGCACCTCCTCTCCATAAATCCTGCAACAGGCATATGATGTACAGCACAGAGCGTGTGTTTAAGTCTGGAAAGAATCAAGATGCGCGTGCTAGAGGTAAAAAGAGATGATACTTGAATTGCACAGATGAGAGGTGCTTGCTGCTGCCCTGCGTGCTCTGGAGCTCGTACATGGACACGTCCAGGGCTCCCACTGTCTAGCCCCGATTCCACCCTGGTTTTCAAAGACAAAGGGGATCCACATTCCCTTCTGTTTTGGCAAAGCCTTAGCAGCTCTTGTTGTGTTTAGCAAAGCCATTGGAAATTTTAACCAGGTCCCGTTTCATTCCAGTATACACCCAAAAGAAAGCAAGAGTTTTTGATAAATGTCCCAGTTTATAGTACATCTCTAGTTTCTCCTCCTTTCTCCATAATACTGAATCACAGTTCAATTTGATTAATATTGAAAAACATTTCAGGGTATATACATCTACCCACCCAGTCAACCGTATCAGAGGAAGAAAAAAGAAAACACATGTTAATAACACAAAAATTTATGTAGCCTAGAAACAGAAGTAAATGTAAGACAGCAAAAGGAGGTTTAGGGTTTGTTGAGGGTTTTTTTCCTGCACCCAAGAAGGTCTTAGGCTTTCTTCGCACAAGAAAAAGTAGTAGAAAGAGCAAGATAACATAACCCTTACATTTAAGAATAAAGAAAGTAATTTTTACATCATAGTTAACGTTTTAATATATTAAAATCACTGTATTAGTCACCTGGGGCATATGGAAAGCATGGAAACTATCCTGAAAGCTAAGTCAGTCCTAGCGCAAAGTTGAAGTTAACAAAAAGTTGCTGTTTTTGCAGAATTTAAAACATTACACATGCACATTGCCCAGATTGACAATATGAGCTGGAATGGTGCCAAAAGAGCAGCTATGATTTATTAGGTCTGTAGCACTTAATCCAAGAAATAAAAAGGACCTATGTGACAAATGAGCATAAATGAACTATTGGGTCAGACACTCATTTCTTAAAAAAAAATTAAAATAAAAAAGGGCTGAAGCAAGATATTGTATAGGTTTAATGTACATTTATGTGTTATAGTTTTCCTGGTATACATTGAAATTTCTGTGTTTCAACCAGCTCTAAAACTGCTTCTTTTTAAACCAGACTAGTTTAAATAAATATTTACCAAATCCCATCACGTCATACTGCCCTTCCCTGGTAATATCATCATGGATCAGAAAACATTTACAAAGAATTAGGACAGAGGCTGAAACTCTGACCTGACTGAAGTCAATGACCAAATGCACATTCTCAGCAGAGATGTGGAGTTTCATGCTAAACCCTCTCCTCTTCTGCAACATAAAGCGGTGAAAGAAGAGGGCCTATTTACATCATCCTAATCGAGATCAGAATCTGCCCAAACGGCCATTTAGTCTTTATAGCTAAGTATTGCCTGACTCAACACCAGTAATAAAAAAGTACTTGAGTTCCTATATGTGCCAGTACCATATTCTACCACAATTTTCTTCTCAAAAGAATAGTGATAGATCCACACTGTGGATCCACTTCTGTAAGTCTAGGGAGATGGTAACAAGAAAATCTTATTCTCTTTGTGAATCTCTCTGGCAAAGCTGTCATTTGCTGTGCCTTGAGGTTTAGTCACCTGAAACAGATTTTTTTTTTTTTTTTCCCCCCTCCTATCTAATATATTGATAAATCATTTTCGGCAGATAAATTTCCCTCTTACAAAAACTTGATCAAAAAGCAATGAAAAGTACAATAAATAGCCAGCTATGTGCTAACCTGTGCTGTTTGATACAGCTGAACAAGCTGTGAAAAGGAATATTGTTCCTTTAATGGAACGACTGAAATGGTGCTCAAAACAGATTGGGCTGACAATTTTTGCAACCTTGGTGTCTCCTCCAAGATTTACAATGGCACAGCTCCCCTTTTTAGCAAATTAAACCTTGTGTCAAGGCTTAAAATTAAATCTAAACTTCTTTTCTTCTCTGTACAGAAGGAACAAATTGGCACCACATGCCGGTAGTCAAGGAGTGCTGATGGGAAACAGAGTGAAGTGAGCACCCTCCAACCTGGAAGGCGTCACTAGTCAAAATCAACTGGGATAAACAGTCAATTCCACTTAAAGTTTGACATATAATGGCTTGTAAGATAGAAACATTCAAATATAAGAATTCTTCTGTACCACACAAACCTGTCTCGGTGCCAACACTTAAACTTTCTGTGCTGTGCAAGCACTTTGTGTAAATCTGCCTTTAGTACAGTCTGATGTTAAAAGATCCTGTGTTGCCAAAGCCTGTTTAGTTTGTTCCAGAGGAAAAAAGAAAATACAACAGAGACCCAGAGCATAAGAATGGCAGTGACTTCATATCATATTGCCTACTGTTACCAATATGATTTTTTTCATTATTCAGGATTCTCTTTTACAACATTTTAAAGCTTACTCAAACAGATATAGCAGATAAAACAAAAGAGTATTTCTAAGGATGGCCATATGAATTCATTTTCATGAGCAGAAAATGTAAGAATAGCTTTTCCAAAAATACACAAAGGGCCAGCCCTTCCCACCATTTAAGGAAGGTACCTCACGTATTTATTAGATGATTACTAAAAGCAGGTCCCATGTCTAATTCATCTTGAAACCCACTTTGCCCACCTTTTGCATGTAAAGGTCCACTCACCAGATTTAGATCCAAACTGAGGCCAGAACTCTCAAACTTTTAGGAAAGGTTTTGCTTTCTCTTGTGGTCTGCTTAAGTAACCAACACAGAAGCTGCTGCAGGAAGGAGCTCCTTTTACAATATAACAAAAAAGGGTGGATATACCTAGTTAAAAGGCCCCTTTATCTTTTTAATATGAGAGATATTGTTTAAGTGGTGGCCTGATGCCTTGCTTCAACTGGTCTTCCCTTACTTCCCTAATGCCACCACCACCTGTAGTGAAAGGGAAAATAGGGAGTTCTTTCCTCCTACTTATTAATTAGTCTCTCCAATTTAACATCAGTTATAAGTATATGCATAAGACTTTACAGGATGAGGATCTAGTTTCATAATTAACACACACTACAGATATGTTTGCAGAGCACCCAGCAGAATCATCAACTCACAACCCAGCACATCCGAGGCAGAGAGATAACGTAGTAAAGGTAACAAAGACTCCAGACCAAGACCCCAGAAGCTTTGCTATATTCTCACTACCTCCCATTAATTTTGAGTGGGTTAATATGAAACATTTGTCATAACCTGTTGTAGCAATTGATACTGCCTTTCTAGACAAGTTCTGTAGTAGCCATGCTGGTATGAGCCCATATTTGGGTTGTAATATCATATTAAAACAGGCTTCTTCCTTCCTTCAGTCCCACAAATCCAACAGGGATGGAAATAGCTCCACACATGTGGCGTATTATCCATGTACACCCTAAAGTATATCAACAAGGGCTACTAGAGGCTAGAAATAGCTCCAGAATCACAGAGTAAGAATGATGAAACAGGTTTGCTAGAGGTAGTTAAGTGTACTGGAACAGGGAGTACAAATTAATCAACATTTTTTTTAATGTATACATACATCTATGTACATGAAAAAAAATCTGATCCTTCCTACTGATTTACTTTAACTGGTCCTAACACACACACAGATTCCAAGTTTTCATGCGTGTTTTTCACAATGATATCCCAGTGCTGTCTCCTGGTATTGAAGCATCCTCAAGCAAGGTTTCTTTGGCCTTTGCTAAGACATCAGCTAAAATACAAGACTCCTACAACAGATGCATTGTTTCTAACAAATCTGTAACAAGTTAAACAATTCTTGCCAACATTTCCAAGGTTTGAGAGGAGAAAGAGTGGCAGGCCCTTGACACCCCTAACATGCCTGCATTAGAAAGGTGATGTGAAGACAGCTGTAAAGCTACAAATTACCAATTTTTACATGGCTTATATTTGCACAGGTTTCTTTGGGTTGTTTTTTTTTTTTTTAATATGTTGCTACAGAAAGCCACTCTTTATGTTTTCGGGGCTTTTTTTTGATTAAAAACCAACAACAGCAAAAAGAAACAAACACCACACCAAACTCTAAGGCAATTTTGTTAAAATGTGCAGTTTTACAGACTAGAAAAGGACAAAACTGTGGAGTTCTGGTTATGCTATAGTGCTTGCTGCACATTAACTGAAAGAAGTGATCTGCCACATGGGAGGAAGGAAGAAAGCCTAGCACTGCCAGCACCGGGACATAGTCTCAGGTGAGGTCCAGGCTAAGAATCTCCACTGAGACAGTACATCCCTGCTCAACATTCAGCTTCTGGAAGAATCCAAATTCCCCAATAACCACCTTAAATACTTATTTTTTGCTGATACATAAATATTTCCTTGGGATCTTCTCATTAATCAATAGTAATTTCAGATGGCAGGTACAAAATTTTAAAGAAGGACGAATTAAAACGCACGGCCAAGCTGAAGGTTTGCACAACTTAGCAGGAACTTTTCATTCATACAGCATTTCTCAGCTAAAGTTTCATTTATGCTTTGCAGTTCACCTCTATGTTTAAACAATAATTATGGTTGTGACAAACAGTGACAAAAGCCAGAAAATACAAAATTAGCAGAGACATACTCTGTCCATTGTTTGAATGTGCTCAGCTGGTTTTGCTTTACTAATACCACCAAGACAGAAATTTTCATTTCCCAAAAACACAAACTTCTGGCAAGGGGTTACAGAGTGAAATAAATCTTATTCTTGGAAGAGATTTTTGTTTGACACCTGAATCATTTCTGCTGGTTTCTCTCCTTTTTTCCCCTTCTTCAAATGGAGTCTTAGAACTCTAAGCCAAAAGACGGAGTCTTAGAGCTATCACAACAAAAGCTCAGCATCCAATTATTCCTTCCAAATACACTCTCCTCCTAAAATGTATCAACAAAGCCACAGTCTTAGTAGCCTGTGCAGAACTGAGAAGAAGACTTTCCACAGCATGGACATCTCCTCAAGCCTTTTGCTATGCAGTTGCTCTCTGGAGTGGGTGTGGAAGCAAAAGTGTCAAAACACAAGCTTTTAGAGTTTATCATTTTTCACTTAGAAGTTTTAAGATGGATACACTTCATTTTCATTTATAATAGAATGGTAAATGCTAAATGCCTCTGATATCAGCAATAATACTATACATTAAAATAGTGAATAATGAGTTTATTCCACTGTGTGACATTTTTTCCATGTTTTCTCTCACATAGAACTCCTTTGTTCTTCCCTTCTGGACACAAGTGAAATCCTCTTTTTATACATTTATATATACACATATATCTCCTGTTTTCTTTTACATTGAGCAAATATGAGAATTATTATTATTATTGCCTTCTTATCAATACATAAATATCATATTGTTACTCTAATACCCTGTGAGTTTAAAAAGAACCCCAAAACACAATTTTCATCTCCTTCTAGAATCCTTTATTTGCAATCCTAGAATATTCACAAGATTTTTCCAATCCCCTCTTTACGCCCCAATCCTACATTTGCTGGAATTGACTGGAAAATTTGCCATGGACCCGCATATGCAGGTTTACAGTTTTGGTTTAGTGGACTAATTCCAGTATAATACTATTGTATCTGTTGGGTTATATCCCACAGGAATTTGACCCACAGCTTCACTAATTAGTGTATGCTATGATAGGACACTGAATCCGCCAAAGCTTTGAAGTGGATCTGCTGAAGCCATCACCTACAGTGAGATCCCTAAAGACCAAAAGCCTTTTAAACACAAGAAAGCCAGGCTTTATTTGAATAAAATTAGAAATTTAACTTTCAAATAGAGAAACCTCAAAGTGACTAGGGAAGGCAGGGCTGAAGTAGAAAGGTTTCTGCACAGCTATCTGTCCATGTCCTTGCTCGTGGGCTTTATTTTTTCTGACTCAAGTCACTTGCAGAAAATTTTGCCCAGTTCTCTTGAATCCCTACAACAACCCTTGCAGCCTGTTTTGGGACCTGGCTGGTGCTTTCTACACCTTGCTGTTATCGGTTAGCCTCATATTATGAGTGAAAGGCACCTCCATTTGCACCCATGTCCCACCACCTCTGGCATTCCTGCTCAACTCACTCTCCAGACAGGAAGTGCTGCGGGAAAAGAGCTACCGTTCCTGCATCCAGGGACATGGCCATTTCCACCACACTGCTTCATCAACAATACCACTGAGTCCTCTGGTCAACTAACTTTCTTTTCACTTATAAAACACGTCCCCACTCTGTTCTGTCTTCCTGCCTCCACAGCTCTCAGGGCATAGATCTTTATTGGGAAAAGAGGAAAAATGCAATTAGCTTTTCCGTTTTCTTTCTCATTCCTTTTCCTCCCAGAATTTCCCTTATCCCATTGTAAGGCCAAACAGAGCTCTGCACCTTGTGCTGCTCGCAGATAGATATTAATCTCTTAAATCTACAGAAATCACTTCATCTCTGCAGTCCACTAAAACCATTCTTCCCCCAAATCTCCAATAGTTTTTCTTCCCATTTTTCAGTCAAAACCAGAACTACTTAGTCATTTCCACATGTGACCTAGTCCCTTTGGGAGTGCATGCCAACATTTCTTTCTTATAGCTTTATTACCCCCAACAGTGCCTCGCTGTTGTTGTCTTTTTTTTTTTGTTTTGTTTAAAGTGGACAAACACCCTATACAAGCATCAGTCGAGCTTCACCCATTGTTTCAAACCAGGCTACCCTTCAGTCTTGCACAGTCTTCCTATACATCTTACCCAAGTTAGCTTTCTTGAAGAGGTGGAACTTCCCATGCTGTCACCATTTTATAGTTTTGCACCAGGAACATTATTTCCTCTGAATTTGAGAAACATGTTCTTTGTGTTTCAGTATCCATCTGAAAAACTCCATTAGCAACAACTGCCTGGACCAGGGACTGCCAGCCCCTTTCAGCTTCCCCACCTCTTCTCCTTCCGTCACCAGGGAAGTTTGCAAGGACTGTAACAGTGCATGTTTTCTAATTCAGTACCAAACTCCCAAATTTTTCCACTACTCCACAAATCCAACCTCCATCACCCGTCAACTGTCAAAGTCTTGGGATCTTTTTCCTCCCTTACTGCCCCACACTCCTCAGATCTTCTTGCAAATGGGTTGTTAATAGGCAGATCATCTAGTGGGAAAACAAGAAGAAAGCTGGCTGGTCTTTGATTGTAGAGTGGTTGGGGTTTGTTTGTTTGTTTGTTTTAATATTTCTTCTAGCCTACAGGGATGTCTTTTTACCTTTGTTACATTATTAGTTTTAACAACTGTATTATTTATTTTTGCTGCTTTTCATTCTGTAATTGTTAAAAATCCATTAAACTATAGAAACTGAATAATTTCAGATGATTTCTTTTCCCTTCTTTACACTCAAGAATCAAGAATTAACTAACAGTTTAATTAAAACAGATAAACTGAGAGAGATGTTAGTTCCCCTGAGAGGATTACATACATATCTGATATTTTGCTGAAGAATTACAGGAAGGAAAAAAAAAAAAAAAAGATTTATGGGATTTAAATTATACACAATGCCGTAGTTAAATTTATTCCTCTTCAGTGGACAAAGCCATCTGTTTTTCCACCTAGATCACAGACCTAAGTTCCAGGCAAGGATGGTGGCAAGGTTCTACAGTGGAAGTAGGCTCAAGGTTTTTCAGAGACTTAGGTATATGTGGGTTGACTTAAGGGAGAGATTCCACACAGATACCAGTGCCTTTGTCTCCCTGATGAAGGACCAACATTGCTGTGGGCAGGCAGATCCTGGCATGCTCAGTCTAAGAGTCACATTTGAGTACATGGACACCATGCAGCAGTGTGGCACACATTGGGTGAAAAAAAAAAAACAACCCACAACAAACCAAACTAAAAACCCACCGGTCACACATGGTCTGTTTTTGGCATCAGCCCACAAGCTCCAAAGCTTCATACCTTCCTTCTAGAAATACCTCAGGATGGGGAAAAGCAGCTCCACAGCATCTCCAGTTATTTCCCTGAAGCCATTGGCAAAGGTATCAGCCACAGGATTAGGATCGACATTATATCCTCTATACCTGTCAAGCTTGTGCTTGCTCAACTCCTCTTGCTTTGGTCTCTAGCAGTGCTAAGGTTTGAGGAAAAAGAGAAACATTCCTTTTTTTTTTATTTAAACTGGCATTACTGTGAAAACCTGGAATCCAGAAGATGTTGAACCCACCACAACTGCTTGATATTAGAAGGCTGCTTTCAGAGACTCGTTACCGCAGACACCAGTGACAGCAAATTACATGCTTGCCTTGGAAGTCCACCAGATTTTAAAGTTGCCGTGACACATCGGTCTCACTCTGCTCCCTACACACCAGATAGCATTTATCTCAAAGTCAAAGCTTTGGCCCCTGAGAACGTGTCAGATCCTTGACAGCTCCCCCTCATCAACTCAGCATAATGTGAAGGCTGAAAACACACGCAGGCTATGCACAGCCAAAGGTGTAAAACTGTGTGCTAAGTAACCTTTAGTATGTTTTCTTTGTTGTTTTTTTTCTTTGAAATTAAAAAAAAAAAACAGTTAAACTCCAACATAATTTAATGCATATTTAGAAATAAGGAAAAAAATTCCTTTAGTCCATTTTTGTTTGCACAATAACTCTGGTCACTCCAGTGTTAATACTATATTGAGGTAAAGCAGAAGACGACAAAATCAATGTTGAAAGCAAGTCCTTCATTAAAATTCCTCAAAATTTAAACTACAGATGAAGTAACTGTTGAAAATTACCTCAGAAGCCTCCATCTATTCTTACCAAGTTATTAAAAAAAAAAACCCAAGGATTACAGTGGATATACATTTTTCTTTGCTACAAATTGCAATAGAATATAGAATGCAGATGAGAAATTAAGGAATCAAGATGTTTTTAACAGAAACACGTAACTTGAATGACAAGTTGAACTTTCACATAAAGATTAAAAGTGGTGACAAAATTTTATGTTTATTTTCCCTACTGTAGTTGTAAAGAAGCTACTGGGTGATAATTAGAGCCCTTGATCTTAAAAAAAAAATGTTAGTATTTCACTCTGACAGAAAAATATTCCATTATTTTAAAAAGAACATGCCATTATTTCTAGTGTTATGATGAATTCAAGATATACGAGAAGCAAAGACTTCATGCACTTAGCTACTAAAATCACCCCCAAACACCACTCAAAAATCCCACCATAAAATACGTTACACTTTTCAGACTAGCTTCCATTTCTGCACATAAAATAACTATTGCCTCTGTCAGTCAGCATTTTGGTAATTTATTTTTTTTTTTATTTTAAAAATTAGCAATTAATTTACACTGTAAAGTTGCAGAGGCACAAAATAAAGATGTAAAAATATGTATTCCAATCAAGACATCATATTTTTTAATGTATCAGTGCAAGGCACAGTAACAGGGCTACTTCTTTCTTATTAGTCAATTTAGTAACTAGGCAGGAGAAAGCATTAACTTTAACTTGTCAAAAAAGAGCGTATGTTCTAAAAAACAAAATCCAAATACCTAACATAAATATTGTCAGATCGCTTGTCCACTTAAAATATTAATTGGAATCAAATTTTGATACAATTACGTGCAGGATAAGAACTTCTGCATATTTGGCAGGCAGCCCACTTCTCTATGCAATGCATAAAAACTGTAAGAATGGATTCTATACTAACTACAGGGTGCTTACTTTCCTTCAACGATAATTGTCTTAATGCCTGTTTTAATCAGTATTAACTACTAGCAATAACATGCTTTTAATTATGTTTTAAACGAGTCCTTTATTGGGCTGTTTTGGGAAGCAAATTAGTCAAAAGGAGCTGTTAATCAAAAACGTGTTACTGGCACAAAATAAATGTTCATTTAAGGAGCCATTTGAAATAAACCTGGCTCATTGACTCTGACAACCTACAAGGACACTGGGGCCTCCTGAGGATAACTCCTTCAGTACTCTCCTAGATACGCCTTGCTGCTCAGAAGTTATAAGTAGAAACATTAAGCAGTTTAGGTCATTCATCAGCTAACTTTTACTACTGTACTCAAGAAAATGAGCCTCCTAGGAACTTCACAGCAGATCTATTCCTTCATTAGCTAAGTAATATTGAGAGAGATGTTCCTGTCATTATGAATGGAGAAATCTATTGCAGTGAATTTTACTAGTGTCCCCTTTGTCTATGAACTGTCTTTGTAGATTCCAAGGTATTTAGGCTGAAAAACTAGCATAATTATCTGTGAACATTATTCGTATGCATTCATTTCCTTCTGCTGAGTGATATCCGTGCCCGAAAATTCAACCACACAAGATTACGCATTCCACCTAATACACAGGCGCACGACTTGGCACTCGGCATGAGTACATAATATCACCCTCACAGCACAACTTTAAATAGAAATTTCATTAAATCTATTCCATTGCTAGGTTTTAAAAAACCCAACAACTTAATTTTGCTGTAGCCGCTTAATTTGAAGCGCTTCAGCTTTAAACAAACTGAGGATTGCTTGAGTTAGACTAGCTAAGAGCTTGGGTTTGAAGTCCAAAGGTCATGGCTTATTGGTTGATCCTTTGACTTGAAAATCTTAAGCTAATCTTGCTTCATGACAATGAAGAAAAAAACCTTTAAAAATGGGGTGATTTGATTTTACTCATGACATGTCTTGGTTAATTCCTTCCAAGTCCTTAACCTTTGTCTCCAATACGTATAACTGGTACAATACAAAGGCTGTTGAGATACCATTGCCCCCCACCCTGACTACTATAACACAAAGCATGATGAAGTAAAATGAGTTATTGTAATAAAAGCTGGTTTTCTTTTACTAAGAGTTCCTACAGGACCATACTGGAAGAAACTCTTACTGGGGAGGCAGGTGGTTAATTAAGCATCAGTTCACAGTATGTCCTTAAGAGACTGAGCCTAGGGGTAGGAATGAACTTTCAAGAGAAGTTATCTCTGGATTAACACTACTACCAAAAAAACCCCTCCAAACTTGGCGAGGGGGGGAAGGTGCTGAGTTATACACACTGAATACATTGGGCATACCGTATACCTATGTTTGTTTTCCAAAGAATGCTATCTATCAGAACATCCATTCGCAATGCTCATATCCAGTATTATCAAAGGAACAATGACAATACCAGTATTGAGACTCCCACCATCAAAAAGCAACTGGAGATAGCAGCAAGCCAGGTCTCCGGGGTATCTTTGACACACATTTTAAATGGCCTTATAATAGGAGTTTACAAACATAACACACCACCTCTCCTTCCAGGCCAGCCATACCTAGAACATCTGTAACCCAACTAATTCCCTGTTCTTCCGTGCTTATACCAAGCAGAAACTCCAGTCGTGGCTCTGCCAGCTTGTGTACACCACCAGCACCTCATCAGCACATGGGCTTGGGCAAGCAGCAGGAGGTGGCAAAGGGAGGAAGATGTGCAAAGACTTGGTGGGCAGCAAATTACGTGGGGTTGAAGCTGCCTTCTCCTCCCATTGATTTTCTTTAAAGAGAACAGTGCCGTGGCAAAGCCTACCAGGCAATTACATCTATGCCATAAACTGCCAACAGAGCAACAATACCAACCTATAGACAGAACGTACGTCCAACGTACTAGGAAAAATAAAAATAAAATTAGCCAGTTCTGCCCTGTGACTGCACTTTAAGGCTCTAATGTCCTGGGGTGGGATGACAGGGAAAGGTGAGTTTCTTCCACACAACCAAGTGCAATTCCTTCCGTATTAGCACTGTACCATGTCATGTTTGAAATAGTTTTATGGTCTAATAAACACGTCTTGATTTTATTGGCTTGTCTTGAATTCTTGCAGCATGTATCTCGGGGAACAAAATCTGCTTTAAACATTTAAAATTACAGCTTTAATGCACTTGAAGAAAAAAAAATTAAAATAAAAATTTTACTAAAGGACAATCCAGTAAAACACCTTAAGACAATTACTCTTAATGAAACACAAAGATTACCAATAGCTACTGACTACTTTCATTACCAAAGCCATTATAAATTCTCTGTCTCATGGAGAAGCCTTCCCTCCTTTTTGAAGATTTTAACCAGACCATAATTGCAAACCTGATTTTTATTTTATTGCATTCAAAGCTGATTGTGCTTTTTGATGGACTTCATAATGTTCCAGAAATAGCATAAATGCTTTCTAAGATGTGGGTTTAAGAAAGTTATTGGGACTGGCAACTTATTTTTCAAATTATCATTCACGGATCTATTTTCAACACCCTCTTTCTCAGTCCATTAAGTGTATTTCTGCAGCCTTCATCCACAAGCCACAGTAAAAGGCTCTGTCTGACCCTGCTCCAGACTAGCAACACTCTCCTGCTTCCAGTTAGCAGTATAACCACAAACGTGGTTTTTATTTCTTCTTTAAGTTTCTGGAAATGCAGAAATGTGGTCTTTTCAATATACTGTAATTGCTGCTCTTTTTAACTTCATCACACAGTTATTCCAGTTAATACTGCATGTATTTCAGTGTGTTTTGCCTTGAATGTTTCTTGAGGCAAAGTACTTTTTGGGGATCCAATTCCCACATTTTTATTCTTATACTTAAAAAAAAACAGAAAAAAAAAAAAAAAGGCGGGGGGGGAAGTAAGAAGATGACTCTTGGACCTGGTGAAAAACCTGAAAAGATTTATTCTTTAAGAAATCTGTTCCATCAAATGCAGCATGGGTCCGCCACTGCAAAGTTCTTCCTTTAGGTTTTGTTAGTTTAAGGTAAGTTAAAAACGCATTTTCTTGGCCCCCATAACAGAAAACATGTAATTCCAGCAAGGTTGGGCTAGAAACTTGGCAGAAGCTGAGATCCAGAAAGACTGATGGACTTCAATAAATCTGTTGAAACCTGTAGAAGATTTGAAACATTTGAAAACCTCCATCATGAACAGTTAAAAACACAGACCGTGCAGTGATGCAAGAGCCAGCCCTGTCCTTCAACCACCTTGTTTTATCACTAAATTCACCAAGTAAACCTCTGAAGTGCAACAAAGATAACACTCAAGTACAAGCAACTAGGACAGGTGGTAGAGAAAAAATGATGCAAAAAAAAAATCATCCCATTACAATATAAGATTTTTATCTCTTATTTATGATTCTTCCATAAAGTTTATTATAACTCATTATATACATCCCAAAGTATCTCGTCAGAAAATGACATTTACAATGTAACCATAGCAAAATAATTCTGCACAGAACAATTTGCAAAATATCACATCAAAGGTAATGTAGGAGTACAACATAATTGTAGCAATTTAGTCATATTAATACCATGCTACTTATACTTTGGGCCCCCAAGCAAAATAACTTTATGCACAGAATAGGTAGCAAAAAAAATCCTTATCTCTGTTTATATCATTTTATCTCGGTTATATCTGCATGGAACAGAGTGTGAAATACAAAAAGTATGCCCAATGTGACTAGTAGGTCCCAGTGTTTCTTCCAGTGAAATCTAGACATTTTTGTTACAGAATTACATAAGTGGTCCAACTCCTGCTTTGCATCTGAAAAATCAGATCATCTGTAAAAAAACTCTAAAAAGAAATACCTCTAAAAACACTACAGGGAAAAAATTATTACAGAAATGTCTATTATTCCTATTCCATACTGACAAATCTTTCAACTCTGTATGAGACTTAAAGCAGCCCTGAAAATAATTTATTTAATGACGGAATGAAAAGGAGAGTAAGGGGAAGATAAAAATAGCTTAGGACCAAATTTGCACTAAACACAACATGAAAGTTTCCTTCTAGACTTGCAGAGCTTTCTAAGTTGGTCTGTTGCAGGGACATTCATCTAACCAAATATGAGGCCCTATGGGAACTCTAAGGAGATTAAAAAGAAATAATGAAGGCATAATTGTGGGTTAGCTGGGAATAGTTCTTTCTCCTCCTCAGCATATGGAGAAGTGTGTCAGTCAGATGGTGCACACTGGAAGGTATAATACCTAGGGGGTTTGAGCGGCTGATGCTTCTTTATCTCTTCGTTTTGCTTTCAAATTTCTTTTTTCATCTGTTATTTTAAGAGATACCAGGACTCGAGGTATTCTCTGTGGGTTTGTCTTGCTTTCCGCCCCCCCCCCCCCCAGGGTGGGAAATTGAAGATCCACATTCATTTATGCATTGAAAATTATTTTGTATCCTATCCTTACAGGTGAAACATACCTGCTCAGACAAATGGAACACAAATTAAAAATCTCCATATGTATTCATATTACAGTATTTAAAAGGAATTCTAAAGAAAAAACCAAACCCAACAGTGCAGAGGCACTTTTGATAGTATTCTTTCATCTTTTTACATCTATTAGTTCTTCCTAATGGCCTTTGCTGGACTTAGATTGCTTCTACTTTGTTTAAACTCTGACTTTCAAATCTTTTATTTTCCATCTGACGAACAAAACAGCCACACCAGAGAATGTGGATAGAGAGATTAACGTGGAAATGTTTAATTGAACCTCAGGACTTGTGCAAGCAGCACTGGTAGCAGTCTGTCTTCAAATGAGATCAGATTGCAATACTGAATGTATGCCCTTTTCCCTGCCTGGTTATCGGTATCAGGTGAAAGTTATCAGAACCAGACTATTAATACAAAGGTGCAGATTAAAGTTCTACCTGCGCATGGCACTGCAAGATCATCCCAACTAAAACCATCATCCTGAAAAATAAGCATCAGTGCCTACATATTATTTTCTCCATTGTCAGCAGGGTGAAGCACCCTTGCCTGTATAATCTTTAGCCAATGTAAAAGGCAAGTTCAAGTCCCATTGTAAATGCAGAAGCTTAAAACAGAGGGACATATCTGAAGGCAAATTGGTTTGGAGCTAAGGTGTCTCCTTTTCTCCTCCTCAGAGACTATAGCTGACTGCTTCTGCTATTATGAGACAGAAAACTACTACACCTCAAAAGAAACAAACTACTACACCTACTACATCAGCCAACATTTCATCCTGCTCCTTATGACTATGCCTTGGAGTTAATAATCTCTATTTGGGAACTGGGTTTTAGCTATCTCACTGTACAGTGGCATAGCCAGTCAAAATTACTTGTTGAGTTTGCCTACACAGTGCCTTGAGGATGTGACTGTTATTAACAAATGCAAGGGATAGGAGTGGAGCTGACTCACTAAATTATCTAGATTAAAAAACAAACAAAAAACCCACAACAACCAACAAACACAAATACAAGAATCAAAACATAGCTTTAACCACCAAGCTGCAACCCATTTCCTTCTGCTCACTGAGCATCTCTTTAGATAAAGAAGAGGAGCCTTGTCAGGAAAACAAACACAAAACAAAAACAACAATAAGGGGGGGGGGGGGGGATAAAAAACAAACCACAACAGCAACAATACGAATCCATCCAAAATATGTCATAGGTAAGTACTTCTTTTCTTGATATTTGAGAAAGAGAGGACAGGAACTGCTTCAAATCAGGCAAAACATGATATTAAAACACATCACTATCTCCAGGTTGACTTCTCTATTCCCCAGTCATGGAGAAAAATGATTCAGTAGAAAGATGACTGGGAAAACTCAGATAATGTAAAGGAAGACTTCTAGGTTGAGAATATTTATGAGACTTTTGAACTACTATTCTAGCGTGAGTATGCAAGTATTTTTCCAATGCCTATAGGAGGAAATTGGTACTTGTATGGATTCAGGTAAGAGACATGGCATGGATTTAGAGATATTCTGATTACTTCATCAACAGATACATCTCTGTCTCCTTTTGGGGACATAACCATGAAATGCAGCTATGGATCATAGTGACTTCTACCCAGTTTACCCAGTTTGAAAGAAATGGGGTTTTATCATGCCCAGGGCTTGTAGGCTCATGTTTGACCCTAACTTTTATGTTGAATGGGCATTTAGCCTGAAACATAACCTGGTCCTTCATTTGTAGAGCTTCCAAAAATATATTTGAGCCCACTTATGAAAATTAAGCCAAGCAACAAAATTATTAATAATTGCTAGAAAAAAAGGCAGAAACTAGTGGAGATTAAAAGAAGATGATATATTAGACTGGAGAGAGCTAGTCTCCAGAAATTATCCTCATTTTTTTTTAAGTTGAAATGGGTGAAAGTATTTTACAAAAGTTGTTTTTAATGAGACATTTTCTCTACATCATATCAGGACAGAACTGTGAACTTTTTTTAATGGAATTACTTGACAAACTGATCAGTGCCATATCACTGCCTCCAGACACAGTTCTTTTAATGATGTCCAAACTACTTAACTATTAAAATGAAATTGTGAGCCAGCACAGTAGGAAGTAGATTGAGCAAGCTGAAGATCAAAGAAGATACCATCACAGTGGCCTTTGTGTGCTCACTGTAGGTTTGCTCTAACTGAAGGGTAAAGTAGTAGTGAATTGAATTATATTGGGACAGTTCTATACCAGAGCATCGAAAGCAACATAAAAGAAGGGTCAACTAAAATAGTACAAGCCTACCTACCCTGGGCAAGATTAAAATCTATTCTATAATGTGATGAGCCATTTTATCACTTCACGTAAATAGTGCTGGTGTGATGTGAACACAGACCTCAGCATGTTCTGTACATGTACTCCATACTCATGCTTTACACATAGTTTAGGTGGACTACTTAGGTACACACTGACTTGATACCTGTAATCCTGCATCAGTTATACTGCTCAAGACACATGCTGAGTTTGGGTTACTTTTAAAGTGACTCTATAGAAGATTATCATGGCAAACAGCAATTTCTTCTTTGCCTTCATATCTTGAAACATGATAAATTACAATCTCTTTTCTGGGGACTGCAAATTGTTTACTGGGTTTCTGAGCGAGCAGGATTCTTGTATGGGCTATATGACTATCCCCACCACATCTGCTGGACAAATTCCATCTAAAGTATTGTATCTATACATTAACTAGGGTGCAAATTTCCTCTCCCAAAAGAAACAAACAACTGGGTTCTACAGCCCTCAGTCAATTGATTGTATTTGAAATCTCAACTATTGTGCTTATGTAAAGCATAAAGACAACACAGTTTCTTCTCATGATATTTTTTCTGCTGGTTGTCTTTTTTCATTTGATGTGTGAGCTACGTGTAGGCCAACTGCTAAAGGTGTTGTACAGGGAAAAGCAGTGCTGACCAACTCCATTCCACTTGGGAAGTGCACTAGACCTGCCCCAAGCTGGCTCAGGAAAAGATGAAAAAGTTAATTTTTGCTGCATTATCCTTTTAGGCCACCTTACCATCAGGGTTCAAGAACCCACACTCAGAGCTTCATTTAACTGGTACTGGTGAGAAGATTAAATAGTATGAAATACACAGCATATCTACACAACCTTAGTTTGGGAAAGTCAAGTGTAAAATGCAATCCAATGGATAACACCGTGAGAGTACAGAAAATGTTCATTAATATACACAGAGCTAGATAAGTATTTTGCATTTGAACATCCCCAAAATGACATCAAAACATTGCTATTTTTTTGTTGTTGCAGCTTTATTGCTCTTTTATGTACTTTGAACTTGCACTATTTTGGATTCAACTGCTTTTAGACTCTAACATTCCCAGGCAAAGCAGTGACCAGACTGCAGGAGAGGCCATCAAAGTTGCAAGACAAAACTGGTTTGTTTATTTTATTTGCCTTTGCATTTTATTCCAGAACCACCCCTTCTACAGAAGTGGTCTGCAATACATACACACAGTACAGACATGCAAGCAGACAGAGCCTGTGCTGCAATTTTAAAATTTATTTAATTGAAATGTAAATAAATTTTAAATATTAGGAAGAAGTTACAGGTGCTCGGGGAGAAGTTATTTGTATTTTATGGGATTCATTTTCCTCACAGTATGTGCAGGGAATTAGCTACAAAACTTTTGATTATTACCCAGGGAAGTTGCCTGTTTAATTCTCCTTGTGTTGTTAAGAAGATTTACCTCTTTATGTTGTTTTAATATTTAAAATATCGGAGTCTGAGTTCAGGCAGGGGAAGAGGGATGGCAGTAGAGTCTTGGGTTATTTTGGACGAGGTACAGGAGGATGTTTGTAGCTGTAGCTCAGGTGTGCCAAGGGTTACAAGGGTCAGTGTGTTCCTGCCAGGCTGTCACCTTGCAGAAGTTGAGCCTAGGCAGGTCCAACAGAGCCACAAGGTAAAGAGGATGGAGCTGTACTAAAAATTTCAATCATATTGCATGGTAAAGAGTGACCAGAACCCCAGCAAGCCCTGATAGGAGCAAAGCATGTTCCCTGCCCTCTAATCTCATCCATCCATCTCAAATATACAATAGCCTATATCTCTACGAACAATAACCCATTGCCATCTTGAAAACCCTTCTCTTGCATCCCAAGACAGCTCTCTTTCCTCCTTCAAAGTGTCTATAGTGAAAAACAGAACCAAGCAAACCAAAACTTACTGAACAAGAAGTGTTTTTGTACCCAGCACGTTCTGGGAGCAAGGTTTGTGAGCCTCATGCACTTGTAGCCATATGTAAAATCAAATTCGTGAGCACATGCTAAGTGCAGATTAGCTGAACTAGCCATTGTGCCAAAGACAGTTCAGCCCAAACTACATGAGTTAAGACTTTAAACCTTGATGATCTTGAAGGTCTTTTCCAAACAAAAGGATTCTATGATTCCAAGAACACCATGTGCGTTTCTCGTCAACTCGGCACGTGTTGCAGGTACATAGTGAAATCCATAACCAAGCATGGTATTGCCCCAGTAATATAGCACCAAATCCCTGCTTACAAATCCTTGAAGTCATGTCAAAAGTGTGAGTTGGGCCTAATGCAGAAGAGACTAGTTAATAGTACCTGGATGCTTCATCCACCAGAAGCATTGCATTCCTGTTTATAACCTTCTTTGCTTTCTAGTTACAGCACCTAAACTCACCTATGCTGGAATCACAGATTGATTTATCCCATAAACATTCCCAGTGCCAGTAATGTAAAAAAACAATACTGCCCAAGCTCAAGAAGTGTTCTTTAAGATCCTTCACACATTTCATTTCAATCTAGCTACACTTCTACTATGAATATTTTTGCTAAATTCCATGGAAAATTCTAATTCTGAACTTATTCTCACTTATGAGACTGAAGCAACCCTCTGTTTGATGCTAACCCTCCATCAAAATTCAGACCACCGCTACAGGAAGAACTCATCACAAGAGGAGGTATAAATGTGTAAGGCACATTAGTTAATGAGAAACTATTAATATGCTAACTATTAGCTTTCCCAAAAAGAAGAAAACAAGCAAATATCCCTAGAAATAGAACAGTCACAGTGAAAAACCTACCTACGAGCATTTCCCGTGTGCCCTTCTTAAGATACTTGCATGTGGCTTTTTCTTTTTAGTCCTCATTTAATTTTGGCATGCAGCTTCTCACAGACTGAGGAGAGCAACTGATTTCATAGCCCTGATGAGTTTGTAGTGAATCACTTGGTTAGATCTTGAGCAACAACTCTGATCTAAGATACTACAAACTTGTGTGTCAAGGAACTCTTGGATCTTCAGTGATGGAACAAATCCCCGAGGCAGGCACAACGTTACTTAAGCTTCTGTGTTTTCATCCACTTCCACTACAAACTGGGATTTTTAACAGAAGTTTTTTTGTGTAAGTTAAAAAAAAAAACAACAAAAAACACCAAAAAAAAGGCAAAATTTTTTTTTCCTCTTGTAAATTTTTCAGACTTTAAGTCACATCATGAATTAAAACTGTTTCATTAACAAAGACTAATTGAGCAGCAGGTCTCATGGCCAAGTACACTGTGTTCCAAGTTTCAGGATCACAGTAAGAATTCAGAGAGCAGGCTCAGTTATGATCCTCTAAAGAAAAGTCAGCAACTTTGACCTGAAAAAGCACAATTGGATAGTTGGATGCTAAACATTATCAAAACACTTAAGGAATGGTGATGAAATTTAATTTTCTCCTATATTTTTCTACTTGCATGCTTTCATATACTTTCCACTTTACCAGTTGTGAAATGCAAAGAATAGTACCTGCATACAGAGGGAAGGTAGTCCAGCATACCCAAAGCTTCACCAGAAAGACTTAGCTTACGAAAATATTTAAAGTTTATAAAGCCATTTAATTGGGGCTCTCATATAGATCTCAAAGTAGAAAAAAGGTTGGCAGCAATTAACATAAATAAGAAACTAGAATCCATACGAAACTGGTAAGTGGAGAAGGACACAGACAAAGAAAACCGCTGGAACTTAAGTCTTTTTTTTAAAAGCAAAAATAAAACAATATGTAATACAGACATAGCTAGAAGAAAGCTAATGTGTTAAAGTTAAATAAACATATAAAAAAATCCCCAGACCTCTGTAAAAGCAAAACTAGTTGAGTACGTGTGTCAGCCTGACCTATATCTGGGACAGAGCAATGTAATGGCTAATACAAGACATAATTTAATAAATAATTAGGTGTAGTGCAATTAATAGGTTTTTGGAAAACTAATTCTATCACAGAAACCTGATCTTTTTAATGAGATTATGAGTCTGGGTGATAAAGGTAATACGGTGTTTATGTAAAACACTTCAGTGAAGTATCTAACTTCCTCAGACATGACATTTTGATTAAGTAACCACAGTAAAGAGCAATCAACCCCACACACATTACATGGATTAAAAATTGGCTAGGCCTCAAAATGCAGCTGTGAATGGGGGTCTCCTAATTAAGCAGTTTTAGGGAAGCCCTCCAAGAGTGAGGTCTTGACTCCAAAATAGCAACCAAAAATAGCAAGAAAAGGTATAATTATGATTTCATCAAATCTGAAAGCAATGAAATTGGAGAAACAGAAATAATGGTTAGGAAATCTCACCGCCACAGAGGCTTCTGGCTTTTTCTGGGAACCCAGCCTTTTCAGGACAGGTAGTGGCTGGGGATGAAAAGATCCTGATATCTGTCAAGCCTGAGCAGATACAGACAGGATAAACACAGACATCGCAGTGAGTACACTTAGAGCAACTGTTCAGACACTGAACATGCAGTTGTGGTGTCAGCTCCTCAAGCTAGCAGGAGAAACTGAAGAGCTGTAGAGAAGACTCCTGAGAACAGTCAAGAGACTAAATAAGAAAAGTTTCACAGCTGTAAGTTGAACTAACCACAGTCAGCAAGTACCTACCATGGGGAAAACAGCACAAACAAATGAGAAACTGTGGTCACTACACATCAACCAAGCAGGATAAAGCAGCATCCAAGAGCTAGTAACCCAAATTAGAGTAAATCTAAAAGTAAGGTGATTTAAAAAAAAATAATTCATTAATTAAACTTGCTGTGGACTTCCTAGCATCAAAAATATTAACACAGTTTCGTATCTTTCTATAAAAAAAAAAGTGCTACAAGTAAAACCTGGTTCTTAGATTTGACACAAATTAATTCAGGGAATAGCCTATGGACTATAATATGTGAAAGGACAGATGCCACCTAAGAGATGATGAATTCCTCCCCACTGATTATAGAGGTAGACTGGTTAGATAACTAGACCAAATGCTTTGTCAGGTGGCTGAAACCACAAGAAATTAATCTCATCCTAAATTATTGGGAATATTCTCAAAGGTCTGTGGCAAAACTAAGGAAGTAAATGACAAACAACTCCTAAATCTTGTATTTAAAACAAACAACAAAAATAATAATTATCATTTTTGAGAGCACATTAAATGAAGGAGCTGTAGTATCTGTGCTGCTTCCAGAGCAGGCTCTTCCACAAATTATATACCTCCTAGTATCCATTTACTTAAGCTTAAGATGAGGCACAGAGTGATTTGCCTTTCTTCTTTTCACATGTCTTTTTGGGGATATCTGCCCTGAGACTCTTATTTTCAGTGGCACAATAACATTTAAATAAGTTTGAAAACCTGTCCCAACCTCTGTCTTTGCCCTGCTCCCCACTTCCACAGTTATTTCACTCACCTCATTGCCTGCTTATAATATAATACAATAATTGTCTGAACCACTAACAGGAAAGGGATTAAACAAAGTCAACCTCAGGGACAGGGCCAAGGACTTAAAATCATACAACTGGTCAAGAATTCAAAATATAGACATCAAACTTTCAGTTTCAAATATATGGCGCTATAGTACTTGGATTTATTATTATTGCATCTTCTTGTTGCCATTCCCTGTTGCAACTGAATCACTATAAACACCAATGCACCACAGATAATGGAGCAGATAGACATGGGCAGATGTCTGCTCAAGGTAAGATTCCCTTCTTGACTAGCATTGGATTTCACCCATTGTAAGTCCAGCACTTAAAGTTTCAGGAATATTTCCACACTCCTGTGAAGATATATTATCTATTTTTCTTTAGCTCTGTAATAGCCTGTATACACTAGACCTTCTTTCTGAAAAGTTGGCATCTTACTTTTCCCCTCATTTTTGATCCAGCATTTTTGTTATGACAATATAAGAAAAAAAAAAAAGAAAAATAATTCTATAGCGGAATTAGACTGGCTTTTCATTTGCATTTTGGTATTTGTACATCTAAATGAACAGTGACATTTGTCTGGTTTAAATTAATTGTGGTGTCCCAGTCACACAATCCAGATCTTTTCTATAGTGCAAGATGGAGAAACGTGAAAGAAATAAAAGCCAGAATTCAAGTAGAAAAAAAAAAAGGTGTTCGCCACTCCCAAAAACTATTGTATACGACTTCTCCTGCTCTTCTACTTTGCTTATAAACCATGCAGATGATGGGCTTTTAGATGAGACATTCATTTTGGAACTTGCAGAGCATTAAAAATATTACCAAAGCTCAAGAAGTCTCAATAGACATTATGACAATGGCATTAAAACATTAATTACACCAATAATAAGAGTTCAACTACTATTAGAAGTCGGGCAATTTGTCAATGGTAAGAAGTCTTCCCCCAACCCATGCTCAGGAGATACTTCAGTCTACATGCTGCAAGCAAACTGAGACCTTCCTGACCTGAAAAAATAAAAACCAAAACTCAAACATTACACTTTTCAGGTCTCGTATATCACAACGTGCTAGCTGCAGTTACATCACAAGGTGTATTTTAATTTTAACCTCCTTTAGCACAAGCACCTTAATAACATGTCCTCACCAACATCTAGCTGCAAAGTACATCTCCTATTTCTTCCCCACCAAAATACATGAAGCATCTCTCTTCTTTCATTATATTTATTAACAGTCCAAGCCAAAGCCCAAAAAGAGTGTTTGCCAAAATGCTTAATGCTATAAAAACTGAACCATGGTTCGACTCCAGACTATACCAGGTTAAAAGAGATCCTATATTCCCCATTTTCTCATATTATATTTAGAAATAAATTCTTTTGTAGGACTACACATCTTGAATTTGGCTTTACTACAACAGTTTCTTACTTCACAGATGTCTTCCAACAGGGAAAGAAGACTTTTGTCTTGAATCACTCAAATAACCTTAAAAAAAAAAAATCTTTTGTGTGAGGATCACTATGAAAGATCAAGAGAGAAACATTTTCCTCGTGGGCATTTTCAAAAGATCTTCCATTTATATATATAAAAATTTCCTTTTCAAAGAAAGAGTCCTCAAAAAAAAATTATATATATATATAATAAAATCAATGAGAGCAATCCTTTCTTTCTCACAGGCAAACCCCTGTTTTCCTTTAGATTGAGTAAGCCCAAACTCACCACATCTATCCAAAGCCAACCCTTACCACAGGACTTACCAGGGATGCCAAGACATCTGCTTTCTGACACTCCCTGCAGAGCAAAGCCAGCTACGTGTCGTGGTTGGCAGGTCTGGAAAGTGGCAAGGACACCACATACCTAAAGAAGGGAGTTTTGCAGAAGGGCTTTCTAAGCCTGGATTTTCAATTACTGAAAACACCTGAAAGAATGATGTTAATGAGCTATATTAAGTAAAGCAAAGAGTAGCTAAAGGCTCCTTTGCCTTGTGAAACACTTCTTTTCCTCTTCTAGGGAAAAAAACATGGAGAAACTTTTTCCTACCTATATATCAGCTGACATTTAGGTCCCCCACAATTCCCTGCATGGCTGAAATACTTCAATCAGCTTCACCTAACAACATTTTACTCCATCCTCAGAAGCTGAGGCAAAGTGTAACAACCTGGGAAAAGACACGTGTCCTTCCTAAACTTCAGGGTAGGAGCTTAATGCTCAGGCTCCCTGACAAGTGCTGCATGTGATATTGCTCAACACCTTCTGAAGACTTACAGTCCAGCTCCCAAAAAAGCAGGACACTAATTAATTAATTAATACAGCCTCTCTGTACGGCACACAACCATACTGCACATGGTCACGTTTTATTGTTTCAAGGATAAAGATTGTTCAAGGCATCTGACACTACACTTAAATTATTCATCCACTGGCATTATTTATTCATCAGCTCTTGAGTTATCTTGCTTTGCTAAAGTACCTGGTTCCTATTGCTCGCAGAAAAAACAAAACATGCCATTTTCTTTGTTTTAATTGAGATTTTTGTGACTCCTGCAAGCAGCTGATTGCGTAGCACTGACACCCCATAATGTGTATTGCCAAGTGTTTGAGTATAAGTGTCATTTCTACATGCAGGTATTGAAAGGAAAGCACATGCTGCCAGGTCCTGCAGTTGACTTTCAGATGCCTAACCAAGCTCTGAATTTCTGGGAGGTAATCGGGAGGCTCTGGGAATCCCTTCTCATGGCCACAGGTTGTATTTGGTGATGTACAGGGAGGGTATTATCTGACATTTGGGCAAATGAGGGATACATCTCTTCTAAACCGCTAATAATAATTAAAACCCTTCAGTTCAAAACAGCTCCTTGATCTCGCTGTTTAACATAGAGCAGCCTGAGCTCCTCACATATTATGGTATAAGGGAAATAACGGATGTCTTTTATGGCTCATGGCTATAATATTGTATTTTTGGATTACAGTATTTTATTACACTTTTTTCTATCCCATGATTACACGCTACTTCTGATATTTAACATCTCAGAGAAGCAGAATAAAAAGGTGACTCCCCAGCTGTGGATGGAAATATTTCTGACCACACCTGTCATCTTCTTCATCATGGTTCTTCCATATGAATAAATAATGTGAAAATGGCAATCCCATATTTATTCATGTTAGAAGTGGAAGCAAAAAGGACAACTCCAAAGTATCTTCAAAGCATGGAAATTTTGAGGATGTTTTTCATTAGGAACATATCTAGGACTGCAGAGTTTAAACTGAAACGTTTTTATTTAGGGAGGTAATACATAAGGTATGAGAGCTTCCTGCAAAAAAGACACAAATTCCCTAAAACATATTTAAGAAGAAAGATAAAACTACAATAGAGAGATGATCCTACTTCCCAATTTTGCAAAGATGCTACATTGACAAAGTCCTTACTTACCACGGTGGGTTTTGTACTATATGACTGCACGCTAACATTTCCAGCATCAAAAAAAAAAGGTCTGCAAGGCTTAACTCACCAGTTCAGACATTTTTCTTGCAGTTAAAAGTTGGCTTTTGATGAAGGCTTCAGTCTGGGAACAATCTTTACCCACTTGAAGAGGGAAAAAAGAAAAAAAAAAATCCCAATATCTTACCACTAGGCACTGTCGTTATGGTGATATAAATTGCATTTTATCAGTTTCAGCTGTTATTTTCCTGGCCTGTACATAAAAATCTCTTATTAAACTAAAGTCCTTCAAGGTTTACTAGCCAAATTTTGCTATCAGTTACACATACAGCCCTATTAATGTTAATGAGATGGTTGAATTTAAGCAAGGGTAGAATTTGATCTTTACCCTGTTATGTTGTAGGCTGTCTAGATATTTGTCTGTTTTAGCTTAAAATCTATTTAGCAATTTCTTCTTTATAATGAGGAAGTCTTACAAAACCGTATCACGAAATGACAAAGCACCAGGTCAGAACTGCATCTTCTCTCTGCAAATGGCCACTGCTGGGTGTTTCCTAGAGAGAACACAAAGCCTTGAAATGAGCTATTAGAAAACAGTTTGCCTAGAGAAAAATATTCTTGACCTGACTCTTTTCTGGCTTGTGCTCCGAACCATGAGTTTTTCCATTTGTTCCAGACTTTTTAAAAAAAAAAAAAAAGGTTCTTATAATCAAATCTCTGAATGACAGTCAAATTTTGCAGCCCCAAAGAGGCATGTGCAGTGTGTGCACAACAGTTTCCATTAATACACAATTGCTAGATATATTTACAAGCCATTTACTTTGTTAAGATTGCAATTCATTCTGCAGTGGTTCAAAAGCAAACCCTCCTTTTCGGATCATCTCACATTACAACCCTGGACACAGTTTTTTTAATCATTTCTAATTTAAGAAAAATTAACACTCAATTACAATGAGTTTGAACTGAAGAAGAACTGCAGCAGTAAGAGCCTTTCTCTTTTCTCTTTCTGCCTGTCCCTGCCTTTCTCTCACCCATACGTTGCTGAAAGAACATCAGCACTGAAAAAACACGTGTGTAGACCCTAAGAAATGTGGGCAGTCTTAACACTGTACCCTGATACTTGTTATGATGCAGCATTTATTTACCTGATCACTTTTTTCTTTTTTTTTTTTTTTTCCATAGAATGGTAGGGATTGGAAGGGACTTCTGGAGATCATCAAGTCCAAACCCCCTGCCAACACAGGAAGACCCAGGGCAGCCCACACAGGAACAGATCCAGGTGGGTCTTGAAAGTCTTCCGAGAAGGAGAATCCACAACCTCTCTGGGCAGCCTGGGCCAGGCTCTGGCACTCTCACACTGAAGAAGTTTTTCCTTATGTTGAGGTGGAACTCCCTGTGTTTCCCCTTGCTACCATCACCTCTCATCCTATTACACGGCACCACTGAAAAGAGAATTGACCCCCACCCTCCAAAGACTTGTAATCATTCATAAGATCCCCTCTCAGGCTTCTCTTCTCCAGGCTCAACAGCCCCAGGGCTCTCAGCCTTTCCTCATCAGAGAGATGAGTCCCATCAGCATCTTTGTAGCCTCTGTTGGACTCTCCCTAGTATTTCCCTGTCCCTCTTGAACTGGGGAGCCCAGAACTGGACACAATACTGCAGAGGTGGTCTCACTCATGCAGAGTAGAGGGGGAGAAGAACCTCCCTCAACCTCCTGGCCACACTATTCTTTATGCACTCCAGGATACTTCTTTACAGGCCTTTCCTCATTCAGTTCACAACAAGCATTTGCTCTGAGGAGTTACTAAGATTAGATTAAAAAAAGAATTACCTGTGAAAATCTGTATAATTGGATAATCATAATTGCATAGAAATATGTTTAATACCTCTGATATCTATCAGTCTTGGTTGCTGTACAGTATAGAACAAACGCAGAAAGAAAATACACCTCTATCATGGACTCTGGTGGGATGTGAAGTAACTTACCTAACCCAAACTATTCCCAGTGGGCTTCTATTTCTGTGTCCCTAACTTCCTGGAGCAGCAGCAAACATGAGCTTCTTCTCAGCTTCATGTCAACATGAGCGTTCTCCAAACGTGGTGCCTACAGTGGCATGATCTGTGTGTTACTTGGAGCATTTGGGGAGCTGGTCTTTGAAAATGTTCCCATGCTATACCTCCTAATCTATTACCAGGGAAATCACTGGCCCCACCAGGGACTTGTGACAATTAACTAACATTCCTAAAGCGCTCAGGTATTTCACAGATATATGCTACTGAATAGCAAATGAAACAAATTAGTAATGACATCTTCAGAGTCAAGTCTGAAGAGCGCACAACACACTAGACACTCAGCTCTATGGTGAGCTGCGTGGATAATATATTGGCTGAAAGGCACTGATTGAAGGGAAGATATTACAAGGTTATGTGATTTCAGCCTGTGGCTTAACACAGAAGCAGAAAATGCAAAGGCAGCTTTAATTATACCAAGCTGGAAGTATCTGACTTAACAGCCTTAATGTTTTCAATGTAATTTTTGGTTTAATAAACAGGATCAGTGGTACACAAGTGGTTCCAGAAGAAGAAGCGTTTATGAAGCATGGCTTACTCCTCTCCCCAGTGTAGATTTCTCATTTTTCTCAGCACATCATCACAGCTGAAGTGATGATATAGCTTTTTCCTCACTAACTTGTACCCCATCTACCCAACTGCTTATTTTCATGAATTTTATAGGAAAGTAATAACATTACGTCCCTTGCTCTCAATGGCTAAAAGTGACCACGAATTTTAGAAGCTATCAGGGAAGGGCAAGAAACGTACATGGACTACGTGGCCATATATGCCTGCTTTTCATAGGAATAGATTTACAGATACTGGTTGTGTGGTGTCAGAACTGATTGGCATGTTCCAGTTTTCTCCCAGCGCTGCATCACATCTTTCTGCCTCCTGACACAGCCACTTATTCATATACTTGCTGTTCATTTCCCAGGCATGTCATTATGGTCTCACCAGGCCTGAATCCTTGTCCTTCTTTACACACTGGTTTCTGTCCCAGATGCTAACCCTGTCCCCAAAATCGCATCATTCCCCCATATACCTCTAGCCTAGCTGGTGGCAAATCCATAAGTACCTTCCCACCTATTTGCAGTTAGTAACCCAGCATTCAGCCTCACTATCTTTGCCTGATCAACACTTCTCCCCATCTCAGGTCTCTCAGAGTTTCAGCCCTGGCTCCTCTCACCTTCTGCTGCTGCACTCCCAGACAGGATATGTCTCATGAGCACATCAGCCATAGAGAGTAGACGAAACGGGATGGGGTTCACCAAGCTTGGAGAGCTCTAGGAGCAATGCAAGGTATAAGCATGCTCCCTGAGGATGGACTCTTCAGATGTCCTACCTAGAAAAAGTCCCTACACCACATGTTCAGTAGTTTTGTGAGAGCTTTGATGAATTTTCACAAGGCCAATAGCAGATAAATTCCTGTGACTACAACCTGTATAACTTAGAAGTTGATGAACACATACTAAAGCACAGGGTCATAGTGACTTCTGTGTGTTGCTACTTATTTATACTTCTTTTATAGTAAGAAACACTAGTTTTTTGCATGCTCTGTCCCAAGCTTGGCTGAAACTAGTTCCTGGGAAAGTCCCAGGTATCTGGTGGCTGCTGCCATCCTTGAGAGATAACAATGACAAGCAGTTTTCCTTCAAGATGTGTTCCATGGGATGAAAGGTGTAGGAGGTGTGCTCCCTGCCCTTCTTCCCTTATGAGTGTTGGGCTGGGTATTACAGAAATCCCTACTTCTTGAGATGTTGTCTCAAGAGGTCAACAGGACTAGCTCCTCATGAGCTTTCTCAGTTTTGGAGAAGACTCTCTTTAAATAACTTTCTTCCCAGCAGTCCTGGACACCTCATACAGTCAAGGAAGCAGGGTACAAAGACATGAGACTTTGAAGGTGTCTCTGATGAAGAAGCTGTGGAGGCCTTGTGAGTCTTGCACCTAGTTTCTACAAAGTGGTGCAAATGAAAGGGAAGTCATAACGTAGGTATTAAATGGTCACTGAATATACCACCATACTAAAAGAAGCTGGAACGGCTTGTGGGAACCAAAATGCTCTGTAAATAGGGGAAAAAATGGGTAAGTATTTAAATTGCCTTTGCATCCATCAGCAGTGTAGGGCAGGGTAAAAAGAAAACAGAAAGATGGTCAAAGTTACCCTTCATTCAAAGAGTGATATGAAGAACTACTTTTGTGGAAGAGTTTTCAGGCACTGCAACTATGAAACTGCAGTATGAAACTCGAGATTTTGACACTTCACATAAACATAGAAACAGAATTCATGGCGTAAAAGTTGTAAAGAATAAGTAGGAAGCTATGAATAGGGAAAAGTGATAGGCTCTTTTAAGGGCCTTGCTAACAGGACCCCAACTCCTGATCTTTACCCAAATCATGTCCAGAACCTGAATAAGACACCCAACAGAGAGTAGGAATTCCACTTCAATGGAAAAATTACAGATTTAAGTAAACAAAACCATTTGAGACTAACTCCCAATTAAAGCTGCTCTATCCTGAATGGTGGTTAAGAAGGGACAGATATGTCCTGAAATCATGGACCTGTCATGTATCAAAAGTACTGCAGAAGAAGAAATCTGGAGATGTTAGACCTACAAAGCTCAAATTCTACCAGAATGACAGCAAAATAGATGTGTTTATACTGTGGCAGAGAGAACAATACCTAAGATGGGGCAGAGATGTCAGAAACGTGGTGCAGTGCCTTATACTACAAGAATTTGGAAAGCACGGGTGTCATGGATAGAGAGAATAAACCAGCATCATTTTATTTTATTTTTTAAAATCCTTCACAGGCTTTTTCTAAAAGGCTTTATAACAAATGGGAAAGTGGTGCAAAGGAAACTAAATCAGGTCAGAGATCTGGCACGTCACCTAGATACCTGCTCCTGCCATCTAAGCAGGCTATTGAGCTCCAGCTTAATTTTACTACCTTGAGCTTTTCAAAAGTTGTGTTAGAGCCTGGGTTTTGAGATGATATGACAGCTAAACTAAATAATCTATAAATGGAAGGTGTGAATGCTATTATTCTATAGCTCTGTGGTCAAAACTGCAGACCCATAATTTATGCATCTTGAGGATACTAAACCTGAGTCTTTATATGCCAAAACAAAGAAGGAATCTTGGCTTCAGTCTATGGGCATAAACACTGTCACGTTTTCATTTCTTGGAAATAAACATTATAAGCCATGATACTGCCACTACCAAAAGGAGTTTGTCAAACAAGCTCCACCGCAACTTTATTTTTTAGTTTACAAATATGTGAGAGGTGAACTCGACATAAACCTGGGAGAATGTTGATTATTGCAAGCATACTCCCTAGAGCCTTTGGGAAAAGAAAATGAAGCAAAGTTCAGAGTTAGATTTTAGACATATCTCTCTGTGTGTATATATATATGTCATATATATAAAAACAGACAGAAAGTATTTATTCAATGACTGGTAAAAGAAGCTTGGGCTTAACTGTATTTTGTTATAAAAGTTGTAAAAACTTCCTGGTAACTATTTCCCCAGAGCAAACATCTTCTGCACATCATTCAGGTGGTGGCAGATCAAATGTGGTTTCCTGATTCTGGTCACAGACCAAGCCCCTAGAAAAGTTATTAAGGGTTTTAGCATATTGCAAGGGCCAGAATGTGCTCACCAACCTAGGGCAGAGAGAGGATGTGTGAGCACACAAGATCAGGTAAAACACTGGGCTTCAAGACAAACAGAAACACAATGGAGACATAGAGGCTTGTTGGATGTGCAAAAATACAAGCCACCTTACATGAGACAGTCGTTCCAAATGGCAAAAAGATTTTGCAGCCATTGTCTAATTAAAGGAATAAAGCTGGGCTCCTACTGCATGAAAAGTAAAAATTCAACCACGCACTGATCCCGGACCGATCTTCTCCCCTCCCAGGGACAATCTGAACCTGGGCCTGGACTTGCAAACCCTCATAGCAGGGCTGGCTTGGCCACGATGCAGTGAAGGAAGCAGACTGCAGCCGAAATATTGCAAAGTAAGAAGAAATCTCCATGACCTCCACTCCAATGCATCAGTAGAAAATACTGTCAAAATAGTAAAAAAGCCCTCAGAAGTGAACATGGTGTTTGCTTCAGATCAGTATTTATCGTCTCCGTGCTGCTGTGAATTGTCTGCACATGGAAATTTGCAACTTTAAAAGGGCAGAAGTTATCATACCATCAGATGCTCATCACATTTATATTCATTTTAGCAAATCCAGGATTGGCCGCGGACTCCTTACATATTTTATGATTTACCGGAATCTGCTTTAGTCTAAGAGACCTAATTCTTCCATTACACATATCACCCATCTTTCTGGCAGCATAATTTACATCTCAAACTGGAATAACTTTGCATACTTTTCATTTTAGCATACGGACATCTTTTTTTTTGAAAAAAAAAAAAAAGCCTTAATTCTGTGGAGTAAATTATCATCAACCTTGGAAAAAAATCCTGGAAGTTATTAATGCTCTTTTTTTATGCATAGTTGTCTATAGAGTTTTAGTGTCTTTCTCTTCTCAGCTCTAAGCGGTGATATATTAGCAGGAGTGTTGTAGAGCATGTGAAATTCAAAACAGGACCAACATTGTGAGGTTTATCAGAACATTTAACACATGACACGTAACTTGAGTGTTTTCCCAAGGGAATCGTGCAACCTTTGTTTACTCTTGGACTTTCTTCTGCAGACAAGTTTATAATCTTTCTGCATTCAAAGAACGTGTCTTTTACTGTTCAGTTCATTCTCTGGACTGACACACATCACTGCTAAAACAACCTAAAAAAGCTTTTAAAAAAACCCAACCAACAAATACTGTTCAACAGGGACTTTGAAGCAAACCTGATTTACAATACATCTGATACCACAAAAATAAGGTCTTTATTTGAAATTAACTCTGAACATATAAATACTGATGCTCCTGGGATGTTGGTTTAAAACTTCAGTGAGGTCTTGTTTATTCCTTGTTAATACTGTCTGAGATGAATGCACTGGAAGCACTTAACCAACAACAGCAACAAACTTCTGGTATATTCAAGCAGAAACAAAACACAGAGGTTGTCAATATACAGAAGACAGCAAATATTCAACATTTTTGAAGGTGTTGGATTTTTGAATAATTTTAATATAAATGCCCTTTCTTCTCTCCTCCCCAAAAAAATCTTATAAGCTCAAGCTTTATGAAAACTTCATATTTGTGTGTTTTGACAGCATTTTTTAATGTTTATTAATTATATATATATGTAACGTACAGACACTAAGTCATTTTTACAAAAAATAAATGCAGCTTATACTTTTTGCCCCAGTAAGATATAATCAGTGTATATACATGGAGATGGAAGAAATAAATCATACAGAACTGTATTTAGTATTAGAAGGCAATGTCATGCTAATGTGTGACTTGTTCATATTCAGAATCAAAAAATTCCTGGAAAGATCTCATATTATTTAAGCACAGGAATTACAGAATTGTAAAATGATTTGGGCTGGAAAGGACTTTAAAGATCCTCTAGTTCCAACCCCCTGCTATGGGTGAGGACACCTCCCACTAGACCAGGTTGCTCAAAGCCCTGTCTAACCCAGCCTTGAATGTTTCCAGGGATTAGGTATCCACGAATAATTGGGAAGCTCAACTTCTGGTGGGGCCTTGTCAGAACTGAGACCCCCCCCAGCCCAGCTGCAGCCATCCATTCCCAAAACCCAGGTTTTTTAATAATTAGCTGGGGTATGTGGTAATGTCATAACAGCAAGGTATATATAACCTCGAGTTGGTATAGAGGGAAGGACACAAAAAGGGAAAGAGAAAACTATCCCGTGAGGGTGATTCCTGTAACTCCCTCTTCCCTGCAATGTGTCCTTTCATATACATATATGCAAATATATATATATATTTGTGATGCCCCTATGCAAAATCAGGTCTGCACTCAGCTACCCCATGTGCAGGGCAGGGAGAAGGCAGGAAATAGACATTTCCTACAGCCTCCTCCACCCTTGCTAAGCTACAGGCTCTCACCGAGACTTCGTGTGTTAAGGAAAGGAAAAAAAAGTCTTTCTCAATGCTAGGATTTCCTCCTGATGTAAATTTTCCCCGCTGTACTTGAGTTAAGAGAAAGTATTTGCTTCTAGTCAGTGTATGTCCTTCGGGTGTGAGGTAATGTGCTTTGTAATCTCCAAAAACCCCAAAGAGCCTTCAGCAAAAACCTTTACAGGGTGCACCACAACCTCTTTAGCTGTGCTACTCTGCTCTGTGTGGTGCAGGAGACAAGAAACAAAGTTTGGCAATCTCTAAGGTATAGCCCATAGGAAGACTCCTCTAACTGTACATATACAATGCGTCCTGGCTTCGTTAATCCTTTTACTCCTGGTACAGTCAGAGCTGAAATTTCCTCAAATGGCTGCAAACTTTTTAGGGAGTGGATTTTATAGTGGTAATTTTTAGTGATTTTAGAGGAAATAAATCTAGCCCATAGCCCATAGCTCTGTATAAAGCATCCCAAGAAATAAGTCAGGGAGACCGTCAGCAGTGAAGAGTGCTACATTTCATGTGCTGCCACAGAAATGCTTTCTGGCTGAGGTCTAATATTAATCTATTTTGTCCCTGACATCCAGTAAAACTACAGTGGAGCAAATGCTTTTAAAACATACATATTCAATAGCAGATGCAATAAAGTATTCGGAACTGTTGGTATGAAGAAGGTTCACACACACACAAATATCTCTGAAACTCCAGTTAATCAAGGTGTCAAAGTAACTAAAGCAGTTTTACAGATTTTATTGAAAATAAATCACTTTATTATATACTGAAATATATATTATTGTTTCCCCATAGACTTTTACTACCCAGTTGCCTGCATTTATTTTTTAAATAGAGTATCTCCTGCCCTCTTTAGTCCAGTTTTTATAACTACATTCACAAAGGAAATTCAGCATTGAACCATCTCTTTCGTCTGCCTTCTCCTCTTGCCCTATGCAAATAGCCCATTATTAGCCATTTTCTGGCAGAAGTAGCTGAGAGGAAGCAGGAGAGGAAATGATATAATGGCTCCAGGGCCGCACGTTTCCTTTCTGCCCAGCTGTTTGCGGGATGACCTTACGGTTAACTGGGGAGCTGCGAGGTGGCATTGAACCTCCAAAGATTTACACCTTTGTCTTCTCATTTTTCAGACCGAAGCTTCCATGCAGGAATACATAAAACTTCATGGGACTCGGTTCGAGGAAGGTTAAAATGAGTGAAAGGAAATATTTGATTCGATCTAATGGACAGCTTAATGGGTATTTATAGACTTCATAGAGAAACTTTTCACTGAGCGTTTTTAACTCCCATTATTGAGTGGCTGCTTTCTTTTATTTTTTTTAAGGCTGAGGTCTGGTTCAGATCTAAAATAACCAGTGTGCAGTAGAGACAATGCATTTCTTTAAAAAACAGTATTATATGAACACTCCTATGATTTCATTCATTGAATAAATTTTAATTTTCAGTCATAGTGCACAGTTTCTCACAGCTTAATGCAATAAATGCACAACTAATCACATCTCTGTAAAGATACTGCATCTACATGAAAACCTTCTTCTTTTTTTTTTTTTTCCCCCCAACATTTCTCCCTAAAGTTAAAAAGGATGTCTAATGCAGTCCATGTATATAAAAGAAATGCTCTCAGCATTTCGGACTGCTTTCTAAACTGATAAATTTCACACTGAGAAATGTAAATCCAACAGCACTTCTCTTCAGATTGCATTTTTTTTTTCACCCCAAAACTAGTTTAAAGTTGAAGTGCAGTATCTAAAGTGGATTTTAAATATTAAAACATTGCTTCTGTGCTCAGGAATTTTACACATTTTGCCAGTAGACTGGCATCATAAATGCAATATATTGGTACCCTAGGTTGTGTAAGTAGTTGTTTTACCCATATATTATATCCTAACTACTAAAACCAAAATTTCTGTACCCAAATAAGCATAAAGGTATTTCTCACACTCCACACACGAAATTCAATGACATTTGCTGTTCAACAGAGTGCCAAGGACTCATCAGGGGTTCTCTACCCCTCCTGGTTCCCCAGCAGGGTAGTTTGCAATGGGGTGACCCAGGTGATTGAAGAGGGTCACCTGGAGCTTCACCACGGAAACTACTGTTCAGGTTCACCCCTAGGTTACTCTTAAGTTATATGTCATGTTTTAACACTGATCTTTATAGACCTTTAGCTGTGTAAAACCCAGTGACTTTTAATACAAAACTCAAACTACTTATAGCAAAGAACTTTACCTTCACCTCTTAACTTTTAGGCCATGAGCATACCAAAAAATGTCAATTTTCTGGAGAAGGTCTAAAGAAGTATTTCATTGGATTTGTTGTTCTTCATCAGGAATCTCCCAAGTAATTGTGACTACAGAAAAAACATGTACCACATTTGTAAGCAGTATGTACATGTTTTCTTTCCAGCTGATCAGCCCTGATGTGCTCATCAGATGCAAAGGATTGTGTCCAGCTATTGCATTAGTTTTTAATAGCAAAATGTGTGCCTTCCACACTTTAAAAACTGACTGTAATCAAGATCTAATTAGTATTCTATTTTACTAGTGGGAAAACTGAGAGAAATGCACACAGACATACATGGTGTTAGATATTAAGCCAAAAGATGTCTCCAGAAACCAGCCATTCATCTCTCGCTTTTTTTTTTCTTTATCATCAACATCTTGTCTCTTGAAATACAGACATCACTAAATCAAAAACACTTACCTTTTCACATCATTATAGAATTGCTCAGATTAAATAAGAGCTCTGTACAGCTTCTCAAATCTCAGCTATGTTTTCAAACCACCAGGGAGGGCTAGTTCTTCCTGCTCAGACAATTATCAAATTGTTGCCAATGTGAGCGTTCCCTGTATCAATCTCATTATTATTAAGTAGGCTAAATCACCTATGGATCTCATTACCATCACTTTGAAGAAAGGTCATAAGGTGGCATCTGCAATTTACTTAAAATTTATCATTCAAGGGAACCCTTTTTTAAAGCAGATTTCGGCTGCTTTACTGTATTTCTGATGTGAACAAACAGAACTCTTACCGACCTTAGAATTCTGCTGGATTTTGTTTGGTTGTTGTGGGCTTTTATTCTTTGTTTACTTTGGAAGTAACAGGGACATCATCATCATCTGTTCTTTGTTTTCCTGGTGGAACTCCTGAGGTTATTGGGTGGTTCACATTGTAAAAGAAAGCTAGGTCAAATCACTAAAGATGAAGTCCTTATTGAGAAGTTAATTAGTCACTGAAAATGCATGAGCATTAAGGGAAAAAAAAAAAAAAAAAAGACGGGGGAAAGAAAAAAAAAAAAGAAAAAGAAAAGGCAGTTTTAGCAAGACTTTCTCTTGCAACTGCTCAGTTTTCATGATTTCATCTTGTGATCAAATTTCAAGCCATAATAATAGTCTTAAGTAGGTAAGAAATAATTTTTCAATTTAAATAACAAGTATAAAAATTCCCTTCCTTATTTTTTTGGAAGAAGAAAAAGACTGTCAGAACTTGTTTATAAATTACAAGTAAACACGAGAGAGAGCAGTCCTTTCTGTCCATCTCCCACTCGCTTTTAAGTAGCTAACTCCGCATAATATCATGCAGTTTGTTTGATATTTGTAGAGGAAAACATTTTTGCCAAGTAATATGGAAATAAAATAATTGCTATCACTTCCTTCCTCTGAGAAAATGGTACATAAAATTTAATATTTAAAATTCAGTTGAGAAATAAACTGTATTTTTTACTGAAAGCCTGGTAGCTATGCTGCTTTTTTTTTTTTTGTGGTCTGTACAGCCTTATGCTGCATTTGGAATATGAACCTAATAGAAGATGCTGCAAAAAGTAGCAACTTCAAGCACCGACAGAGACTTATCAGACAAATCTACAAGGGAAGAACACATAAGATGAACAGAACAACACTCCACAAGTCCAGAGCATGATTGCTCTGGATAACTATATACTCTTAAATATTTTCATTCCTCTCTCTCATTAATTGCTCTGACTCCTGAAATGGTATCAAGTGTGATTTCTTAAACAGCAGATAAGATCATCCAGCTTTTTAGACACAAATCTGTTTTATTTCAGCTGTGCAATTGGTCATAAAAACACAAAAATGATCCCTATCAACATTTTCAGTTCTTGCCACATGTAATAGTATTTAAAGACCATTTTACATTTCTCCACTTCACAATAAGTGAAGGGAATAAGGAAAGGTTCCTATTTTTATACATCTCCAGGCAGATAATGTAAAACAGCTTTGCATTGGGCTCCTCTACCTGAAGGCTTGCAAAGTATTAGCTCAGTTCTACATCCGGTAATGACTCAACACGTTCTTACCACAGACAAGCGACTGCCCAAAACAGTTCAGACCCAGACACAAAATCTACAAATACTTTTTATAAAACAATGGATTTGCCTGTTTCAGAAAAGCATTCGCCTAAAATGTGAAATGTCATTGGACAGACACAAACATTTCACTAACAAACCATTTATATATCTTTTTATTTATACTTACTCATACAGCTCTACATAACAGCTCATAACTGTAGGTCTTGTAATACAAACATCCATAAATATACAACATGCACGCACACTATATGTATGTATATTAATATTTGTAATAGAAATCATATCTTTATATCTTCCAAAGGCGTCCTTTGTAGCTTCCTTGCCTTTTAAATTCAGCTATTCTTGAACACAGTTTGTCTTTGAAATATGTCAGGATAATGCATAATTGAAGTACTGTACTGCTTCCTTTTTGAGACTGTACATAAAATCAGTCACGTTCCACAAATTTCCATTTTACTTAGTTCTTTTTCATAATTATTCCTCACTTCTATCGCAGCCCTGTCCTCGAGAGCTCTCTGGTTACACCACTAAAATTAACCGCACACTACAGGTTATGCCTCCAAGGGACTTGTCATCAAGAGAAATCTAAGGTAAAGGAAGAAAGCATAATAAAATCCTCTACTTTTTCTGAAATGGATATAACTCCTATATGAACCAAGTTACTAAGTTAAGCACCGGACAGATGAACTAGATTTGAAAAGAAGTTTCCTATTTTACTAGATGTGTCAGAAACATTTGGTTTATTTCTTAACGTATGGATTTTGAAAGCTACCGGGCAGAGAGTATAGGGGATTTAAAACCTGTCTTGAAACTTCTGGCTTAAATTGCTATCTTTTTGTTCAAGAAGGAGTTAAGTCTAACAAGCAGAAAAAAAAGAAATTAACTAAAGTAAGGCCCTTGTGATACAATGACACTTGCTCTATGCTCTTACAGAGAAAAACACGATGATAAAACACCACAAAGAGGAGTGTTATGAATTTTATTAATGACTAGAAGACAGTGTGCAAAACATCAAAGGTCTGTGGAAAAGATTAATGACCCCGTGTGAGACTGTTTAATTACCTCCAGCTAATTAGATTCTTGACCAAATTTTTAATATCTGCATTCCTTCTAAAGCCTAATTGAGATTCCACATTATTTATCAATCTTTCAAAAAGCCCTTAGTGTGCTGCTTTTTTTAGGGTGTTTTTTTTTCCCTTTGCACTTTGACTCCATTTATGGTCAATTATTAAATAAATAGCAAAGTAACTGTTCTCTCCAAACTGTATATGTGGAACACTTTATGCCTGTTTATTTTGACTAGGAGACTATCATTGGCATCTTTTATACATAATGAAGCACTCTAACTAATAAACTGACTGACTTCCCTGTAAACAACGTTGATAATATTTTTGTTATCTGGGCTGTGCTCAGGAACTCCTCATGTGGTTTCTGTAAATTAGCCTTTGCTATTGTCAGTTAATCCTTATTTCAGTTTACCTTGGTCCAGTCCCAGGGCCGGAGCGGAGCATTATCATGCAAACTGAAGAAGACAGCCCTTACCTTCTGATTATTTTCCCCCGTTCATGTAGAAGTATTTTGGTGCTATAAACCACTGCTGTTAAATGACTTGCCTTAATATAAGGAAATTGATGTCAGAAGGCAAGGGACACATCCAATAATCACTTTTTTTTTATGCCCCTTCAGACCTCCCTCTATCCCCAGTAAGGCAATGGCACAAAAACCAAGGCCTATCTTCTAAAGACTCGTTTAGGGTTTTCCACAGAAGTTTTACCACTTCAGTTCGGGGAGAAGTCAGATGTTTCAAAGTAGGTGATGGGGGATACATTTTTTTTTGTGTAAAGTGTGATAAACAAGATAATTCCCTGTTGAGAGGAAGCAGGGGATCCCTGGTATGTTTGGTTTTGGGGTTTTTTATCTGGAAATGAAAATGCATTTGCTTTGAAATACTTTTTTTGTCATTTCTAATATAAATAAGAAAAATAAACTGTGCACATGTGAAATTATATATTTATAATTCATGTTTAAACCAAAACACTTTGGGACAAATTCTTTGACAATATCATATAGATTTTTTTTCAAATTATGCACTAGAGTTTAGCTCATAAAATCGTCACACATATATAGAAATATATGGGATAGTTTAAGAAAAAACAAACAAACAAAAAACCAAAACACAAACAAACAGAAAAACCCAAACCAAACACAAAACCCCACAACCAAACAAAAATACCCAAAAAACCAACAAAATAAACCCCACAAAACAAAAAAAAAAAAAACAACCCACAACACAAAACATATTTTCTATGAAATATTACTAGGATTTATGTTACTTGTATAAAACATTGTTGGTTGTACCACTACTAAAATACACAAGATTTTTTTCCTGTGAGGTAGACATGAGCATCTGTGTGTACTGACAGACTCTGAAAAACTCTACTACATAATGATCTAAGTAACTGAAATAAATGTAGAGGGGACAGGGCTTTCAGGGAGGGATCACTCTTTCCATTCTTATGTTTGTAAGAAGCCTCATCCAATCAGATAAGAGCATCTAGGCAGTATCACAAAACACATCATTTAATACTATAAAAAGTATATGCCAGAATAGCAAACAATGTAAATGAATAAAAAAATGTATAATGAACCAGGCATTAAAGAGACACATAATACCTTATGCTTAATTCCTTGAGAGTGATGAGAATATTTGCTTACTTACTATATCACTCACTGAAACACTGCAGCCATGAACTTATTTGGGATGCAGTAGCCTTAGCTACTTGATCTTTCCAATGCAATAAAAAGCTCAAAGTGCCTAGAATCTATGTATCCACATCTTTATTCTGTGCTTCAATAGGTGGGGAAGTGCTACAAACCCATTACAGATTTTATCCTTATAGCTGTGGATAATAATATAATTTGTATCATATCAGTGCACCATAATTGAAGATCATGTTTTTATGTTAGTTGCTTGGTAAAGAAAGAATTAGAAAATACAGGCTGTGTTTAACTGGAGACCCACATTTTGCATAGCTGAGGGTACCTCTGATGGTTTCCCATGGAAGAGGAACGGAGATTTCTTATTTCTCACCCTCCAGACTGCCCTTATTTTTTTCACCCAGCCATCAGGTTCAGCAGAGTCAGTGGTTTCTCTCGTACAGACTGTACATACCTGTCTGAGGACTCTCTGTGTGCCTTTTTACATTTGATCTACGATGCCAGCCCCAAGTGCATGACAGGTGACTGATGCTCCTCGGTTTCCGGAAGACCATAATGGATATTGGTACTGAAATAACTGATCTGGACAGACAAGCTGGTAATGGGATTAATTCAAATGGCAATTCAGGCCCAGCTTAATCAAATGCTGCATGGACGTGCTATAGATCAAGGATTTAAGTCTGGTGTTAGAGCTTCTCTAAACCCAGGGAGAATTCTCCTTTAGTTTCCATGGGCATCCTCTGCCCTGCCCACCACAAGCCACTCTCCATCCCCAGAGATTCCCTTCTTACACTTTTCCAGTAAGCCTGCCTCTTTTCAGCTGATGATTGTACAATAATAATATTGAAAAAAAAAAAAAACCCAACAAAACAAAACAAATGAAGGAAAACAGACCAAAAAAATAATTACCCCAACCAAGAAACCAAACAAAGTAAACCAAAAACTTTATCCATCTTGGCCCAGTAGGAAAAACATCTGTGATAAGGAAGAAAATTTGGACAGTTGTATAGCATCCAGAAAATATACTGCTAGGCTACAGGGAGGGCATGAGGCAGCACAAGCATTTACTTACTTTAAAAAAGAATTTATTAGCCCAGTCTTGCCCCCATGGCCTTTGAAAGACTCAATAACAAGCTTGTCTCCTTCTGCATCGCCCTGCTCTTTCACCTAGGAAAGATGGGCAGGGGTTGGCAGATACCTCCCCCGTGCTGATCAATAACCTGCTCCCCCACGGGAGAGATGGTCAGTCCACAGGGACACACACAGGAAAGAGCAGAATTTCTGTAGTTTTGGTAACATTTATTCTCTCAATATTCTTCCCTCAGAATCTTTATTCCACCTCATTGCGAATATTTAAAATAACAGAATGATAGAAGACATATAAATATACTGAAAGAACATAGTAAGGCAAATTTTAATGTTTGACTTTTTGGTGTGTTGCATTTTTAAATAATTGGTGTTGTCCTAACCTGCTGTATCAGTGTTTGCCTTTATACCAATACATTCTTCTACATCTGGAACTTTTTCATACTTTTACATCTTTCTACACCAAGTCTGCCCAAAACCAAGATCACTTCTAACTTCAAGCGCTCCTAAAAATCTGAAGAATTTGAAGTGCTCTATTAATTTTAAATTGCTCTACATCATGTCTGCTTAGAATCCCAACTGCTTTTTCATGCACAAAATATTAAACTATAAACCACACATCTGCAGCACAACAGCTACCCAGCTTTTTTTTTTTTTTTTTTTTTTTTTCCAAACATCAACTTTCTCTCTTTTTCCTTTATCTTTGAAAGAAAAGAATGATCTGGAAGGAAAATAATAGAATGACTCATCATGCTTTTTATTGCACGCCTCCCTCTATTGAAAACCTTTTAGGTATGTCACAGGACTAAATATATTTTACGCCTACCAATTGGTAGCACATAGTCCAGCCCATTAACCCGTTGGCCTCAATAAATTATGATTTCCTAGGAAGAGCAGTATCGCTGGAAGATTGACACATCACCAAACGCTCACTGAGGGTTAACAATACTCCCCAGGATTGTTACAAGATGACTTCTGATCTGAGACTTCTGTCTTGCAGGCAGTTCTTTCGAGAATGCAAACACAAATGTTTTTAAAAGCCTTTGGTGTTTTTAGAAATCTGAGTTGATCCTCAGCAACGAGGAAAGAAAAGGAAAAAAAAAATTTTAAAAAGGCATCATTTCCAGCTAAGCCCCTGTCACATTATCCATGGAACAACAAAGACAGGGTGCAACATCAGCACAGCCTTCCCCATGGTGGACCTTTGCCAAGGCAAACCTTTGCACGCTCATCTCAAGCTGCGAGGTCGCACAAAGACGTCTCTCTGCTTCCCTTTGCTCGCGTCGGTATTTCCACGGAGAAAGACTCTCACCTGACCCTTAAAGGTCTATGCAATCTGGTCCTGGCTGGTGATTGCTGGCTGTCTCCCACCACCTCCGTCTTCTCTTTGATGTTTCTAAATGGATGTTGTTAAAAGGAACTTGTTGAGTGAAAGACAGAAAAACTCTATTTACTGAAAAGATAGGACTGACTCAATATAGCAGTGTACTTTGGCAGCCAGGCTGATTTTTAGGAAAGATTTTTGAACTGAAGGCCTTTCCTTTCTTCCACTTGCATAGCAACTCAAGCACTAACAAGCGGATTCGCTGTCAAAGTCATTTAACTTGTGCTACCGTATCCAAAGTACATTATATTAATCTATCAAAGGGTCACTGCTCCCTTAGTGAGTGACCATAAATACACACAAATAGAAAAAAAAAAAAAAAACCCTTGTTCTGAAAATCCCATGTATCAAGGACTTTCAGATCTGTATGTATTTGCTACTTTGCCATGCAGATATAAAACCATCTGAGTGATGTGATGAAGCAGTAACCTTTCCTGGATATCACGCTTCATCATGGAAGCAACTTGGGAGGTGCTGATTATTTACACACAGTCTATCACAATAAGCTGCTCTTGGGATATATTCCAAGCAACAAATTCAAGTGAAGTTTCTTGACTTTAAATTAGACCTTGGTCTTTACATACACTCTGGTCTTCAGAGTATCCTTCTATTACCGGAGCAGTGGGGCTCCTGCTGGGGATATGAACTTTTGGTCCAGAGGAGCAGGTCACCTGTCATCCAAGATTAGATGGCACATTCCCAGCTAAACGAGAAATCACCCCCTGCCTTGACCCAATTCCAGTTTCATTTCTGATTTGGTTGGATGTCATATTCTTCCCTGTCCCATTTTACACAGCCTAGAGCTGAGGTAATCCCAATTGTATCCTTGTGCTTCTCTGTAGGAGAGCAGCAGCAGTTTGTTACTGAAACAAACAAGACGTGTACCTTGAACAAGGATGTGATTCTCTTTTTTTCGGTGCTTGCTGGAATATTTTTCTCTATTGAAACAATTTCCTTTTTACAGCTTCACAATGTAACTTCTATCATGGATAATGATATATAATCCTATATATCATTATCCTAGTAGTATAATCCTATACTACTTGTGCATCCATACAAATTCATGGTGGGGTTTCTGCTCCTGAAGACTTCTTTGACACTCAGTTTTTCTGCATTTGAGGACTATCAGGTGAAGGTCTTTCAGACTGTAACCAGACATACTAACCTAAAGGTAGTTAAATGTTTGTTTACTCTACTTAAAAAGACAATTTCTACATCTAAGGCACTGGAAGCTTTGTCTCAAATGAGGTTAGTAATTCATTATCCACTGGATCACAGCTTCATATCAAGGTAGAGGCGACAGCTTGATTTACTCAATGTAACATCTCGCAGAGAGTAAGCATTAGACCAGAAACGCTGCAACAAATCAATAGCAACAAAACTAGAGGGTGATCTTGGCTTTCACTCTGGGAATTACATCTGCCCCAGCTGAGAAGGAGCCAGATGCAGCCATCCGTGCTGCCTGCAATGGTGGAGCTCCCTCCAGCAGCAATTAACAGCCTTCTGCAAAACAGATAAACGCTCCTACCTGTAAATACGATCAAAACACGCCAGCTAACTTTTAGTTATAACTTACAGCCATATTGTGTATTTCTTCTTCCTTACCTCTCAAAGAAGTTATGTTGTAGGAGTGTTATGGGAAATGAAGCCTTTGTTAGCAGATGCGTGATGTTCCCGTGAATCCACCTCAGCTAGAAAACCTCCATCACTATTGCAATCGGTCCACTCTGCAGCTCCTAATCAGGAAGGTGGAACTCAAAATTTCACCTTTACCCACCTACAAGATATTTAAAACAAAGCAGCCATAGCTGCTATAAGAAACCATTCCCATTCCCTGGGAAAGCCTTCTGATAACTTGAATCTTCCCAGTCAAAGCCCAAGAGAAGGGAAAGTTTCCTGTACAAGCCACTGGTTCAATAAAATATTTGCTGGATGCAAAACATGCTGTTACACTGGGGTTTGTTAAGCATTTTCCTAATAAAGGGCAATGCATGTTCAGCCTTCATAGTAACTCAGATGTGACACATATAATACGGCAAATAATTACAATGACCTTTCTCTCACCTCAAATTTAAACAAAGGTTAAGCTGCCCTTTAGAAAAGTAAATATTTTCTGTAGTCAAATAAGTGTAGACACCTTCAGAAACAAGGATGTATTGCCAAACTCAACTCAACTGAAAATGGTTACAGTAGAATAATTTCAAAATATAAAGGATGCTGAGCTGCTCAACAGAAGAAGCAGCCAGACATCCTGGCATCACGGCCAGTCCCTTACCTTACAAAACTCCCAGGCTGAGCTCCATATGTTTTCCAAGAACTGTTGCTTGAAATTTCTGTCCGGTCGCAGCAGATAGGAGAGAGAAATATTAAAAATAAGAAAGTGCATAATCTCCTTGCCCCCTTAAGTCTGATAAACAATTTATATTCGATTTCATACAACGGAATGAATCCACGGACCTTTTAGTAATTAAGAAACAGACACTGAGGCTTAAAAAATAAACTTAACGGAAAGCTTCGCATAGTGGCCAGGAAACGGCTCGTAGGTTTTATTTAGTTCTCATAGTCCAAGGTTTAGCTGTTAGCCAGATAAGAGCCAGGTGTGTTTTACACATCTAATTTGTTTAGTCTGACCCTAATTCAAACAGCGCTTTTTAACTACGAGTCTGCAACCGACTTTTAAAATCTGAATCTGGGATGAATGGGTGTCATATATATTCAGGGTCTCTACATGAGAAAGATCACCTTTGGGGAAGGAAATTCTCACTTATTTCTGGTGTGCTTAGTTGGAGTTTTTTTTTGGGGGGGGGGGGGGGGGGGGGGGGTTTAGTCAGGCATTGTTCTGTTAGCTCGGTTAAGATGACTGGCAAAAAGTCACTGTGTCCCAACACAGCCTCTCATACCAAAGGCAAAAGGAAAAACCACATCGAAGGCAACTTCTGAGGGTTTAGGGCCAAATCTTTTTTTGTGGGTTTTTTTTTTTGTTTTGGATTTCTTTTTTTCCTGACCTGTCCAGTGAATGGATGAGAAATGCCCAAAGATATTTGATTTTGTATTTTGACATGAGCAAGCCATGAATCCCCTCCGGATGGGTGAGGGAAAGGAGGGAGTGTGCGGAGGGAGGTGGGAGCCGCGGGGAGCTCTGTCAGGAGGAGATTCTGTCACCTCTGGGGATGAGGGTCTGTGGCTGCAAATCTGCAGCCAGACATCACAGTGGCGGGGGTAGTAGAGGCTATGTAAAGCATGCATAGATGTTAAAGCCTTTGATTCTTAATGCTTTGACCTTCATCCACCTCTGACAGTAAGAGAATTGCAAAATATTTGGTCAAGAATCACTTTACACATGAAAAACAAATGGAATAATTTATGGCAGTAATATTCATAACGCTGTAATAGAGGTAAAGTTGTAAGAAAATAGACATAATGTCCATCATTACAATTACAGTGTTGACTAACCAGACTTTCAAACTCTGACAGGGACTTCCAATCCTACTGGTGTAGGTAATGTTCAACTTTAACTGTACTTTGATTTTGGCAAGTATTAATCATGTCCTTTTCTGTTTGATCTACTAAAAGAAGATAGTCAATGAATTTACACCCTGTTACTTATTCATGAACAAGTTGTGCCCCTGAATTTTAACATGCTATGCCTTAAACTAGTAGCTGTATATCTGCTTTATGTGATGTTCCTACATAAGCTGGCAGTCCATCAATTTATTGTCCATACATTTCTTTGAAAGCTATATTATAATTAGAGCTTAGGTTAATACTATTCAGTAACCATAAAACAGACATAAAATAATTATAACTCATTTAGTGAAATTAGAAAAAGAGCAATTATTAGACTCCCATTGTGAGGCTTTGCTGTGAGGGACAGATAATCTATCTGCAAGACGTACTTTAAGAACACCATTTTGAAAGAAATAAACTAGATAAATTACTGTTTTGTTTTGGTTTAAGAAAACTTAGACCAATAAACACAAGTTCAACAAACATAAAGGATGTGTGCAAGGGAAGTGAAAGTTCCACCGCAAGAAGAGAGGTTAAAATATTTATATGTTTTCCCAACCTTACCTCTCAGGATGCTGTGAAGCCAGATTTGTTACTGTTCACAAGATAAACCACTGCAGTGATGGCCTATAAACCATAACAGTTTAACAGGAGGATGTGCACAGTTTGATCAGGAGGGTGTAAGCTCACAGGTGCTAACGTTTGCCTCAGTGCACTTTGAGGACAGGATTTCTGGTAGCCTGTTTCTCATTCTCCAAGCTCCTGGTATGCTGAGATACCCAGTTATATGGGAAGAAATTACATTTTTTTTTTGCTGTGACCACATCTCCCTGGATGAAATACAGCTTAGGACTGTATTGAGCTGACAATTTGCCCTTTTTTTCCTTCTTTGGTTGGAGACCAAATCTTTCTGATGAACCAGCAACTAAAACAGCATCACTTCTTGATGGACTCTTGTCCAGCTACTGCTCACACAGTTGCAAACCCCTCAGTATCTGTATTTCCAAGCTTCTCAAGGACAGAATCATCTTCAGAAACGAGTGATTTTTTTTCCTCCCAAATACAGGATCTTCGTATGTCTGACCTGTGATGTCCTTTTTAGTATTTGGTCATATGTGTCTTTCTTTTTTTTTTTGTACACTTTTAAATAATAGAAATTCACATATCGGTCAATCTATGCCATTTATAAGGAAGTTTGACTTTGTTCATCTCAGAATTGCTCCATAAAAGCCAAATGTTTCTTCAAGGGTTCCCATGAGAGGAAAAGGAGGACCTGAGAGAATACACATGGTATTCAGAGCCCAACCTGAGAACAAGAGAGGCCCAAGTCACAGAGAAATCAATGGGTTCATGGCAATGCGTAAAGCTTATTGCTATAGCACAGCTAAACAAAACAGCACTGAAAGACTGCTGCTGCTAACCACTAACATGAAAAAACATAATGAATTAAACACCAATTGGTTTTAAAGTGTCCATAATTTATTCAAAGCAATGCTACACTGATATTTCTCATTGCTTTTAGGGTCAGCACATTTAAGATTCATATTTTCAGCCTTATCTCTGTAGTCAAGAGAGGCAGAAAGAAGTATCTGCTATCAGGCTGATTTCAAAAGCTGGAGGTAAAAACATCAAATGCCACTCAATATGGCAAAAACTCATCAAATTTTATTATAAATACTTTATTTCTTTAGAATAATTCTTCTAGAATGATTTTGAACTTTCAAAGAATCCTCTAAATCCTTCCCTGCTTAATTTATAGCAATGTTAGAAATGAATCACAATTAAAATCAAGCCATTTCATATTAAACCAAAACCAAATAAAAAAAGCACCTACAAGGGGCTTTTTTTTTTTTTTCTTTCAAATTCATGCGTGACTCCATTAAGACTTTTCTGTGTTCATGTAAAACCTTATTTATCGGTTTACGTTGAAACATAATTTCTAGTTAAATGAACCCTAGGAAACAGAAGTCTGATGAGAGAAATTCATCACTAGCAACATTTGTAAAAGTGGAAAGGGTTGTGTTATGCTCCCTGTTTAAATAGTGTAAATGTACTGTTGTAACTGTAGAAATGGGGGAATGACCCGACTTCATCACTAATTTTACTTTCTGAGTGACTAGTAAATTCTCCTATGCTTCCTGTTAAACAAAACAAAAGACAAGTTCAGAGAGCTGGTACCTCTGACAGTTGTGAAAGACAGGAAAAAAATGAATGACATTCTCCAGAGAATGTTTTTCTGTCACTTAAGCAGTTTACATATTTCTCTATTTTTACCGTATTTTTCTTCTTCTGATCACCAGGGATCGTATGTGAGTTTAGGGTCACTAGGGCTATGTCTAGTGCCAGACAGATTCTGCTACAGTCAGATTTTTATGATGACAGCATGAAATTTTTGGAATGCACTGGTGAGTTGTGTGACTATTGTTAGACTGTCATTAAAAAGAAAAAAAAAATATATATATGTACACATTTTCCCTTTCTGTTACTGCAGGCAAGCCCTTGTTTTTAGATTTTGTAAAATATAGCAGGATTTCTTAGAAGACTCAAAAGAAGTAGCAAGTATGTTTAATAATTGGCATTTCAAAATATATTGCAACTGCTTTTTCCATTTCCATCAAGAGAGTGAGAGAAGGTAAGATTTTTTTTTTTTTTTTTTTTAGAGACAGGGAAAAATAATTGGTAAAAAAAAATAAAATTTAAAAAAAAAAAAAGCAAATGAAGAATTTGACCTTTTTATTTCATTCTTTCTTTCCTTCCATCTCCCTCCTCTTTCTTTTCTGTGTTTCAATCTGTTCCCCCCATCCTTGGGGAACACTGTTTGAACCTGCATTTGTGAATTATAAGCTCTCTGTACTGTACATAGCAGTTGTTAAGGATCAACTGATTAACCATTTTATAGAAGATTTAGAGGACTCATTCCCATTTTTACAACTCCATGTGGTTTTTAAATATTGTAATGTTTTCAACCAATATGCTTTCTGCCTCCCAGCTGTAAAACAATACCTATTGGCTTGGGGGGAGGGAATTTATTTTTATACTTTTTTTTTTAAATACAATCTTCTCATGCTACTAACAGTATCTTCTGGGAAAGAATAAAGAAGCTTCGAGATGAAATACTATGCTCTTCATTCTTTGCTCACTCAGGTCAGTGAATCACAAGAGTACAAACATCAGGTATCATGGTATGCACTGAACAATCTAGGAAGGGACAGAGCATGGCATTCAGTGATTCACTTAATTTAGTCAGACCCTTTAACATGCTTTTTTATATTGAATATTCTGTATATTTTTTAATGGGAGAATAAAGGGCTCACATAAAATACGTCAAGCTCGAAAGACCTCTCTGCATGGGCACTTAAAGTTGTGTTGTACATATGGGTTTGTATCAAATTGAGTTGTACATGTGGGTTTGTATCAAGACAGTATTTGGACACAGACATGGTCCAGATTCATGCCACCTGCAGCTTTTAGCAACAGCATTTTCTCTTGGGGTAACGATGGACCCCTTTAGCTTCATGTAACTCAAAAACTTGCAGAGTAAAAGCTGGCAATAGACCTAAACAAAGTGGTAAGTAATTTTAACAGTGGCATATTGTCTTGGGGAGATGTTCTGAGCACCTTAGTCTCTGTTTTCTAAAGTCTTTAAAAGGAAAGGCTTTCCTTCAGGAAGTTCCCAAAGAGTTTTTCTGCGCATTTTATGGATCTAAAATTAAAAGGGGTAATTTTCAGTAGTGATTTTTAGATCCTTCCTCCTTCTGCTGATCTCTACCAGCTGTATGAAAAATGTACCTATTTACAGGAAAGGATGCATATCACTACCAGCATCACCAATAATGTTATAATATGATCATATTATCACAACATAAAAGCTAATAAAATGTGACCTATAATAATTGTAATTATAATTTTAGTTAATGTTATTTAATGTAATATAACAATTCTCTAACAAGTACAATAACAAAAATAATACTTAAGGTCCTCAGAAGGAGGAAAGATGCTGTTTTGGTAATGTAAAATGTACACTTTACTATTGATTTCACAATAAAAATCTAAGTACTATCAAAAAGTACCAATTTACCTCACATGAACTAACCAGGCAGGACAAATTTAAATTGGTTTATCCTGCTTGCTCTGTGAGCCAAGCTAAAGTAAATAAATTCCTATTTGCCACAAAACACGAATGTGGGCATTCACTGAAGAGCCAGCGATGCCCAGCTAACTCGTGTCTAAGCTCTAAATCAGGAAGGCATTTCTATGGGGCTTAATAAACCCTTCTTAATTAGCACTAGAGCATCTTTGTTTCACTATAAACACAAGAGTGGCTCATTAAGACATGATCAAATACATGATCGGATTTGGTATTCCACGTGATGCCATCCCTCTGGCTGAATATTGCTCAGAGTTACGACCTACCAACTGAATTTACCTCTTGCTCTTGCAGAAGACCCACATTAAGGTTCAAACTTGAACCACAGCAGGTTTCCTGCAGTTTTTAGATTAGGAAAAGCCTCTCCCCTTTGGATTTGCTTTGCACAACATACTCCATCCAGTACCTGGAAATTTTTCCAGACAAAAATTCTTTGAAACTGGTATGAGTTAATAATTTATCTCCTGACAAAACAAAAGCTACCTCTACAAAGTACTCCCCAGGAAAACAAAGGGAGTACGAGCATTTTACATGGAATGCTAGAATCTTTTATCATGGAAAAGACCTTCAAGATCATTGAGTCCAACCATAACATGTAAAGGAAGAACTTGGATCTGATACCTTCTAGCACTTGGACTTCCATGCTTATCACTTACAGATTTTTTTTTTCCTCTACATTTTATTCCTAATATTTTATTTCTCCAAGTGGAACTTGGAGGTTCCTCCAGGCAACAGCTCAGAAGAATCATACAGAGCTGCAAATATAAAGAACAGGGAAATCTAGATAAATTAGTTTACTAATACCTGTGAATCTTCTAGAACACGTAAAACATTTCACGCCAGGATGTCTTCATTCTGTGATACTCTGCAAACTCTAGAATATTACTGCAGTACTGCTCCCAGAACTCACTATACATTTCCTGTTACAGAAACACAGATTGCACAACCAATGCATCCTTAATTTTTTAGCTGACATTTTAAGCACCTGCTGAACCTTTCAAAAAAAAAAAAAAAACCTGTTTTCTTATGCAATGTTTTCCTTTATGCAACTTTCTTTTGCAACAATTTTTTTCTGTATTATCACAAATAATTTCTAGCACACACTTTTTTACTGATATGCTATTCCTGATATTTTTACACTGCTGGGAATCCAACAATATTTAAAGTTTTTGACCACTGTGTTTGCATATGTGTTTAGAAAAAACGTTAAAAGGGGACTCTTAACTGAAAGAAAACCATGAAAACTTCAAGATACAATCCCAGGAGCTTTTGATTCAAAGCATCACCCACTCTACTACAAGGATTATAGATATGGTGGGTTTGAGCCTTCATATCCCTTGAGCTATGTAAAAGAAAACATCTTGTAAGGTGTACATCAATTTGACACATGCCAACTGCTACCAGGAACAGATAAAGCTGCCTTGAGCTTGGAAGCGTACTCACAATCCAAGTCATCTGCTTGATGGCTCCATTACTGCTTATTTATAAAGTATTTGCCACATATTTACAAAGGAGTTACGTGATTATAGGGATCTTGAAAAAGGAAGTGCTGCCAAATTATATAGCTATAAAAGTGAAATGAAAATCCAAACTAAGGTTGGGATGTCCCTGTCTAAATATAACAAATACCGCACAGAATTGGACGACATAAGTGGTGTTTTCACAGTCAAAGGCATTGCTCGTTCTATTTCTACCAGATAAATCACTCTAGTATTTCCCCTCTTCAAAACTAATCTATTGTGGTTTACATAAAACTGAGCTCAGTGTTATGTCTTGCAGTTACTGTATCCCCAATGTCAAACTTATATTAATCAGCTTATTAGATGTGGCTTAGATTATACTTCAACTTCAAATTTATTCACAATTTTCCTTGACTTTATCTGGAAGACTTGGTCCAATCCATATTATGTCTTACCTTTTGGCTGTTAACATTGATAGCATCTCTTTTTATTGGACTCCTGATGCCCACTGATGTTTTATGCATAATGATGCTCAAGTTTAATTGAGCTGTAAGCTTCAGTTTAATTATGAGCCTTCATGATACCTTCAGCACTTTTTCTTCTCTGATTACTGTAACTGGTTCTCTCTAACGCCTTTAAAATCCTTAATCTATTAAACCACTTGTAGACAAGTCATTTTTAGGAGAAAGTCTAATTAGACTATTGCAATTATCTTAATGCATCCTCAGTATTTAGGAAAAAAAACAAACCAGAAACCCAACCTGAGTGAAATGCACTTTGTGCAACATTTCAAATATTCACATTTAATGATCTGACTCATACTGCATGTGTCTTGCGCTTGAAAGGAATTTATGTGGAAAAAGAAATACTCAAAGTCATCATTTCTTTGGGTAAATTTTTGTTCCTTAAATTTCACACAGATTTTATAGTTGTGACTTTCAGACTTACTGTGTAATTCTGCTACTTTCAGTGTATGAATTTCTGCCTTTCAGTTTCAGAGTCAAAAGAAGCAGTAAAAATTGAAAAAAAAAAGAAAAAAAAAAAGATCATGGCAGTTACACATAGATACCTAAATTGCACCTCTCTAATGTGTTTTTAAAGAAAATAAAATAAAAACAATATCCATAAAGTGTTCAACAGATTAGCATCACCAAAGGTCCGGTGGTTTATCACGGATTTGGAATGTAGAAAACTGAAATGATCTGTATTTCAATAGAAACAATTAAGGAAACTAGGTCTGGAGTCACATTTACTGCTTTTGTAAACCCACATGTATCTCAAAAAAATGGCACAACTGATCTAGTCCATTCTTTCAACTAGAAATTATTTCTATGTTTTTTAGACTTATACTTTTACATATTATATGTAAATTATTTCTTCTTACTCACTACGAATAATTAGTACACACGTAATACATTTTTCCTCACAGTTTTGAGCAGGATCCTGGGTGTCATTTTACTATTAAATACTGTGAATGGTAAAAAGCATACTAGGATCCGTTAAGTTTTTTTTGGGAATCAAGTTACGGCATTTACACTAAAAAACCGTCCAAAAGGAGACATGGAGGAGCAAAGATATGATTTTTCCTGCGAAGGCTCCAGGCCAGCTGAAAGCACCAGCTTATTGACCGTAGGGTATATCACTCAGAAAAAAAAAAAACAAAAAACAAAAAAACAAAATTATACTTAAGTATACAGGCAATATGTAATCAATTTGGAATTATCTAAAGAAATTAACACTTTACGTTATATTTCTTACCAAAAAAAAAAAAGAGGAAAGAAGTAAAGTAGAAAGCATTATCAACTGAGTCCTCTGGGATCCAAATCCTAGGGACTGTTACTGAAACTGAGATTACTACTTAGTGGACATACTTTAAAATGCTTCCTGAATGTTTGAATATAAGTATCAGAATAAGCCAACTACATAATATTCCAAAGCTCATAGAAGAGATATCTGACCTTGACATACTTTTGGTACTTGTTTCTTTTCCCCTCATTTTCCTCCTATTAAAAATCTCAGAAATTTTATAAGTTTTATAGCTATGTATCTAGCAATTAAACCCTAAAATAAAAAAGATGACACTGTAAGAAAAACAAAACAAACCAAAAACACAACAGCATAACAAATCAGAGAGAGAGAGAGGAATGAGCTGTACATTGCCTGCTTTTGTTCAGTCAGACTTGAAAAATCAAATAAAGTCTAAGCTCTCTATTTTCCTATGTCTCAGTGTTGTTTGTGTTAATAATGTGCTGTGATTTATATTGGCATATGCATTGTGAGTCGGGAAAATAAAAATAAAGTCATTTTAAAATTTAGAAGGGCAAAGTTCAGCATTAAAGCTGACGTTTTTCTCTCTTTAGTTCCAATTTCCTTACTTCTCATTGTATAAGCATAACCTTAATGTTACACAAGTTACATGCATGAAATAGTACTTTATTTAGTATACTGCTTTCCTCTTCAGGATTCGTCACTTATTCCCTAATTTATATACTTGTTTTCTGCAACAGGGATCTTGATGGGGTTTTTTTCCCCATTTCTTCACTTGATGGCCATGTAATTATCTGCCTGTTTGGTTAAATTCCCGAATTTGGGATCAAATAAATTCCTTGCATATAAATGAACATATCAAGTACAAGGAACATATCAATTCCAAATCAGTGATTTGTCTTCTTGCATTATAGGGTTCTTTTTCTAAAGGCATCACTTTACATTACGCACTTCACCAAGTGCAAGACTGAGCTTGCAGTTCTTGAGATTGCTAAAATTTTCTGCTATGCCTATCCAAATAGCCTGATTTGCTGAAGCAATCCTTACAGAGGACAATTGTGGTTGCCTAAGGAAATGCGGTATACAAAAGTTTACAGCTTATCAGCAAGTCATGATTATGTTTTCTCCTTTATCAGAGAAAAGGACGGATACATTTCCTTGTCTCTTTCTGCTCCTGTTTTCTTATTTTCATTTAAGCTTTCTGCAACTTCCACGCTGTAGTTCAAAGTACTGGCCAAACATTCCCAGAATGGATTCATATTTTCATAAGCAATGCATTTAAAAATATTTAAAATCCATATGGCCCTTCTTAACCAGCAATCCCATCTTATATCAGGGGAAGAGACATAAGTTCTCATTTACAAAAGAAATGCTCCCCTTTTCTCTTTATTTCTTCAAAGCAGTGTATATGACATTCCATAATATATTTATAGCATTTTTATTGCAAGACAAATTTTTAGGAAGGAAGCTTCTTTTTGTTCCTTTCCAGATCCATGACACAAAACACTAAATCTTATCACGGTGCGACACAGAGTTTCAGCAATGCTCAGATGGAGCCCAGACCAAGAGGCAAGCAAACGATGGTGGGCTGACAATTCTCAAAAGCAGAAGCACTTTTCTGCCAAAAACATTCACAGCTGCCTTCTCATTTCCTGGGAAAGTCAAGGTGTTCCCCTGGACCTACTTTACAGATTTGTGATTATGCAAGGATTCTGGTTGTCCTTTGTAATATATGCAGATCAATTCAGTCTTGTTAGCATTACCCCATCCTCATTCCTGCAGTCTCGTGCCAGCCTCATCTGCGAGGGTCGGCAGCTCTTAGCAGCTCAATATGCCAGCGTTCACAGCTGCTCTCGCTTTGCACATCTCTCTCTGCGGCGGGGTAGTCCTTGTTTAGTGCAGTCTGCTGCTCACTGGATGTCTGCGCCCATGCATACCAAATTCCAGGCAGAGAGGGACGTAGAATCATAGAACCATAGAATGGTTTAGGTTGGAAAGGATCTTTAAACGTCGTCCGGTCCAACCTCCCTGCAGTGAGCAGGGACAGTTTCAACTAAAGCTGGTTGGTCAGGGCTCCGTCCAACCTCACCTGGAGCGTTTCTAGGAATGATGCTTCTGCTGCCTTTCTGGACTACCTGGGCCAGGGTCTCACCACCTTCACAGGGAAAAATTTCTTCCTTCTTTACAGCCAAAATCTCCTCTCTTTTATTCCAAAACCAATCCCTTGTCCCAACAGGCCCCGCTCAAAAGTCTGTCCCCATCTTTCTCACAGGCCCCTTGAAGTCCTGAAAGGCCATAAGAAGATCTCCCCAGAGCCTTCTCTTCTCCAGGCTGAACACCCCCAACTCTCCTAGCTTGGCCTTCCAGCAGAGGGGTTCCAGCCCCCCGACAAGCAGTTGTCTTTCCTTCTACATGGTTGATGCTCTTTGGGACACCAAAGAACTTGTCTTACTTACTAGTATCACTACTAATCCTGACCAAACCTAATTAATAATCATTCCCCGCTGATAATGATATTGCACTCTCCGTTAATATCTGTTCACCAAAATTTTCACCTTTACCACTTTTGCACTGACTCTATCCCAATATACAGTCCTGGAGCAGCCAATGCAATCTCCACCGTGGAGCCATTCTGGGTTTTAGTACTTCAAGCAAGAGATCCGACAAGACACAAAGAAGAGATACAGTCTAAATGTTTCAACTTCCAGCACACAAAAAAAACTCCAGTATTCAGGTACTGAAATGTTATCATAGTTCAAATTAACCACCTGCAGACTGCCAAATGAAATTCATGTCTTTTTGTTCTTCCCAGGTCTTGCTGCATAGGTAGCTCACTTCCACCATCATTATTCCATCTTTGGAAGAATCAGGCAGGAAATCACATGGCATTATCTTCTGTCCTTCTCTATTTGCTACATGGATGTCAGAAACCTAGGAAGGGTTTAAAACAGTGATTCTGAATTTTTTGAAGATGTGTCTTCTTGGAGAAAGACTTACTAAGCCAAATCCTTCTTATTTGTCCCCTGTGAGGGTTAAACTGTGCCTTAATCAAAAGGAAAACTTAAGGTCCAGTCACTGTAAGAGAAAACAGCATAAGTAGCTCCAAATTTTGGCAAATGCAAATACACATGCTCAAATCCAGAGCAGAAAGACAACACGGTTCTCTGATAATGAATCACATACAGATTGTCCTTCAATCAAGGTTTTTTAATCAATTCATAGTGGTTTTCTTAAGTTCTCATTCAGCAGAAGATACCTACATGATGTAGTAAAGGCTGAGATCTATGCCTTATATGCTACAGAAAATCAGCCTAGCAAAATTTTATTGTGCTATTACTGGTATGACTTTCTCTGTGTGAGAAAATATTTTACTCTTCTAAGCTATACTGAGAAAAAGGAAAATGTTCCCATCTAGGTATATGGTATATTGGGGAAAAAACTTAAAATCCCCTATATTTACAAAGAAGTGTGTTAGAGAAGATCAGTTTATACCACCAGTATGAGTGATACACCTGAAACACATGCACTTTCCAAAACTTTCTCATAACTCCACTAATATTTTGCCCAAAATGGGGGGTTTGACTAGGAACAGAAATCTGTATGAATGAAATCAACTACCAATAACTCATAATTTTGATGGAATATGAGTCACTGTATCTAGAGACTGGAGAAAAATAAGATCAATAATTGGTTCACTATGTCTTCAGCTGGCTTGCTAATGGAGCCAGAATTTATTAGAAATTATATTTTCTTCTGGACAGTGACCGAATCTGTTGTGCTTACTCTTTACACTTTCAACAGATTATGAAATGGAACATAGTTCTCATTTTGCCAACATCAAAACCTGAGATTCGTTTACCAAAACCACAGTTGTTCTTCTTGCTTGATTCAATGCTTTTGTAATAAACTCTTTTAACAGACTATCCTAGTGACCCACTGGAGCATTTCAAATGCATTGGAGCACATCAAATGCTGCCAACAGCAGCAAACACCAATAAAGCAAATAACTTAAAACCTAAGAGCTGAAACACTAACCTGTTGCAGTGAACATTTATTGGTCCAACACACTAGCAGAGGCTCAATAGGAGAGACAGAATAGTCCACCTACACCATGCTCTAGATCTCTACATCTGCAACCATACGGATGGTGGGAAACAGACACTGGTCACACCAGTAAAGAACAGAAGTCAACCTTCTAATAATGTAGCTGAATTTGACCATTACATTTTCTTCTCAGATGGAAGTATTTTGCCCATTCACAGGTTTGGGGATGATGGCAACCACGTTCCTCCACCTCCAGCTATAGGGTTCTTATCCTCCTGCAATCTACATTATACTTGCTGTGCCGCGGAGCAGCTCTTCTTGTGTGAATGTCTCTCTTGTATGCAGCACAGACTTTTAAATCGGATAGGTGCAAATGTTGTGTTAGATCAAAGTACAATTACATAGTATTTCTCTGTCTCAGTATCAAAACTGTGAAAACTGGTAATTTGGCACAAAAAAATACATTTGTATATTTTAGGGTCAGGAGGGAATATTACCATGCCCTTTCTACCATGCTAATGGTGCAGGCAAATGCATTTTATTCAAGACTAGATTTTCCTAAGTAATATACACACTTCATAATTTCCCAAGAAAATATTTACTTAAAAACTCATAGGGAAACTATATTTCATAGGGAAAAGGCTGCTGAAATGAAGTAGCATGGCAAAATACCATGTTTTGACTGGCACTCTACAGTTATTAAGACACTATTTTTTCATAACTTTTAATAATGTGTTTCACTTCTGGTTTATACAATAAACCTCTCAATCTCTCGATGCTGAAATCACCCTCAAAATTTATTTCCTTCCATCAGGCATGCAAACCAGTTTATTTTTTATAGGATAAACGTTATTATTGTATGGTTTTCCATGGGTGTTGACTGCCCACTACTGACTGACTGATTTTGGGAAAACAAGATTGGTATGACGTATTTTAAGACAGTATACCAAGAAATTCATAGCCTTTATAAGGAAAAAGTGAGAAAACAAACCTAACTTAGTGTGTTTCACTTCAGAACTCATTACAGTTCATTTGATGTTGATTTCTTTTTTTTTTTTACAAGGGTTCAAAAGTATTTTTAAAAGACTAGATTTGATAATTTTTTCTGCCCATGTGTATGAATGACCTCTGACAAAGGTTCCCTGGAGATCTTCAGTATCTATCCTGCAGACCAGGATCTTGCAGCATGCCAAAGTCCTCTTGGTCCACTAGTCAATGAAAGAACTTTCCTCTCTTACTGCCTTACTGTCCTCTCATGGTAGTCAGGATCTCCTTGGTGTATTATCTACTGCCTCACTAGAAAAGGTTCATTTTCTGAGGTTCTCCACTGCAAGTGGCACCTAACCATTAAAGTGAACTTTCCTTTGAAAAGCTCACATCATGTAACATCTCCAAATCCTCATTTCAGCTGCATGAGCCAAATGGAAAACAAAGACAGACATTTTTTTCCAGGGAAAATAAGGATGTGTCACTGACACGCAGCAAGAGATTGAGATACGTGCCTGACATCCCAGAGGAATCCAGAAACTGTGTCATGATCCCATTTAGAGTATGTTTTGTCTTTGCACAACTACTTCTGCACTGGGGGGTGTGGGGTGTGTGTATTTCAGACCCACACCTTTATTTTTAGGACATGTAAAGTTACATATGTCATACATCCATAATGACTGTGATTATGAGTGCACTTAGACTAAATTTGTGCCAAAAAATGGATGCAATAACGGAGACTGATCCCACAGAACCAGAGAGGAAAGAAGAAAGAAATTAAAAGAAAATTGAACATCACTGTTTTAGAAGGGAAAAAAAAAACCCCAAAAAAATAAAAAGAAGATTACAAGAGTCTTGTAGAATTTTATTACTTTTCTTTTCCTGCTGGAAACAACTGTCTTAACTACTGTCAAAGTTTTTCCATAACAGTTTTGTATTGGCAGATCTCAGTCTTTCATTAATATTCTTGTGCAATCAAATCCAGTTTTTGCCTCTTTTATTCTTTGTTGAGAACTTCTAGTATGTAGAAAATTTCATTCACAAAAATGTTAAATTTCATATAAACTGCATACAAACTGCTTCATCAGTCAACATGATCTAGTTCATCCTGTGTATCTCAAATCAGTCTTGAACTGGTGGTGTTTCCAAACTTTGTGCTGAAAAATACACCCTAGTTTGGGGTTTTTTTGTGTCACAAAGACCATTCGTGAAAATATTATATAAAATAAGTTTTAAGTCTGATCGTTGATAAATTTGTCTCTATTTCTTTTCCAGAATGTCCCTCCACCTTTTGTCACTCCCCAACATATTTGCTATAGCTGGTCCTATCATAATTCTCCCAGTTCTTATTACCACTTTCTAAAAGGTACAAGATCAGATTATCCACTGAAATGGTTCAAGTTGTAATTATTAGGTTTGCCCTTGAGGTCCTGCTGTTTTCTATTTGACTGTCCATATACATTAGACGTATATTGTGTAGAGGTACATCTTCCACCTCTTTCTGTTCACTTAATACTTTGGCTATTGAAAAGATGGTCTTAAACAGGTCATTAGGGCTGAGCCTGTGTTTGCTCCTGTAATTTCTTGGACCAAAATACCTAGCCTAGGCTGAGGGATTCAAACTAGCACAGATGAAAAGGTTTAGGAAACACATCCTGAAAAACATAACTGTTAGACTACAGAGTCCAGACTACAGGTTATATATACTGTATATAAACTGAATAAACACCACCGAATGTACTAAATTTTACCAAATTAACATCTAATGTAATTAGTTTTTCAAAAGGTTATTCAATTCACAGAGGAAAAGACTGAAATTTCTTTCTGCTGACCTCCCAAAGGTATGGAACTACACTGAACTTTGTACTATAAACATTTCAGACACCAGTGAAAAACGTATGTGTTATGTGTACAACTCTTTTGAAGTCAGATTGCTGCAGTTTACATTTAGAAAATGTAAAAACACTCCTGATCTCCAAAGCTAAACCTAATCACTTGTTTTAAGCAGTAAAGGGGCTCCAGCTTCAGAAGCTGATTTTTTAAAAAGGGCTCAATTTTTAACTACCAGCAGCAAAAAGACAGAGGAGTTTCATGACTGCAACACCAGCACACAGCATTTCCTAGTCCAGTTTGGCCACCTAGGTTAACTTCTGGTCTCAGCCTTTTATACAATGGAAATTTCCACATGTACAACAGGTAGAGGAGATACCAGCTGGTACACTGCGAGCACAGCTTTCCATGCTGACCACATTTTGGTCCCATGGGTGTATACTGTTGTGGGATGAATGTCATTAATGATTCTTAAGATCACGCGAGTTCATTGTCAGACCGCATGCCATCAGTTTGCTCTTCATTCTGGAATGTTAAAATATACATAAATCTATCATACACTGGTATTTTTCCACCCTCCCCCCCCCCCCCCCTTTTTTTTTTAACTCTCTCCTACAGATTGCTATTATAGAAGCAGACTGCCAACTAATGAAGTTGTGACATCAGCAGTAGACTTCCAGCAGAAGAAAGATTCTGTACTTGGAAATCAAAAGCTTTAGTCTCTTACATCGTATAAACTGCTCAACACTTGCCGAATTGTTTTCTAAATCAATTTACAGCAACATAAAGCAGATGGCTAATAATATTGAGTGGCAAGTCAGTGCTGTCATTCATTTCACCTTATGAAAGCTATTACTTTTCTTTGTGGTAAAGGAATATCTAAAAACAGCAGAGTTTTCATAATAGGCATCATAAAGCTTTAAAGTCAACAAATTCACTACTTATTCACTACTTTTCCCTATTACATTATCTTACTTCAGCTGCCCTCTTTTAAACAGACAAATATTTAATATCTTTTCCATTTCAGTATGAAAATGATGAAGCCTCTCCACCGGGGCCATCACAGTAGCTGGAGTTTAGTACATATGGACTCAGAAGGTGAGCTTTCTGGATTAGGAAACTGGTAATTTTTCACAAAGTGAACAAACTGGAAATTCTCTGTTTTGGAAAACAACAACTTCTGCCACCAAGGTTAGTGACAGAAATCTTCAAATCGCATCTGATGCAAACAGGAAAGGCATCCTGGAGAAAAACAATAAATTCACATTTGGGCAAGTTTGCCTTGTTAGTTCCAACGGCACAGAGAAGCATGATACCTAATCTTTGGCTATGCATGAGCTTCATAAACCGCCTGAGGGACTGGCAGAAAGGGACAGAAAAAACAACAGCTACAACCATTTTCACATAAGAACACAGCTGGAAGGAGAGATAATAATGACGCCCTCCTTATGTGTAGCATTCCCGTGTTTGGAGCACTTGGGAAAGAGTTTATTGCTTCTCTGGCAAAGCACGAAGTCAGGCTGCAGATGAAGTTGGGGAGGGGTTGTCTGCTCTTCCAGTTGAACTGTGGATGTCTTCCTCTAGCAGATGAGCAAATGTGGATAAGAAAAAAAGGAAAGTCACAGGACAAGAGATAGAGCATGCAAGAGGAAGTCAATCCTTGCATCCTTACAATGAGGGAACTCACTGCAGAGAGAGAGATGAGGGATCTTTTTCTCTACTGTGTTATTACTGATGGTTTCACTCTAGTGACTGAGCAATGGAAAGCTGGACTACTCATACTCTGGGAGGCATATCCTCAGTGCTCTGACACAAGACACATCCAGTATTGCAAACCCTAACAGGCTGAAGCTTGTTTGTCTTGCAGGAAGTCAAAAGGCGTTATCAATGCCACAGCACTATTGCGTTCTTTATCTCCAGAAAAAGTACACCCAGCCTGTCAGGTTCACCAGAGTTCTCTTTTACACACTATTGCACTTCAGAATGCTAGCAGTTAGCTTTTTAAATCGAAACCAAGACATTTCAAGATAAAACTATGAAAAAAGAGAAATCCGGAGACCACAATCTTATTCTAGTTATCGCCTGGGCATCTCCTGTGGGGCACAGCAAAAAGTGCTGAATCCATACCCTGGGCCCTTCATTTCAGGAAACTCTATGAGATTTTGGAGCCCAGAGGCAACAGAAATCACATTCCTCCTCGATTAATCCACTCCAGTGATGTGGTGGGGTATGGTGTGGTCTTCAGCAGTGGGTTCTTCTATAAGCAGGTCCACTCCCACCACATTTCACTAATTTTCATAGCCCAAGCTAGGAGAGCTGGAGGCCACTAGTGTGGCATTTGATTTCTGGACATATAAATTTACCCAAAAGTTCTTTCAGGTGAAGTGACCTTCTTAAACAACACTTCCAGGAAATACAGAGGCCCTCGTAAGCTTGGACTTTACAGATAGGATGAGAACTGTTCCTCAGTCACTAATTGCACACCTCGGATAACTGGTTCTGTTTCAAATCTCCCAGTGGATATTCTTGTGGTACCTTATGCTGCAATTTTACTACTTTTTTTTTTTTTTTTCTGATGACTCTTAACATTCTTCATTAATCATTTGGATGCATTTGGCATCAACACAATAGAAAGACTATGTTGACCAAAAATATAAGCCATTTATGCCTATGAATAGAACTTCCTGGATTTCCTTAACTCATTAATTGTTGTCTGTTTGTTTCTTCTCATCTAACTATTATTGGCTTTCAGAGCAAAGCTGGTCACTGCGTTTTGCCTTGAGTAAACACAAGTCTGTCTGCTGTTTCAAAATGCTAGAATATGTCTTAAAAAAAAAGCAAAAAAAAAAAAATCAACAACAACAAAAAAAAAAAAAAACCAACAAAAAACACCAGCCAAGTTTAACTTCATTTTTTTTTAAATAAAACCCCTTTTCTTCTGATCTTCATATGATAATAAACTTTCCTAATATTTTCCAGTGAAGATTAATACACTTCTCTAGAAAGTTATATCTAATTTATGTGACTTTAAGGGTCATGCTTTAATAACAATGATGAAACACGATTATTACTTCCTAATGCTGAAATTACAGTTTTTACATTGTAAATTTTTCCTGCTATGCGCCCTGTGGCACTAACATTTTTATCACTCCATGTGTTTCTAGTTTTAAAACCTTTACCCCTGCTGTTTGAAAAATATTTCTCATTTTCGTCCCCTATGGAGTACAGAAATCCCTAAAGGCAAACCATTAGTGATCTTTCTGCCTTTTCCCAAACACTTATTATGATCACCAGTGTTGCTTCCACTGCCTCATTGGCTTTTGGTAAAGTATGCAAATGAGATGTTCAAAATACACACTTTTTGCAACTGTGCAAGTTCATACTGATTTATAAAATGGGAAGGCTATTAAAGTGACTGAAAATGTCAGCAAGATTTATGCATGGGTGACAAATTGTATTGGAAATGCTCATTTTTAACATGCTGGCCTGGGTTCCTTCTCTTTTTTAAAAAGTATTGTATGTGATACATTTCCTTTAAGGCCATTTGCCCCTCCCATCTCCCCATTTGTTTTAAATATACTCTGACAGTGACTTTTTGACCAGGAAAATAAACAAAACTATTCACATTGATTGTTTTTGTCATGGAAAGCAGAAATTATTTCTCTTCTTTGTGTTTCTAAATTTCTATTTAAGAAATTACTTTCACCTTTACTTTGTGATCAAACAATTGTGCACCAAACAGATACCTTCCTGGAAAAAATACAGATGCTATCAGAAACAGCATAATTCTTCAGATACTGGTATAGCCAAGTCCTGTCTTTGGTACACACATACAAGTAACACTCCGTTTGAGAATGTAAAGCTCATATTTCAAGACAGAAACTGCCCTGACACATGTAGGGCCAAATATACGAGAGCAATGTTCATTCTCAAGCAACAATTCCATATCCAAATATCATAAAAACCATTTACAAAAATCATGTGCGTGTGCCGTGCACAAATATTCTAGCTGCAAAATTTGCCAAACATGGGTAAAGCAGATGTGGAATCATGTGAAAACCAGTAAAGAAACCCTATTTTGTAATTGTATGATAAAGAAATATATTATGAATCCATGAAAACACTATAGTATGTTTCACAATAGCAAGGAAATGATGGAGAAATTTATGAGGGTTCATTTCAATATCGGCACCAAAGGCAAAAGGAACCTTGTCATTGATGTTAAAGAGAAAAGGTTTAGGCCCATAATCACACATCATATCATCAACATATGTAAAGGCAGAAATGTTGTAAAAGAAAGAAAATCAACAAACTATTGAATGTCTTGAAACACTCATACATAATCTCAGATGTATAATGAGAAATACTGGCCTGATAGCAATATATTTATAATTTCTATCAATATGTACAATATTATGTGCATATACAATTTAAATAGTTTAAAGCATAGCGTGCTCTACAATTCTGATACTAAGAAAAAGAAGCTGTGCTTTTGTGGTTACTTTCTTCGATTCCTGGGCAGTTTGGTGCAAATTCCACTCCTACAAAAGCTTAAACCAGTGTCTGGGTTCACTTGGCAATCCCAGTGCACAAGGTTTCATGACATCAGCCTGCAGGATCAGCCACCTAAGACACACGCTCAAAGTATTTAAGCACCTACTGACCACAGATAGCAGATTTCAACAATATTTAGGGGCACGTAAACATGAAATAAGCTTTTAATGAGCTAGTGCTTGTTTGTTGTATTTTTTTTTTCCAAATCAGTACATATAGGCATAGTTACAAAACAAGTTCAGTGCATGAAATATCAGATCATAAGTACCCACAGCATCTACAGATGCATTCCTCCTTCTCCCCGAATTCAAAAGGCTTTAAAGGTTATCATATAATCCTTTGTATTGAAAAATTCAATACTGAGAACTTAATTCTACTTTTTATATTCAGATCAGTCAGTACCAGTACCATTATTGCTCTGATTTTCCTAATTAGTTCATTAAGTTGCATAATAATTGGTTTACTGCCACCCACTTTTTATGATGCTAGAACTGGGAAAATAAAATTGATTTAGGGTCTTATTCTGATCTATTATGCTTACTCACTCCCATATCCTGGTGCTTACTGCAGGTTTTTTTCCCCTTCGCCTCTCAAAGTCTGCATATTTTTCCCTGGTTTCACTTAAAATGCAGCCCATATCCCAGTTTTATATAGGTGGGTTTCAGATGTGCATTTGACAAAAATGAACAAATAACCAAAGCATTGCCAATGGAAAACATCTGTCTCTCACCTTAGGAGGTCAAGATAAAACTCAGTGTGTGAAATACAACGTATGAATCTGAATTTATTTCCATTGTGTTAATGACATCTATCAATGCCCTGACATAAGTATCTGGCATATTACAATAAATAGGCTACTGTCCTGAAAGAGATGGCTCATTGCTGAATCCAGAGAATAACATGATGTACTACAGGGAAAAGAATAGGGCAACCATCTGTTGCTACCCTGCGCGAGTAGCACGGTGTACGGTAGCAGTCAAGCAGAAAAGGTGGCACGTGAAACCCATCGCATTTCTCTCCACGAGACAAGACTAACTACGGAGTTGTAGTGAGTGTCTGTTCAACGCAGGTGACTCATGCAATAACAGATATAGAAAATTCAGGTCAGGAAGGTGGTTTGGATTTGGAAACAATTTCACGTGAACTCAGATTTAACCAACGCTGCATTTATATGGATGACTGGAAGAACACTCATTTCTTTCCAGTACATTAAAAAAATTTGTAGCATCCTTGTTCTGGGTAGTCACAGCCAGAACAGAGCAGCAAAACTACACCAGAGGATGAAGGAATTATGCTCAAATAAAACACACAGTCTGCTGTGGACATCACTGGTTTTGAATAGAAGTGAATAGGTGAAGGAAAATGGCTCTTTTGTCATTTCTTTTGCTTTCCCAAAAGCTATCCTGCCAAAACAGAATAAGGAATGCTCCATCTCTTCAGTGTGTGAAGAATGCACAGAAAAAGAAAAAAAGAAGAAGAAAAAAAAGAAAGAAAAAAGAAAAAAAAATAATAAAAACCTCTGAAAAGCTATATATTTGCTTATGACTTGAGACAGTTATTAGTTGGAGGCACTTCTTCCTGATCCCTACACCAAAGTTTCAAAAAACCCCTCCTGTCTCCCACAGGAAAAAAACAAGAGAGTTCCACACCTTGCAGCTCCCAGGTGCCCAATCCAGAAGCCCAACCCCAAGCTGTAGTTGTAAAATGAATAAAACAGAATTGAAACCCAGTAAGCAGAGGTTTTCATGAGGTTTTGCTGCTCTTGGCCTGCTTTTTTAGTTTAGGCTGCCGACTTTGCAGCTTTTGGAAATGGAAGTATACAGAGACGATGTAAATCTGATATTCCCTCCAACAGAAGCAAGGAACAGACCTCTGTGCACGGGTTTCAAAAGTTAGAAGTTTATGGAGATTGCAAACAGTTTAAAATGTTATTGGGAATGCAATATGGTACCTTATATTCTCATGGTTACCAGATGGCTGCCTTAAACAAATGCCATCGTTGTGCCACTAACGTTTCCAGATGAAGAGATGCTGGTTTGGAGGTGACTAAGACCTTTCCATCCTCCCTGCCAGAAACACCTCTTTCCTCCCAGGTTCCAATACACAATCATTGAATTAATTGTTCTGGACCGTCAAGCCCCAAAACCTGTGTGCCAACTGACTGCTGCCCACCCTCAAAATTTCTCCAGGACAGCAAAACACTCATCTCATCTGAAATGTGGTTAAAAGCACTTTCGAGGACACAGCTGACTGTAACCAGTTGATAAAGCATCTAGATAACAGGGTCTTCAGATGACAATTTGAGAACCACTGTTGATCCCATTTAATAAACTCATGTGAAATCTGAAGCATAAGTTTAAAGAGAGAAAGATTCATCTATCAACAGTGCTGCAGAAGAAGTTCTGGAAATTCTCTCTATGCTGACATATCTTACTATCAATGGTACAATCACTTTCCAGAAAAGGGCTATCGAGTCAAGGCCAGTTCTCAACACATAGTATTTCACTTACATTCCTCCATTTTCCCTGTCCTCCCAGAATACAGCCTCATTTGATGAGCATTTTTTCTTGCTGATGTAAATATATTCAAACACCGCAATAAAAATTTCATTACGAAAGTGATTGAGATGTTTTGGGTAGTTTTGCTAAGAAGAAATGATTTGTGCATTTTTGGTTTTTTTTTTTCCAAATACACACTTGAAGAAACTGATGTGAAGTTAGTGCTATAATAAAAATGTAAATAAAATTCATTATAGTTCATAGATTTCCTGATATCATCTTTATTGACTCAATATTATTGAAATACGTAAAAATAAATATAAAATTATTTTGAGAATACATCCGTACACCTTATTTTATCATCATAAAATAATAATGGAAAATTCCTCCAGGAAAAAAAAAAAAAACATTTCCAATACATTAATTTTCTTATGACTTCCACAAGTGTGATATTACATAAAATTAAATGTATATAATTAATGTTCCTCTGTTTATGAGCAACATTGCTTTATTCTTACTGCATACAATGTCTCAATGCCAAGATATAATATAGACTCATCAGAGCCAATTTCCCTGCAGCATCACAATATTTTTATGGTTTCTTGTAACCATCTAAATCGTACTACTTGAATGATGTTTGTCAATGAATCTTTTAGCTTAATTGCAAGAGGACGTATGTGCTTCATGACCTATTTTTCTGGTCAAGGAACATTTACATCTCACTGGAGCAAATACAAGTGTTAGCACTGGAAGGCAGCATTCAGCGAGTTATACTCTGGAGCTGGCAGATGTCAGATTATTTTGGATTTTCTTTATATATTGAATTTACTCTTCGCATGTAACTCTGAGCTGACAAAGGGTGGCGCAGATTTACAAATTTGGGAACAGAGGAACCTGCGAGGTTAAGGGAGGTCTCTGCTCTGATTTTCTTCCCCAGTAGGGTTAGCTCTTGGGTCTGACCTGGTTGCTCAGGGCTTGGTCCTCTCAGGTCCTGCAAACCTCCAAGGATGGAAATGGCACAACATTTGGGGATCTTATTAATGTCTATAAATATCTGAGAGGTGAGTGTCAAATGGAAGGGGCCAAGCTCTTTTCTGTAGTGCCCAGCAACGGGACAAGGAACAATGGGCATAAACCTTAGCAAAGAAGGTTCCACTTCAACGTGAGGAGGAATTTCTTTACTGTGAGGGTGATGGAGCCTGGGACAGGCTGCCCAGAGAGGTTGTGGAGTCACCTTCTCTCGAGATTTTCAAGACCCGCCTGGATCTGTCATATACAACATGCCCTGGGAGATCCTGCTTTGGCAGGGGGTTTGGACTTGATCTCTAGAGGTCATTCTATCATTCTATGATTCCCTCATCCTTCTGCCCCACACCAAGTGCTGAGTAAAGGAATATAATCACAGTCCTCAGCCTCCTGGCCACACCCCGCCTCCTACAGCACAGGATGTTGATGGCTCCTGCATGGCTTACAGCCCACCAGCACCTAGACCTGCTCACCAACCAGATGGTCTCCAGCAAAATTATTCCCTCCTGAGGCAGGATTTTGCATACCTCCCTGTTGATTTTCCCGTAGTTCCTACAGAACCATTCCCCTAGCCTGTCTAGGTCCCTCTGAAAGGTAGCCCTACCCTTGAATGTATCACCTGATCCCTACCTAGTCTGGTGTCATCTACAAATGTTTTGAGAGTACACCCCATTGTCTCCTCCAGGTCACTGATAAAGTTGTTAGCAGAAGTCTCAGAGTACCCCAAGGGTTCTATCACTCATAGACATTGAGGGGTTCAGATTTAATCTACCTATTAACTACTGCCCAATCTGAGCCTGCTCATCCAACCAGGTTTTGTTTGGTTGATTTGGTTTGTTTCCAGCTTCAGTTGAATTCCCTTGAATTCCTTCCTCATCCACATTCTTCCTTCCTCCACATGCTAAACTCTGTTTGGACAACAGGTTACCAAATTTTAAGACATTTAAGTGAGATAAGGAAAGATGACATTTCAACGTCTCTACAAACAGAACAGGAAGCTTCTACTGCCTGGATAAATTTAGGAGTCTGACAAGGAGTACTATAAAGTCCTGTAGTCTCTTAGTCATTCCATGGTTTATGTCATATGGGAGAGGTGTGGTCTTGCAAGTACTACCTGAGCACAAGTTTAGAAAGTGGGGAGTTGAATTCCAGTTCTGTATTTACCATTAATTTGTCTCATGCACGATCCAGTGAGGAACTAATCCCTGACCAGGGTTCAAGAATATAATCCATAGACTGAAGGAGTTGTAGTGCCAGGTAGGAAATGCCACGAGTGTACAGCATAAAGCCCCGACCCAGTAGAACATCGTTCTGCCACTTGAAAAGTGTTCAACACATGGCAGTGGGGCAGTACCCCCCTAACAAGCTTAGCACCAGAGCAAGCACTGTCAGCCATCCTCTAACCAGTATAAAACCAGCATAAAACCAGCAGAAGTTTCTCTGAACCACACAGTTCACCAGGAGTCAATAAGTGTACATGCTGATTGAGAACAAATAGCCTGGCCATGGGCACCACCAGTATTGATGGTTACATCATTGCTCCACAGCCTCTGCTTACCTGGTCATACAAAACAAGTCACCAAAAGTGACCATTTTGAGACTGGCAGTGAAGAATCAGAATACTTCCTTTCTGAAGAATTATTTTCAATAAACCCTGAATTATTCTAAATTCCTAATCTCCTTCTCTGGAGACTTTCAAAACTCACCTGGATGCATTCCTGTGCAACTTGCTCTGGGTGACCCTGCTTCAGCAGGGGGTTTGGACCAGATGATCTCCAGAGGTCTTTCCCAACCCCCACCACGCTGGCATTCTCTGCTTCTGTGACTATCAGGAATTACACCCTTCCCATTGCAAAAATCTCCCTACAGCTGTAACGTTTAACCCAGCTCTGTAATCGGCTCTGGGTAGAATTGAAGAAGTATGACACCAAATCTGGGGATAAACATCTTGTTTTTCTCCCGTGGATAAACAGGCATCCTTCTCTGTGCATTCCTCACTGAATCATCAGGCCTTTGCCAACTTGATTACACAATTCTTAACTAAATATTTGCCAACTGCAGCTGCGGTACTAAGTGGTGCTGCTTGAAAATTCCTTTAGCAAAAAGAAGAAAAACATTCTTACAGCTTTTTTATTTTTAGCATCTTTTTTATGAAAAAAAAATCCATTTAAGTGTATATAGATGGCTTGTTGGAATGAATAAGAACTTAAATATATATATACCCCAATAATTTTATATTTATTACATTTACTTAAAAAAATTAGTGCACAAACTACATAGACAGCATTTTCCCTGTGAAATTATTAAATTACTTAAATGAACTTTTGACAATGTATTAATTACAAGGACATGACCACATTTATTCTGCTGATCCAGTAATGACGTGCATTAAAGAAATATTTATTCAGAAACCATGTAGTGTACTTCAAAACAGGCTTTTTATTGCCAAGTCACATTTCCTGTATACAACTGCTTTTTTTGCCATTTATGAGCCTTTTTCAAACTTTTACCAGGGGCAGAAAGGGCAAAAGAAATGCTTTGTAAACTCTGGGATGACAACTTTCTCTGAACACTTGAAAGGATCGGCAGCATCTCGGTCAGACACAGTTCTCAGACTGGATGGAGAAGTTGAGGCATCTCTGTAAAAAGAGGTTTTGGGTTGTTTTGGATTTTTTTTTTTTTACAGATAGGTCCTACCTAGGTTTTACTCTGCTGGTTTGTGAGGAAAAAGACAAGAAATAGGTTCAATAATTTGCATTCTAGCTGTCACAAAATTAACTTTTGTTCTCTAGATATGAAATCTATACAATACGGTGTACCTGTTATTTCAATACTAAAAATGCACAACATTTGCCTTGCTAGATGCATAGATTGCCCTGGTAATAAAGTCTTCTGCCATCGTAATATGCCTGAGTACTCAATACGCTCAGGTGAAATGGAAAAGCATTTCAGCCTTTGCCCTTGTCACAGAGAGAGATACGGACTAATAGTCAAATTGAGAACAGGTTTATTTCTGCAGTGGCTTAACCTTTGATTTTCCCTCAACATTAAAAACCTGCAAGTGACTAAAATAAGAAAGCCAAAGACTGAAAACCATAGGCCTTATCTCCTCTTTTCTTTTTAGCCAGTGTACATGAGCACTCAAATTTTCAATTAGTTTCTTATTTTCTTTTAATGCCACTGAGATCTGTTGCATTTTATAGCCAGGGTGAAAAACTGAGATATTCTCACCTGCATCACAATCTTTCCATTATGCAAAGGAGAATGTCTTCACAAAAGGAAAACATTTGTCTACACAAAAATAACCCACTTCTGTCCTTTTCTCTAAAAGGATGTTTCACAATGCCCGGAAAAACATTTATGGCATCCTCTAGTAATGAGCTGTTTGTGACCATCAGTAACAGACAAAGGTTAAAACCACCTGAAGAAAACACTACATGTTGAAATAACCAAATTCTGTTCTGTAGTTGTTCTTAACTGTTGCTATGTAGACCTGGCATTGGGTTCCTTTTAGCATGTCATTACTTTTATTTTAAGGAAAGCTCATAATATAAGTGAGGAAAGAGTAAAATCAAGAATTCTGAAGGACCAGCCTGAATTATCGTAACCACACCAGCCAAAAGAAACAATTTGTTATAAAAGAAGGGACGTCACCTACTAGAAGTGGTCTCCCACCAAGAAAATACAAAGCAAAGCACAAAAGGAAATGGGCATGGTGGTCCAAATATCACGTATGGAAAAACATAGATTTCTGTTCATTCAGGGTTAAAGTCTCTAAATTAATACGTAGGGACCTTTCCTATCCATGTGAAAAGATTTACTCATGCAGCTTGGTGTGCATGATGTTATTCTAAGGTAATTAGGACCTTTCCATTCTATTTCTGCCTTAACTATTTTATTGAATATTGTTTTCTTTGACTGAGAAATCCTTTGAATTGAGGTGCAATGGATCAAACCGATAGATGGAGTTACTGTACTAAAAGCAAATGAATATTGACATAAATAACCCTCATTTGCTTTCAAATACTACACTTTGATAAACTGACACAATCGTACGTATATACTTCATAATGTCTATAAAGCAGTTTAGAGGACAAATACAGGCACTTTTGTTTTAAAATGTAGACTTATTTAATCATCTATTTTACTCATCACTAGCATATAAATACATATATATATTCCACAAAAGTAAAGTCACTAAAACAGTGGGTTATTTACTAGAGCTGACATCGAAAGAACTCTCTGGTGGAAAATACATCAAGCTGATCTTAACATTACAAGCTCTTTTTCAAACCAAATTTTAATTTTTATGGTTTTCATGATTTCTGGCAATTGATTTTCATAGCTATTTAAATGCTACCACTGTTGTTTTATAAATAATCTTAATTTTCTGGATAACATTTAAAACGGTGACATAAATGCCAAACTACTACTTCTCTCCATGCCTAATCAACAGTTCCTGGAAAAAAAAATATAATTATGCACAACACGATTAGAAGAAAGATAAGGGAACCTCTGACCAAAGGCTTGATCAGCTGATTTGCATCTCCTCTATGTGGTTAACCCGCAATCCTTTCCAGCAAGAGTGCTGCCTAGCCTACTTGCATTATAATTCTACAGGGGAAGGGAGTAGTTTCTAGTTCTAATTGCCAACCATAAGCATTTTGTTAGGAAACTGTTACTACTTCTACACATTTGTCCTGAAGGCTTTCCCTTTAGAAGCCCTGGTAAACATAGAATCATAGAACAGTTTGGGTTGGAAGGGACTGTAAAAGTCATCCAGTCCAACCTCCCTGCAGGGAGCAGGGCCATCTGCAACTAGAGCAGGGTGCTCAGAGCCCCGGGCAACCTCCCCTGCAATGGTGCCAGGGATGGGGCAGCCACCACCTCTCTGGGCAACCTAGGACAGGGGTTCACCACCCTCAGCATTCAAAATTTCTTCCCTCTGCAGTCTAAATCTCCCCTCTTTTAATCTAAACCCATCACCCCTTGTTCCGTCACAACAGGATTGTCCCATCTTTCTAATTGGCCCCCTTCGAGTACTGAAAGGCCAAAATAAGGTCTCCCTGGAGCCTTCTGTTCCCTAGGCTGAACAATCCCAACTCTCTCAGTGTGGCCTCACAAGGAAGGTGTACCAGCCCTTTGATTATTTTTGTGGCCCTATGAATGTAGTAGAGTAAGGAGGAGTAAGAAGAAGACAGCAAAAGCCACTAGAAGGTAAGACAGATAAAAGTTTTCAACATTAGCTTTCTCAGGGACCTGGTTTGTGATTTGCCCTGACATCTACTGAAGATAATTGTTCAAGCTACTGTACTTCCCAGACTCACTACTACTACTATTCCCTATTTCTTCCTTGATTTTACAGCCATTCCTCAGATAGCATTCCTGAAACACTACACAAGTTGTCCAGGAACTTCTCAGTCCAGACAAAAATTACGTAACATTCAAAGAGCTCAAAAAATTAATAGGTAAGAGAGAATTAAAAAAAACAATACTAAATTGAATGTGTTAAAAAAGATACAGGTAGCTGAAAGAGAAGAATTAAAAAGAAGTAACTGCAATGTAGTTGAAGCAAGCATTATGGATAGACTTGGCTCAACTCCTGTGTTGTAATGGGAATTGAGGGTGAGAGTGCAAGAAAGGCAAGAGGAGGAATATACTAGTAGGCACTGAGAGTAAGGTGTTTCAGAAGCTGGACTCAGGAAAGAATAAAGAAGGAGAATAAAAAGCTTAAGGGGAAAAGATTACAGTAATCAAGGGAGCTAATGGCCACGATAGGCATGGTGTAGAAAAAGGACATATAAAGAGATTGCTGTGAGAAGACTAAGCTTGAAAAGGAGCATAAAGGAAAGAGAAAAGGGTTGAAGTTGACTTGGAAGCTGCAGTCCTGGCACTGGGGAAAGCAAAGCTGTGCAGCCTGCCGTGATAGCTTCAGGATGGGAAAGGAAAGCATTTGAGGGAATAAAAACTATCTGCACCCAGTACTGCTCCATCTGATGTTGCCTCCAGCATCTAGTCTTTTCTGAACGTGAGATAACTATACATTATTTAAGTAAAAACTGGAGCAGATTTTCTTTTCTTCTGGTTACTGTTAACTACATGAAAAGGACAGTAAAAAGTAAAGAACTCACTTTCGCAGAGCAATTGCCACAATAACTGACAGAAATGTTAGACTTTTTTATTATAGCTGTTAAGGCGTGTGGGGTAATGATCACTCTTACCCTCCTTTAGTCTTCCAAAAGAATACAGAGAGGCATCAATCCTGGAAGTAACATTATGATACCTGCATAACTTAGCTTAGAATTTGGCACGCAGAATTAAAGCAGAAATTCTGATTTAGTTAAAGGAAACTTTGGCAGCCACTGTGGTGGGGCTACTATTTGGCTCTAAGCAATTTGCCTCAAGTTGTACTGCAAGACAGCCAAACAAGGAAAACCCAGGTGTCTTAACTTCCAATATTCTAGTAAAAAATGGAGACCAAGTGTCCCTAGTAAAGAAAGTTAGACTGGCATTTTGCACATAATTATCTAGTGCTGTTAGTGACAGCACTTGTCCTGGCACACAAGGACATGGTGGAAGAGCTGGAGTCACCAAGCTGGTGACAGCATCAGTTTAGCACACCTCTTGTGTGCTAAAAAAAAATTAAAATAATAATAATTTAAAAAAAATTATAGCCTTGGTGAATTCTTCACTGATTATATTTATTTGGGAACTGTGATATACCTAATCTGATTGAAACCTTTCATTTCCCAGAGGGTTTCCCTAATAATATGCATACTGAATACTTAGACTCAAAAATCCCTCATTAGAGCATTTGAATACATTAAATGACTCGTTCACCCTTGTTCTAACCCCAACTTCTTTTGTGACCTTGAGAAAGTGGCTTTTTAGAACTTTTTGTTCAGACACAGGTTATGTGAGCTTGATGAAGTTGCTACCGAGTGATGCATGGCAGTCTGTGCCAGAGCACGTGACCAAAATTAAACATCATACTAATCCACACCGCTTTTTGCCTAGTTTTTAGGTTTTTCTGCAGGAAAATGTCTGTTATGTACCCAACAATAGCAAGTCTGATACCTATGGATGAGGTTAGCCTTTGCTTTTCATCATTTTGCAAGAGCAATAACCACGATTGTCAGACCGGACCGATTTTGTTTCTCTCTCAAGAACCAGCAAAGTCAAACAGACACATGTTTGTCTTAAGGAAAACAACAGGACTTTTGACTGGCAAACAATGTCATTGGGCAATTTTTAGACCCTTTTACTAGTATAACAAACATCAATTTTGAATATAGAATAACCACTACAAGGTGGATCTAAAGTGGATGCTGCTAAAGGTTATGCAAATGTAGGAAATTATAATTCTATCTCAATGTCATTACATGTGTCTACTCAGATGCACATTTTATGCTATGTTTAAGTTAAACAAAACACTAAATGACTGTGTAGTATGACATCTCATTAATATGTTTCTATTCACATCTGTGCCTTTAGTATAAAAAAATAGGCTGTTCTAGTGATAAGAGATTAAGTCCTTTAATTAGAAACAAATGACAAATCACTGTTAACCCCATGTGATGCTTTCTAAAACTTCCATCAAATATTCCCCTTAAAACATTATTAAGCCCAAGTTCAGCAGATCTACTTCCTAGAAAGTGCTATTTAACAAAACCCAGGCAGGACGTTAATACTGAAGCCGAATTACAGGTTGCCAATGCATTTCCTGCAAGGGGATTGACAGGGGATCATTTTGTTATGGGGCCACCTCCAGCGTGTTGTGACAACCAGTCATTACACCTCTGAGCACAGCACTCAGCTGTAGGTTTCTACAGGATGCAAATAGCTCCAAATGGGTTCAATTTAGAGACAGCAGATAATGTATCATTCACTTCTTTAAGGTAGAAGCTTTTAATTTTCAAGGAAAAAGAAAGAGGAGTACATTTCAGTCTCTGGAGATACAGATCTACTTAAAACACACCAGAAAAAAAAATTGAGAATAGAAATAGTTATCATAAAAATCAAAAGCTTAACTTGTTTTTTAATGCTTGCCTCAGAGACATGCAGCCTGTGTTAGCCAGCATCTGTATTTATTTAGGATGCCATACAATTGTTCACTTAAAATCCGTGCTTTGCAACTGGTGACAAATACTAGGGAGTAAGATTTGGTATTTGCATAGCAACCCTTTCATCTTGAGTAATCCCGACAGATTTTGCAAAGTACCCACACATAAGATCAAAACGGAGAGCAATAATTAATAATGACAACTAATTCACAGCAGAAGCACAGCAATAGTTACTAAAAAAAAAATCAATTGTTTTACCAAAAAAAAAAAAAAAAACCCAAAAAAAAGACAAAAAGACAAAAACAATCTGGCCTGATTAAAAATGGCCATTTTTATGAAACACAAGAAAGATTTTGCTACCTTAAAGCACAGACACACTCCCAGCTATTACACATCTTCAAAAGGAGGGCTGAGTATGTGGTAAACAAATACAAGACTCCAGGTATGCAAAAAGTAACAGGTTCACAAAGTTTTGATTGTAATTTGTGTCCTTCTGTAACCTTATTCTTGCCAATAAACTCCAAACATATACTTTAAACAGTGCTATAGTTTCCCAAAGTCCACTTGTTTAGGATATTTTCTACAGCTGATACATCAAAAGGCTGTAAATGTCTGTGATGAAAAAAACTACTCTCTCTCCCTCCTCTTCTATGTATATATACATATATCCACTTAGCTAACTGTTTGATATACTTTTAAAGATCTTATATATATATATAATAACAGGGGAGTTTGTTTTGTGAAGGTTTATTTAAGTGAAATATGGGTACTTATAGAAAGACACTTCAGTGGCTAACAAGAAAGGTTTGCCACAACGACCTGTCCATCACAGCTTTTAGTGAGCACTGCACACAGCTTCAAAAGTTTGTGTGTTTATGCATTCCTGGTTTAGTCTGGGGCTTTTTTCCTGGTCATCCACAACAGTGTTTTAACAAGAAGGGATGTTAGCATCTAACAAAGCCAGACAGAAAATATTTGTGTGCTGAACAACACTGGCCAAAGATGTAAATGTGGGTGCACTTCTGCAGTCTCACTGTAAATACAGTCCAAAAGGGAGATACTTGGTTATTACATGATATATTAGGGAGCTAGAAATTTGGTATCAAATGTATTTCTCTTCGTCTTCAAAGTAAAGGAAGGAATATGCAAATCAAAAGCCAAAGCAAATTAAAGGTACTTTGTAACTGACATTTTAATTATCTTGTTTGGATATTATTCTTTTTATTTATTCTTCTAAATGCAAACAATTCTGGACCACTGTATAAATATTATCTCCATTGGAAGTCTTCAGTACCTCTAATAAAAACGTACAATTGCTTGGCTACCAAATCCAATGAAACTTACCCTAAACATACTGTATTCATTATAACAACGTATTTCTGAACAACACACAAAAGACTTTGGAAGGAGGGGACAGTTTAAAACAGGCCAGTGAAAAGATGTAATTAGAGCTGTGTGGGCTTGGCAAAACCATCTCGACAAACAAGCTTGAGGTTACTTTTGCCAAAGCACTCCAGGCTTACTGAGGTTTCATTACGGCGAGGAGAGCTTAATGCTGGTAAGTATCAGATACAATAGGATGTAATCAAATCTAAAATAATAATAAAAAAGAAGCCAAAGGGGAAAGAAGAAACTGAACCCTACTCAATGAGAGTTAAAATACAACCAGCTTATTAACTGGCTGTGTTACAAGTGATTTCAGTTGGTGCAGGTTTGTTTGGAAAGAGGAAAACCTGCAGATGAATTATTAGGATTGTAGTAAGCAATTTATTTCCTGAAAACTGTCAGGACCCTTGCCTGTGCTTGGACTTTGCCCACAAATATTGAGGGAGTTTTGTATCTCCTGATAACCACGCAGATGTCTTTGACGAACACACACAAGCACAAGCTCATGACTTGCTCACGTGGCAGTTGTAAGTTATTTGGGGTTGTTTCATATTCAAGGGGAATGAACCTTTCCAAGAAGAAGCATGTAAACAACTCTTCCAGCTTTGATTGCCACTGGAGGAGGGAGAGACAAGAGAATGTATTCGAAGCGTTTCAAAAGATTCAGAGCTTCAGAAGGAACTGTGCAACTCTTGGTGCTCAGCCACAGCAGACAAGGACCTTCTGTCCTCCACCAAGCCACTGCTTTGTGCAAGAGTATTCTCACCCACACACAACATCGTCTTCAACAGTGAGCAACATCACTGGAAGCTGGCTTTTCCTTGTCAAAATTGGTTTCCAGAAGCTGTCCTTTAGAAGTGTCCCAACCTGGAGTCTATACATTGTGAAAATGCACAGCTGTCCAAACCAAGATCCTCTGTCTCTCATTTGGTCCATGTAGGTAAAACAATCTCTCCACAAACAAAACACAACGTGCGATAATTCATGAGCTGTCCCTTGCTCTAGGTACATGGCTGTCCTGTTCTCTAATCTTCCTACCACTGATGTCCTGAGCAAAATGGTCCCTGGTAGGAAAACAGCCTCTGCACAACCCCATTGGACTTTGCAGCAGACCTTGCCCTGCTCTGTCTGGGATGGAGAAGGACCAACCATGGAAGTACCCTCTGCCACTTGGAAAAGGAGCATGTTCCAGCACCTGGCAGAGCATAAAAGCAGCTGTAATAGCTGTTGGTCCCCCTCTGTCTCACCGTTATCACCAGGACCTCTTAAATACTTCACCCAGATTATAACCCAGGGAATGTACCAACAGTTAAACCCTATGTCACATACCCATGTCTCATAAAAATTCTCTGCAAAACAAAACTGAATTTCATTTCTCAGAGAACAGACGACCCCCAAATCAACTGTTAGCAAGAAGCAATCAAAACGGCCCAGCTCAACCTGCTAAAATTAGGCTTGAAACCCTTTATTCTGAATGTGAGAAATAAGCTGGAAGGGTACAATGTGCTCACACACCTGCTTATTTTTGGTGGTGCTGCTCCCCAGGGTGCCAGGAGGGGACACCACACACCACTTCAGTTTGGATGCCTAAATATAGACCTGGAACCCTAAATTTAGTCATGGACTTAAATTTTGTCATAGGCTTCATTTGAGAAGGAAATAGCTAAGCCAGTTGTTAAGCCAAAAACCAGAAAACAAGAAAATAGCAAAGTCTCACGCAATGCTATTGCATTACACCTCACTACAGCAATCAGTGTGGTTTTAGCAATTTCCTTGATTCTCTCCACATTTCTGCATCACTAGAGAAAGGCTCAAGCAGCAACTGGTGTGACAGCGTGACCAGTTCCCACAGGCTTGCTGTGCCACAGCAGAAACTCAACCCCGGCATCCCATAGACATGCTGGATGGCAAATCAAGGAGGAAAAAAGCCCAGAGATTTCCATCATCCCAAACATCGCTGGGGAAAGTGGGGCTGAGGCCAGCCCAGCACCACCAGCCTCCACACTATGGCCCCATTTGCCCCAGATCAGGTCCCATATGCATGTTCCTGTGGGGCAGAGGAATTGCTTTCAACCCTGCACAGCCCAGAAGATATTTTGTCATTAGGGACATGTCAGAAAGGTGCTGTGTAATCACAGTAATCACTGCGGACAGCCATCATAATAATAGTAATAAGAATATTTAGATATTTTCATCCTCAAAGCACTTTTAAAACATCTGCTAACAGATCTCCTCAGCCGCTGTTTGAAGAAGACAATAATTATAACCCTGCTGACACTCAAGGGTGGCAGAGATTTCTGTGGGGATTAACAATGCCCCTCTCATCCTGACCAGGCTGCTCTGCTGACATTTTACAGATATGAAAAAAAAAAAAAAAAAAAAAAAAAAATCAAGATTTGATGAAAACCGGTGGTTCTCTCTATCAAGAAGCTGTGTGGGGATTCACATTTTGGTGCTCTCAGACCTTCTTCACTAGGAAACACTGCACTTGATAAAAGGTCAGTTCAGAGGGGTGGGAGAGGAAAACTCAAGAGCCTATGCTTTGTGATTTATTTTTTTTTTAAGTTTTATTTTTCTTAATCTTGAATTAGTATTCACAATACTCCAGAATTTTATTTCCTATGCACTGTCTCCTGGGTGCCAGGTGAGACTTCTCAAGGAGGATCAAACTACCACTACTGCTCATGACCACTTTACCTCTGGTCCAGGAACATCTCTAGCTTCTGGTTGGAAAAGCAGAAAAATTAGAACCAATAGCAGAGTCATGTCTTGCCTTTCTGAACAGACATTCAAGTTTATTACAATGGCTTCATTTGTATGAAGCCATTCATTTGTATGTATCTGAGCTTTAAATTTAGGGTTTGCAAGCTCGTTTATTTGCCTATACAAAACACAGCCATATATTTTTAGGGAAACTCGTGCCACTGTTCAAAAGCTGGACAATCTCTCTACCTGCAAGGAGTTGCAAGGATGTTGCCAAAGCAAGTCGTGCTGATTTAAGGTTGACAAAATGACTTTTTATACATACAGCAACACGCTGGGTTACCTTGTGTGCATGTAGGTTGATTTTACTTCCAATCATTAGGTTTTTGGATGTGAATCTTAAAATCCAGATGAACATCTTCCCTGGAAGAAGAGTCTCAAACAGGAGCACTGCTCATGACCATCATCTTCCCTAGCTCTGGCGTGGCTCCAGTATCTCCCTTAATAGTTAAGTTCCAATTCTGCCACGCAAAATAACCTGATTTTTAAAAAATAATTATTTATTAAACGATAAATAAAATTGTTCAATTAACTCACGTTCTGGAGAGGCTTTTCTTTTGTAGAAGGTTGTACTCCAAAGCCACAGTCTGATAAGAACCTGAGATCCCAGGGGGAAAACACTATTTAACCCCTAGTTCAACTTCTAATGAAAGGAAACATAGAAATGTAGCTATAATTCAAGATATTGTATGGAAGTCTGTTCAAAGTTTTTTCAAAAATATAAATTACAAGAGATTATTGATTTTTAAAAAGCTTACTTCAACAATCAGCTTTCTATCTCATTCTATTTCACTCTCTCTCGTTTATTCATTTCCTTATGTAAAAGAATTTAACCAAAGGAAACTAGCATTTTAATTCAATTTCTCCTATAAAATATATAATTTTATTTTGTCATAATGGCTGCTTTTATTTCCAGAGTCAGATTTTATTTAAATTTCAGTCCATTAGGAACAAAACTTGCCATTTTCTGATAAACAAAATCAGCAGGGAAGCCTCTTCAAACTAGGAATGTATTTTCTATCAACCTTTGTTCTAGCTGGTCTAAATGACAGGTATATTCCACTTTTCCTGCGTTTAGTTTTAAAGATTCTATGGGGAGGAGGGTGAATAAAGAGAGTGACATTTTTAACAACAAAACTAGCAATCAGAAAAGCAGCCCCATGACAGGCATATGGAAGAAATGGGGGAAAAAATAAAATAAAAAAATATATATATAATCCATCTCTTTGGACCACCAAAGAGGACTAATATGAGTCATTAACAGAAAACCATTAATTTTCCTCCCTGTGACTGTTGCTTGTAGAAGTACTCGAACCTTTGAAATTCACTCATTTAACTGTTTCTTGGTAAGCTGGAAAACAGACTCCAAGGAATTCATGAAAAAAAAAAAAAATAAAGAAGCTGCAAAAAGCCTAAAATAAATTGTAAATGTAGAATTTGTGAAAAAAAATAAAGATTACTGCCTAAAGCTGTACTTTGTTTAGCCAAAAATCAGATGGTGAGATGACAGCTTTCATGAGTGACAGTCACATCCTGTGATGTCACGTTCTGTTTTAGTCGAACCAGCACCATCAAAGTCAGCATTGGACCCAATGTGATGAAATACAGATCCCTGGCCCAACCCAGGAACTGGTTTTCCCTCAGAACTACCCTTCACATTGGTGCTTTTCTTGGAAGGAGGCAGCAAACTCAAGCACTCTGGTAAAGTGAGCAGCCACGATAAATGTATGTAAAGCCCTCCAATGAGTTGAGTAGAGCTTTGGGGACAACATTAAAAAGTTGATTGAGTCCATGAGGTCCTCCATTCAAGCATGGGGTTGTGTAGCCACTTTGGGGGACTTTAAAAAAAACCTGCATTCTTAATTTTCACCTTTGGCACACATCCCATAGCACATCACAGGGGTGACCTTCTGACCACCTGAGAAACAGCAAAAACTGTTGATGTGTAAGAGCATCACCGTTTCTTGTCATGCCCAGGTTGGAAAGGAAGATGCTACTGAGTCCTTTGCTGGAGAACAAAGGAACAACCCCATGGAAAAGCCGTCTGAAGGATGCTCTGCACTGGGGTCCAGCATCCCCCCCCCCCTTCCACAGTGAAAAGTCATTTCAGAGCAATGACTGGACTGCTGCCAGATGGTTGCACAGCAAGGACTGGATGTGGCTCCTTTCATGTCACTCGATGGTTGCAGTTTTAAAAAATCCTTAATCCATATGCTGGGGAAGCAAATAAATAAAACATGCTTTGAGCAAATGTAAGAAATTGAGACATGCACCAGGACCTTCCCTCTGCAGCACCTGATGATTTGGAAACAGAAAAGTGCCTCGGGAGCCAAGGAGAGCAGCAGTTAGTGGGTATTTTGGTGCATCTCACTCTAAAATGTTTCCTGACCTCTGAACAGCGCTCCTCCTGGGCAATATTAACCATCAAAATTATAGATGGAGTCTGTGGGCCCTAAGCCTCTTTCTTTCAGGTTCTGTGCAACCAATATAGCTCCTCTGCAGATCATTACTCCATGTTTTCACTACAGTAAGGGAGAAAGGATCTGGACATATGTACACTGTACTCAGCACCTGGAATACAACTCTCCAAAATCCATACCCCAGCAGTCACTGTGGAGGGAAGAACCCCATCAACTCAGTGTCCAATTGTACAGGATAATTTTTTGAGTTGCTGCTGGAATATTTTCTGCAATCTCTTTTCTAGCACTGGCCTTTCTGCTTGAAAAAAAAAAAAAAAAATCCAGATTCTTCTGATCTTTGCTTTGTATTTCACCAATTCTAACATGAGAATTCACAGGGTATTCCAAAAGGGAAGAAAAACTCAGGAGTTATTTCAGTCTGAAGAGACTTAAAAGATTATTTCCTTGTAATATACAAATGACAGTTTTCCTGCAATGTTTCTCCTACATAATGCACATGTTAATCCGTAATTTCCTTTGCCAGATGCAGTGTAATCTTTCTCCTGCAGACACCACAGCACAACCACTGTAGAGAAAACAAGAATAAGAGGACTTCATCCACTCAAAGGTGGTAAAAGGCAACTTCACTGCCTAACTTTTTGGGTTACCCTTGAGGGCAGACGATGCAGCTCTGCAGCCAGAGTTCACTCCTCTTTAGAAAACAGCTAAATTGCTGTACCTGATTTCAACCAAACTCCTCCTTTAAATCATGAGATGAGTTATCCAAAGAGCTGTTACTACTACAGCCATTGCAATGAAACCTACATTGATATACAGAAGAGGGTTGCCATCAATTTGCCACAATCTACTTGTTTGACAGTTGCTTTTAGTCACTTGTTCATAGTTTGTCACGCAAACTGATGTTCTTAAAGATCACCCAGTTTCAACTCCCCTGTCCTGGGCAGAGACACCTCCCGCTAGACCAGGTTGCTGAAGCCTCATCCAACCTGGCCTGGAACATTTCCAGGGATGGGGCATCCATAATCTCTCTGGGCAACCTGTTTGAGTGTCTCTCTAATCTAAATCTACCCTCTTTCAGTTTGAAGCCGTCACCTCTTATCCTGTCACTACAAGCCCTTGTAAAAACCCTGTCCCCATCTTTCTGATAGGCCCCCTTTAGGCACTGAGAGGGTGCAATAAGGTCTCCCCAGAGCTTTCTCTTGTCCAGGCTGAACAACCCCAACTCCCTCAGCCTGCATTCAGAAGAGGTGCTCCAGCCCTCTGATCATCCTTGTGGCCTTCCTCTGGCCAATGGGTCCATGTCCAGGAGTTAATGAAGCAGCAACATAATTCAGGCCACAAGTGACAAGTCCAGCAGTATCCGTCCTATCCCTGCACCCCAGAGGCTGGAGAAAGAAACTCCAGAAGCAGCTGGATTTAATCAGAGTCTTTTCAAATGGTTCCTGATGAACTTCCTAAAGCCTCAGTTTCTCCATGAGTTACAGAGACCTGATGGCAACACTAAGTTTTAGATTCTCAAGTGTGTGATTATTTAAGTCACGCAGGAAAGATGCAAGAGAGACACAGGAGCAGCACAACACGAGACCCTGCAGGAAGCAAGCACTCAACATCTCCCTCTCCCCTCATACATGTGTCTGGCACACGCCCCACACAACCCCTCAGCTCTGAGGACAAAGTCAGGGACATGTGTACAGAAACACATTGGACTTGGTGCATTTAACAGATGAAGGGTATAGGCAATTACAAACAGCATAGTTTTGTACATACACCCAGTCTACCCAGTCCTCCAAGAGATCCTGGTAATATCTATATTCCCACTCCATCTTTACAAAAGATACTCAAGCAGTAGGTTACAAAATACTCACCTCAAGTAATTAAAGTGTAAGCTGTAACACTAAGACACCGTATTGTCTACAGCATGAAATGCAACAGTTCTCTTAAGATTAATGCCCTGTTCCTGTAACTTGGTTGTTCTTGGCTTAAGTATTCAACATAATGCTACTCATTACAGAGAGCAGTGACATCTATATCCAAGGGGGAAATATGGTTCACGTCAGCTTTCGTGTTTAAATATTAGTAGTAAATTCAAATTCAATTTCACATGATCAGTGTATGTGACACTAACTACATCAAGGTAGACTTGGGGATTTCTCAACTCTATATTGAAGGGAATTACATGACTGAAAACTAATTAGGGAAGCACATAAAGTGAATTTATTTAGTATTCTCTTGTATGTAGTTAACTTAAAGTAATGTATCAAATTTCCTACAGAAAAATGTGGCTACATAACATGGAACAAAATGCATCAGAAATCAGATCAAGCAAATTGTCTTTTTTTTTTTTTTTAATCTTTTAAAACTGAAAATGTTTAAGTTGTAATGAAAAAAAAATTATAATAGTAGGGATTTTTTTTCCTCTGGAGAAGCAGAGTGCTTGGTACTGTGCCTCACACTGGGAATAAGAAACAGCTGCAATGCAAATAAGAAAAAGCAGTCAAATATTATTTGTCTCTCCTGACCAAAAAGCACCTGAATTTTGGTTTTCAAAGCTCCTAGCTGCCTTTCTGCCATGGTGGCCGCTGTGTAACCAGGATACATGCACAGAGCAGGATTGTTCCACGACAGCGTTCAAACTGAATGTGTGCATCCAGCTAAAAAACACTCTTAAATCTTGTATCTCATCCCTCACACAGACCTGTCCTCCTATCTATGTAATGTTTTAAGATCAACCCAGCTCCCCCGCTTCTTCTCCTCCCCTCTGCCCCATGATGCCTCAGATGTTGCTTTTGGGTCTCTGCCTCCAATCCCTCTGCAGCAGGCAGGTTACCTTCCAGAGAGCAAGGAATGCTTGGCACTACGACAAAATGCTACCTGCAAATGCATAATGAATGTTTTATAAGGCTTTTGCTGTGTGTTATAAATTATAACTAGATGACAATAGATGTCTTTTAAAGTATTTATACCCTATTGTCGTCGTTGTTGTGCTACAGCTTTGGAGAAAGCATCAAAGCAAATGCAGATCTAAGTGCTGGTGATGATATATATTAACAAAGCCATTTATGATAAATGGACAAGCTTTTGAGGGTCACTGACACTCTGACAAGCTTTACATAAGCATACTTGCCTGTGATATTTTTTTGCTCCATTTTTACCACACAGATGAAGTAATTGCATTTTAACAACAATAAACAAATACTAACTGCGAATAAAGAAATAAACCTGACTCTCCAAAAAAGAGCTGGCACTGAAATAAGAGGGAGATGTGCCTGCAATGGCCAAGGGATTCATCCCATTCAGTACCTGCCATACTGCCCTGAAGAGCAGAACAGAGGACCACATCACATCCAAGAAGTTTTTGCAGGCATATAGCTCCTTTAGATTCAGTCTGGGTTTGTGGTTGCTCTTCCTACGGCAAAGCACTTTTTGCACCTTATCAGAAGTTTTATCTATAGAAAGAACCTTGCTGAACTTTGTTTATTGATGCCTTCCCATGCCATTTGTGGTTAACAGCTGCCTGCTATGTAGAAGGATATGGAAATGGGTATTTGGGGGAATGGAATCTCGCGTTTGGAATTTTTGGGGGAAAACTCCAACACTTGACCCCCCAGATCAAGTCAACGTTGCTGCAAATTTTTGTTCTGCTTACATATTGAAGAACAACATTCCATTTCACACATTGATCAAATCAGATGAACCACACCAGGTCAGCACCTGTCTGCAAATCTGCTTCACAACAAATAACCAAAAACCCAAACTTATCTCATCATATTGTAACCATGGCTGGGAGTAGAAGAGGAAACCTCAGCGAAAGCTGATGGGAAGCGTGCTCGGGGAGCACCCGTTTCTCTCCCTGACTCAGAGGGCAGTTGGGTGATTAGCTCCGCTGTAGAAGTCTGTGTTGCAAACACCAGAAGTCAGATAAGGCAAATCCTGTCCTGGGGGATAATCTATTTTTTACTTAGGCATGCTCAAGGAAGGCTAAAATGATGAGTAAACAGATTTTTGAGGATGTAGTTTTAAGCTGTGTTGACTGTGGAGCGGGGAGACCATCCTCTTGCATCAGGAGATATATTTGCCCGCGGTTGGGAAGTCAAACTCTGCTCCCTGCCAACCCAGGAGGGTGCTGCAGGGCCTTTGTGTCCCAGAAGCTGGGTTTCCTTACTCAAGTCACACATTTTTTTTTTTTTGAGAGACAGAAGGCTAAAGTTTGCAAAATAGAATAACTTTCCAGTTTCTTCCATGCATTTTTGGTAAATGCAGTGCTGCTAATTGCTCAGAATCTTCCCCGATAGGACACTATTGGTCTTAGACGCTCACCTTTTTGGTACAAGAGGCAGTGATACAACAATTTGATTCTACAAAAATAGCAAAACCTAAATGGAAATAATAAAAAATATTAAAATGAAAAAAAAAAAAAAACAAACAAAACAATGGCCAAAAATAGATGGTGAAGGGAACATGGAACTTTGAAATGAAAACCAAAATGAAACAAACCCCTATTTTAAATACAATCATTTAGTAAATCTCTCAAAGGCCGTCTCAATATATAAGGGCTTGTGTGGCAACACATATATAAATATGTACGTTATATAAACATAAAAAAGAACGGACCTTATTTTCTTTCTATGACTGCAAAAGTACATTAGGCATTTTTCTCCTTTCCCTCACAAAGTTATATTCCTGGGATTAATACATGTAAAATAATATTCAACCATTATTTTTCCTTAAGCACACCAAAATTTGGCAATTTTTGTTACTTTTTTTCAGCTCAGTCTCTGTCAAATACATGTTTGGTACAAAGCAAATTTTCTGCCATGAACTCCTCTGCTTTGTTTTTTATTATGGGCCTCCATAACCTTTAGGACAAGGGTCTCAGCCAGTAGTGATGATTTCCTATACAAAGGGGCAGAAGAGGAAAAAGCGAGAGAGAGGACAAGTGTCTTCCATCCTGCTTTTCCAGCTCTGCTATGGAGGCCCTTTTGCCTTCTGCAAAACCATTTTACATTAAAAATATTTCTTTCAAAATGCTTTTGGGGAGATGATTAGGTCAGGTTGCACAGGGTTCTGAGCAACCTGCTCTAGTTGCAGATGTCCCTGCTCCCTGCAAGGGGTTTCACTAGATGACCTTTAGAGGTTTCTTTCAACCCTAAACATTCTATGATTCTGTGTTTCAAATTCCACCTGGTCCAGCACTCCATTTGTTGATAGAATCAACAGGTTTAAGGATAAAAGATTGTTCCTAGATTCAAAATAGTCCATCCCCATTCCACATTACCAAAGGACAAAGCAGGGTATGATGTTGGACCATATGTATTCAGAGAAAAGGCTCATAAAAATAAACAAACAGAAAAAAAAACCAAAACCAAACAAAAATTATCAGCACTTATTACTATTATATTTGATTGCTTGTGGCTTGACTATTTACCTGGCTCAAGTGCTGCTCATTTTTACGTCATTTTTCATACAGTAATTCTTCTCTTGCCTTAACTCTTGATATAAGAACAAAAGGCTGTTTGTCTTGGAAAATATGATCTGTATAAAAATGATAATAATTGAGATGGCTTAACCTAAAGGGAAGAATAAGCAGTGATAAGTTTGTACATAGATGCTTGGTAGCTGTAAAGAAATTGCTCTGTGTGACCACTTCAAAAAGAATAACTAGTAACAGGCTTGAACTGCTGAGAAGGAAATTTTGATTAGACATTAGCAAAAAGAGCCTATAGAGATTGTGGAAACTCCATCACCGAGGATTTAAAGAGCAAGTTAGACAAGTATCTGTCATGAATGATTTAGGTATAGTTGATCCTGCCTCCCAGCTCTATTTCCTATAAAGTCTGTGCTCTTCCCTCTCTACTTGTATTGTTAATTTATACCTTGTTTTGACCATGACTAAAGTGAGAATATTGTATTCTCACTGAACCTGTAAATGAAACACAATCAATATTCTTATCTCACATTGTTTTCTGAAACTTTAGGCATCTAAAAATTCACTAAGCATTTAAAAATAGTCTTTGGTAAAGCTAAACAATCGTTTCTCTTTGTCTATATATTTCATCTAACGTATAGCACACACGTCAAAATAAACATTTTTCAATTTGGCACACAAAAGACCTACTAAAAACTGGATGAGACCTGAATGGAATAAGTAAATGACACACACTACAAACACTAAAATACAAAATCAACCTGGCATCAAACATCTAAATGCCTGAAGAGTAGCCTTCCCCTCCGTCGATCTTCCAGATGATGTTAGGAGAAGAAGATTTTGCTAAGGAAAATTCCTAATTTATGTCCTAATGAATGTCCTAATTTAAACCAAGGACTAAAATGAAGATGAAAAGATGTAGATGAAGTAGTTTTGGTCAAAGGACAAACAACTATTAATTTCCATACAGATTACACGTGAATTTATCTGCATGATCTATTGCTTTTCATCAGAGATGGCTAAACCAGTCTCGGAAGTAAGAGACAAGTGAAACTGCAATGCAAACTGAAAACTACCCAGAAAATTCTCCTGAGTTTTGAAATAGTTTGAATGACGTTCTTGGGGCATTTCCAGAAATAGAAGTGCCCAGTACTCAAGTACAGCAAAGAAAGGAAATATTCCTACTGCAGCAAAATCAAAAATAGTCCTGGAGCTTTCAAAACCTCCTATCATCATTTCTTTAACCTTGTCCCTCTTGCCTGTGTGGATTCTCAGTCTGTGTTCCTCCAATCCACCCAAAGTATTGGCATCGAGCAAAATTAATGGCACTTTAATGATGCAGTCCTAGCCACACAGACCTCCTTCAGCTGGAACTACTTCAAATCAAGCTCTCCATCCGTCCTTTCTAGGCTTTTCAAAGCCTGTCTCACACTCAGATTTTTTTCTGCTTGCCTAACACATTCCATTTTGCAGCCAGTGCTGAACATTGTTTCCTTCCTATTTTTTTCCACCATGTAAAATTATTATTCTTTTTTTAAAATGTGGGTTTTTTCTATACAGACCATTATATTTAGATTTCCTCTGTTACTTCTATATACTGTATCACCTGTCTCCTTTTCCACACCTATCTCATCCTTCCTCAAACTAGTTTGGCTACTGCAAGCACTCCAATCTATCAGAACATAAGCAATATATTGAGGCAATATATTTCTTTTTTTGTAACGTGGTCTACATCAGAAGTAACTATTAAAAAAATCAGAATCTGATGGATAAATTGGAAAAAAATGTCTTGTGTTTGCTTTTCATTAAATTCCTCTTTCTATTGGTACTCTCAAATGCAGCATTTGCTTCAGGAATTGCTTGTTGGTGTCTACTACCCATGGTATTTAAAATGATACAGATTAAGCTTAAGTTTAGAAAAATTTAAGATGATCATCTGATCTCTAATCACCTAATGCAAAAATCCCAGTGTTTTGTAATGACATCATACATAATCATAAGGCAAAATGGAATGCCATATATCTGTTTTGCACCATTTCCCTTTGCCTTATTAATCAGAACATATTTCTGTATCTCACTTTTTCTACTCTATGCAGATAATTTGATACATGTAGCTCCTTTTGTAATCCATGATTTATTTCAACTTCAGGTTTTGCCTCTTCTGTCAATTCCTCAATAAATTCAGCATAAAATTGGTTTTCCTTAATCGCTGTACTATATTAGAGGTGGGATTGGGTCATAACTAATTCCGAGAACCCACAAGAAATTTCAATTATAGTGCCACATATACTAAATACAAATATTTTTCTACATTCTCCTCTTTTTCCTCAAAATTTTGAAGGATCAAAATGTTTCTCATGAGCAAAATTTACTTCATGCTTAATGTACAGAACTTAGTACATCATTGGCTGTCAGTATTGCTTTACTTTCACCTCTTGTAATAATGACTACTGTAGCCAGATCATATGAGCATATTATTTGTCCTGAACATTTATAAGAAGCAAAAGGCCCTGATTTCAGTCCAGTCCAGACAGTTCTTAGGATATCTGTGTTGCCATCCAGACATTTTCTTGCTGTTCCCATCAGAACCTTGTTTGTGACCAAAACCCTTAGAGCATCTGCAGAGATTCACGTCCTTTCTAGTAGATGGGCACTGACTATTAACAGGCAAAAACATCCAGGATGAGGTTTCTAAACAAAACTGCCATTCCAAGTCTGAAAAATAAAACTATTTTTCATAAATCTGTTTCTGTTGAATGTGCACCCACCTCGCCCCCCAACCAGGAATAGAAATATTCCTCCCAGCATAAACTCTTCAGGGTACAAACTGCGCCTGCATCTATATTTGAAATTACCCAGCACATTGCAGCATTCCCCAAAAGAAAATAATAATATGCAGACTGCAGAATGTGCTTCTCCAGCATAAAGCATCTGGTTTCACAGTTCATTAGAAGTTTCTTTTTCTCTTATGGCTTTGTGGATAACTTTATACATACTATTTAGAGCCAACAGTAAATTGGCATTTCCAAAGTCACAGTTTGAACACTTTTCAAAAGTTACGGCAGACACACATCATGTTGGTTTTATCAACTTATGCCCCATTCTCCTTACTCTCCTGACATAGTTTTCTACATACAAGAAACTGATGTTTTCAGCAAACTTGTGTGGTTGTTTTTTGCTCTACCTTTTTAACCATTTCATTTATAGCATCTGATCCAGCTTTCTGTGCTGGGCAGCACTATTTATGCAGGTGACGGAGCTAGGCATACCTGGAGCTCCATGAGTTCCATGAAGTTTGCTCTATATCATGGAATGGTTTGGGTTGGAAGGGACCTTTCAAGGTCATCTAGTCCAGCATCAGTGAGCAGAAACGTCTGTAACTAGAGCAGGTCACTCAGAGCCCTGGCCAACCTCACCTGAAACATTTCCAGGGATGGAGCATCAACCACCCCTCTCAGCAACCTGGGACAGGGTCTCACCACCCTCAGTGTACCAATTTCTTCCTTCTCTCCAGTCTGAATCTCCCCTCTTTTAATTTAAAGCCAATCACCCTTTGTCCCATCCCGACAGGCCCTGCTAAAAACATTGTCCCATCTTTCCAATAGGCCCCCTTTGAGTACTGAAAGGCTGCAGTAAGGTCTCTCTGAAGCCTGTTAGTCTCACCACCCTCACAGTGAAGATTTTCTTCCTTTTGTCTAGTTTAAATGCCCCCTCTTTTAGTTTCAAACCATCACCCCTCCTTCTGCCCCAACAGGCCCTGCTCAAGAGTCTGTCCCCAACTTTCTGATAGACCCCTTTAAGTACTGAAAGTCCTCAGTGAGGTAGAGAATCCCCGAACTTGGGGATAGATTCAATTCATCTCTTAGATACACCATATTTCCTCCAGACTTGATGCTTTTAGCTGAAAATCTCCCTTACAGTTAATCAAGTTTTACGAATCCCCGGTTGGCAGCTCGCTCTCCGCAAACACAATCGCCGCTTCCAAACCGGGGACCCCAGAACTCAGCAGTTTCTCAGTAGCCATCACTGGGGTGCCGGGCTATCTCCCAGTTACCCACTCACTTGTGTAAACATGGCGTTAATTAATGGAGGTGGGTGTTAATTTCAGGCTGGGAGTTCACATTCACTGTAAGCCTTGTACTTGTCGCGCTGCCTCCCACCCCGCACTCTCACATTTGACTCCGGGAGAGCCAGAACGGATGTGAATTCTTCAAGCAAATTCAAACCAGCCTTTGCAAACGCGCAGGTTTTAAACAAGGCTTTAACACAAAACAGCTTGAAGCGTAAAAAGCCACGCGGCAGGCTGCCAGGGCACCCAGGCTGTTCAGCCAGATGAGATACTGAGGACCTGGACCAGGCTTGGTATTAGCGCAAAATCACCGAGCATCCCTGATCCGAAGCTCCAGAGCAGTGGCCTCACTTAAGACAGAGCCCCTTGCCACCCTGAAAAGCTCAGATGGGTGAATTCTTGCTCCAGAGCCTGATTTTGTCTTGGTTTTGTAGCACTACCACCTTCCCCACTAACCAGTGCTTGCTGATGGAGCACAAGGTCAGCTTCGAAGCTCTATCTGATAAGGCTCTTTCTTCTGAAATAATCGAGATTATTCTAAAAAATGATTATTCCCTTTCTTTATTTATCACTCCTCTAATTCTTGTGCAATCTGCAAGCATTAAGAGGAAAGGGGTTTTTCCAGGTCATTACTCATATCGTGGAAATGCGTTAGGCCATGACTAGATCCCTATGAGACATTGCTGAAAACATCCCAATTACTTTTTGCAATTAGTTTACCAGTTTTAAATCTGTTTAATATGGGCTACACTAATTTTTTATGTCCTAATTTCCTGTATTGAAAATGTCACGCAGTACTAAGTCAAGTATAGGATTTTAAGTACGTTATGACAGCTCACCAAGCTTTATCAGTCCCTTTAGCTCAGATCTTTGCTCCCAAAGCCTGAATATCTTGGAGCTAGCTGGCTGTCAAACTTTTCCTTAGGTCTGCAATTTTTTAGCATGACCAGTGCCAAGCCTCATCCTTATTTAAAACCAGTTTAACCAGTGTCTGATATACAAATCAATGAGGGATAATTAAATGAAATAAGTTAGGCTTTATTAAAACTTAAGTGTGGGGTGGGCTGCTGGTTTAGTTTTTTTCCTACTTTCTTTGTTTTTATTTCATTTGGGTTTTTCTAAATACACCACCTGGGCAGAAACTTCCCTCTTGGGAAAAGAGTCTTCCTTCAAGAGGATAATTTAAGCTCTTTTCTTAGGGCAAAACACTTTCACATTCAAAGGAGTCCACCTTTGAGAACAGGTGTCATCGAACTAGTAACTATTTCTAACTCAGGCAAGGAGTAGGATAGTCTTGTCTAGGCAGGTTTTTAAATGCAATTATACATCTAAAGATAAGAATTCTCTCTCCTAGGATTCTCTAATGAGTTTAGGTGTTTAATTTCTTTCAACAAATCCCTGACTAGCAAGGAAAGCCTTTGTGTTCTGATTATTTGTTTTGTCTATCACCAGATCATAGCAATTCTCAATAAAGAAAAGAGGAGGGATGAGCTAGGAAGCTCAGACCAGGAGCTTTTCCTAATATCTTCCTATTTTTTTTCTTCCTTGTGTTATTAATTACAAATTAAACCTTACTTATCTGAGTACAAAGGATCACGTGACGCTTTAACACCACCAGAGCTCATAGAATGGTCTGGGTTGGAAGGGACCTTAAAGATCATCTAGTTCCAAGACCCCTGACATGGGCAGGGACACCTCCCTCTAGAGCAAGTTGTTTGAAGCTCTGTACATCCTGACCTTAAACACATCCAGGGACAGAGCATCCACAGCTTCTCTGGGCAACCTGTTTGGGTGTCTCACCATCCTCTCACCAAAGAACTTCTTCAAGATGCTGTAGCCTGAACATCTGACAGCACATGATGACAAGCATCCCCTACGGGAAGGAATGGCTCTTTGGCAGGGTCAACAAATTTATGCGGGAATAAGTAGTTAAAATTCACATTTTCCCATGTATTTAAATGACTTCTAGCTTACAGTGTTTGAGAGCTGCATGTTAATTTTGGTGGTGGTATGTTATGGAGCTTCAAAAGCATAGGAACATTATAGGAACACTCAGATCCATTAGGTCCACTTATGTATATTTTTATATATTTCATATATGTGCACGTGCAAAAATAACAGCTTTCTACACCAGTTTGCATTGTTCTATTTTTTTCCCCTATTTTTCTGTAACTATAGGTTGCTCAACTAAGAAAAAAGAAAATAAAATTAAAAAAAAAAAATTATTTCACAAAGAAAGGTACATATTTTCACCAACAATTTGCATGTCTGGGGGTACCACACTAATATGTGTTTCAAACATGCAGTAAGTGTTCCTATTCACTCCGGGTTCAATATTTCTGTGGTTCTGTTCATCCTGCACAGTATTTCTGCATAGTTTCTGGTATAGAGTCTGTTCTGGTGCCTCTACACGCTCAGCCAAGGATACATCACTACACTTGCAGAAATTAGATTTAACTTGAAATCAGCAGAATGAAGATTTCGCCCAAACCCATTTACAAAATTCTTGGAGAAAATAGGTATGCTTTCCAATCTCAGCCTCTCTTATGCTCCATTATTGTACAAAATGAGCACCAGAAGCTACGCATAACTATAAAATGATTATGATTTATCTGGGTATCTTGTTCCTTTAATATATTATGCCGATTGTCCTAATTTAACCAAGTAATTCTGTTAATTTAACTTTGGGGTTAATCTTGCTTTAAGAACACTTTTTGCTGAACAGTAAGACTGCACTCAGTTGATGCATTTTCTTTCCTTTTTAGACCTGAATGTAACCTTTTTAAAAAAAAAAGAAACAAAAACCAACAAAAGTTTCTAGTATATCATGTGATCAATAGATACAAGTACCTTCATTTTTTAAATTAGTCTAAGGCTATTTTCCTTTTACTGTTGTATAAACAGGGAATTGAAGGGTAAAATAGTTAAAACTTAATGCTATAGTGCTAATGTGGCTTTTAAATCACGTCAGCAGCAATCACTGCATTATAATTAACAATTTATTGAACCAGCAATAAAATGAACATCACATTACTTCTTAAAGCAGCAGAATAAAATGGCTAATAAATAGCATAAGCCAGACAAATTGCAGAGTAATAGAAATTTTCTTAAGATTTATAGTGTGCAGAAAGATGGATGTGCTATTAGTAGGAGCTCCAATACTTGACAAAATTCTTTTGCAAAGACATAGTTACCATGCATGTCAGAGTTCACAAGTCTAAGTGGTTTATCCAAATTTCAACTCACTGCTATTACAGTGGAAAATACTCATTACAAGGTTTTGTAACTGCAAGCAATGTGTACATTTGCCAACATTCAAACTGCTACTGCCAAAAAGATACTAAAATATTTTATAAACTGTCAAATAACAAGTCTGCTAGCTTAATCTGAGTCTATTTTATACTTCACAGGCGGTAAAAGCTCCTGGGCCTGATCCTGAGGTCTTCACTTAAGCAAAACTTTCCTTGACTTCAACAGTTCAAAGTTACCAGGAGTGTCTGCCTGTGAGAAAGGCCGGATTGGGCCCAATGTTACGAGGAAAATTCATTAGGGAAGAAACACAGATTCAGTGAAGCTGGAAGCTCAGCTAAATACCTCATTTCTATCAGGGCTGAGGTTAGTGACAACGAAACCGTGTTGCGTTTTAAATGCTCCTGCTGTTAAGTTGTGTTGTGATTCGTCATGTCAAAGTGTCTCTCTTATGTTCTTATTTCAACATAACAGATGCAGTTTTACATGACATGTCACAACATGGAGCATCAACTGGAAAGAGTCTAAAAGAGCTCTTTTCTGCCTTTTTTTTTTTTAAATATAAAAAAAAAAAAAAGACAAAAAACCCTCTCTGCTTTTCACTGAAATGTGTGGCAAGGGAACTTGCTATGCAGATTTTGCTAGCACAGAGTACATTTAGTCCCTGTAAGGAAAGGACTTTCAATCTTGAGTTTTAAATGGAAAAGCATCCATCAACTAACTCCTGTTCAACTTCCAAATTTATTTTACATACAAATTTGTAACACAAAATCAGGAATTAATCTCAAAAACAATCAGCTGCTGAGAAGAAACACTGATAAGAATGTGCATGTCTAACAACGCATGACTCCGAACCTTGAAGATAAATTACAATTTACTTAGTGGTTAAAGGTGGTGTCGATTACATGATGGGATTACTATTCTATCACTTTCCAATAAATAAATAAAATAAAAAAATAAAGGTGTTCTCCTAATGATGGTGCATTTCCAACAGAGTATTGTACTGAAAGACATCTTTAACCTATTCCATCGGAGACCATGGGGTGCAGCTGAACACACACCATGAACGCACACCCATTCACACAGGAGTAAATTACTGGCTATGATCACTCTATAGTCATAGTGCCCGTGTATATTGGATACACTAAAACAATAATTAAAATTAAATGGGTAAGCACCGGTCTAGCTGCACTGAAGTCATTATTTACACTAACTGAGACTCAGGAGTTTGGTCTCCACAGCCCAAGCAGGATTTTGCTAAGCATCCAATCAACAGAGCTGTGAATAGAAGGAGGTATTTTTGCCTCAATTAACTTCTCTAATGGAGAGCCCCCAAAGAAACAACAGCAGTTGCCGCCTTGAGGCTTGTAAACTTTCCTCTGCCCTCCGTCCCTGCTGAGCACATCCAACAGTCACATTTCCAGACCATCCCACACCCAAATCTTGGGAGCACCAGATTTTGGAGGTGGTTGAAGCACATTGCTTGAAAAGCAGCAACCGCATCCCTCACCTGAGGATCCAGAGAAATCCAAATGAATCTGAAAATGCCAGAAATGCAGATGCAGCCTCGGGCACCAATAGGGCTGATGCTTATAAAACTGATACCAAAAATTCAGGTGTTTAGATCATTGGAACGCAAAAATGCCACAGCAGATGATTCAGCATGGCACATTAATATTTGTAATTTCTGCAGTGTAGTGGGGTATGGTTCTTCATTAAAAAAGAGAAAAAAAAAGTATTGCCAAGCCCAGCTGAAAGTTCACATATTGTCGAGTGCTTCATTCACCCTGAAAATCAGACAAGGTACAGAGAGGCATAACCCTGTCTCGCAGTAGACAGGAATAAACCAAAGACAAAGGGCTGAGTCCCCCCCCCCCCCCCAACTTTAGAATCATAGAATAGTAGGGGTTTAAAAGGGTAGTTCAGCTGTAATTCATTGCGCAAATGAAAAGAGCTGCTGCCAGCAAAGTTACAAATTCTTCTGTATCAGCTAAAAGAGCTACGAAGGTATTCAATAATCTATTGAACATTTTAAAAATGCTTGATTAAGGAAGTATTTAAGTTGTATGCTATTCCCTTGTTTATGCTTAAAGGATTTGCAATCAAGGTACATTTCAGGAAACAATGAAATGGGGAATAATAATGGTCTAATAAATATTAATGGTCTAATAAATTAAAAATATTTCAAAAGAAGGTTTGTCCTAATATTTCGAGGGTAACTTATTGAGAACTACTGAGAAACTTGTGTAACAATATTATTCCATGTCCGATACATACTCTGTAGTAGAATAAGTGTGTCTTTGAATAAGACTCTAAACTTTGGATGGTTGTCCAACTTGAATTTAAGAAATTGTGTCTGTGTACCCCAAAAATAAATACTATCATTTAGTGAGAAAGGAAAGGAGGAATGATACAAGGAATTAAAGTAAATAAATAAATGAAATTTGCAGCTTCCATAATTTCATCTTATGAAATCAATGTCTATGTTTCATATTGTGCTGACGATACGACTTAGTAGACCAAAGTTACTTTTTGCTGTATTGGTCTTAAAAGGAACAAATAACCAAAAAAACATTCCTGGTGCAGTTCTGCCATAGATAGGCATCTTCAAGTGAGTTGTGTTAGCTGGGAAGTCACGCATATGAAAAAGAAAGTTATCTCAAATTCAGGTACTGCCTACCTCTATCCATACCAAAGACAGCAAAACGTCAATGTACCTCAATGTGGGAAATGTAGGTCAGTATGGAAATTAAACAATTTCTTCCATCAGCTGAACCACGCCAAGATCTGCACACACACAAGTTTGTCCCGGGTCAGGTTTTTCTGGGCTACTTACAACAGTTCAACCTCCCCTGAGCTTAAAAAAAAATAAATTTTGAGCTTCTAGATCTAAGGGGAAATAATTTGTATTATGTGTATACATGCAGACACACACACTTACTTTCTTGAGACATATATAAATAAGGGGTAACATGTGTAGTGCAAATATTAACCAGCACAGATAGCTACATTGTACATAGATCAGAGATAGGACATTCTCATCACCTTTATATCGCCTTCACTGCCTGTGCTGCTGATATCTAACTAAATCCATAGATATGGCCAAATTTATGCCTTGAAGTTAGAAAAGAAAAAGGTGAAACAGGATATGCTTAATTTAAAGAACAACAAAAAAATTGCTATATATATATATCTTCCATAATTATGTGCAGATGCCCATAGTATTAAACATTACATCTAAAAACCACTGTCAGGTTCTCATTTTAACTGGTCAAAGTGGCAGGTGAAAAGGAAAGGGATGACAGTGACCTGCTGTGCAAAGAATTAGATGCCTCTGTTCGCCTCTGAAGTTACATCTGGGACTGTGCTCTGCTCCTGACCTTGTACAGCAAGAAGCAAAGCAAAAGACACTAGGGAAATTATTTTTTTCCTGATTACCTGTGACCCAAAAGAGAGGAGTCAAATGTTGATCGCAGTGACTAGATGTGTTACATTAGCTAGGTAGGGACAAGACTTCTACATGAACTATGGATGCACCTGGACCATTCTAATGCAGCCTAACAAGTTGGCAGACAGATATTGGAGGCATGAAAAGGTACAGTAAAGCACTATATTTTAGCTCATAGCTAGGAAGCCAAAAGAAATGAAACAAAATGAGAGTTTTGCGTGAGCTTATACTTAAGAGTTTCATTATCCTGTGTTATGTTCTATAAAACTCTAACAAACTGTACAAGCTAATAGAAACACTTCTGGTGTCACAAGTGGCTTATAACACCATTAAAGTTTTTACAGCCACGGCCCTTAGGGGCTGACATTCATACACAGAGCTGTCTCTTTGGCAATGGCAGTATTTGTTTTTTGAGAGGCTGTAGATGGTCACAGGCTGGCTGTGTATTAAAGGCAAAGAAAATACAGAACTTTTGTGTCTGGCTTTTACATGGCTCGTTGTTGCCACAACTGCATGGCCGGGCATCACAAACTTCACGAGGAACAGCGCACGCTTTCCAAAGACCCCAAATTCCCCTATGATCAATGGGACTTTGTTGGTTGGCTCTGGAAAGCAGAGTGGATGCAAAATGATTTCCACAAGTGCATGGAAAATATGCAAAATAATTTCCACATCCTTATAGAGAGCACTTCTGCTACCACAAGAGCATATGCAGAAAGACCTCCGAGTAAAGACTCTCAGCCTAAACAACTATACAAAGCATCATTTCTCCAAAGCATAGAGTAACAAATATCAAAGATACCATGAAATTGTCTTACAAAGTATGCAAATCATAAAGACACGCTAAAGGAACACACTAGGGAGATGAAAGTATAAACCTCAACTGAAGGTTTTCTAATACCTACCTGTAGTAGTACAACCATTGTAACATGAAAAATTATTTTGGAGTCTAAAGAGCTACAATTTCTTAAGCAGTAAAGTCAAAGGCTCTACCAAAGGTGCAATTTCTAGTGAAACAAAGAGAGTACCATTTCCAAATTCAGCATGGAAGGGCTTTATTTGCACTAACTTAACTTTCTGTTTGAAACCGCACACTGTGCCGTGACAAGTACCTACTACAGGGGCATACAGAGAACATTTTATGACAAAAAAGCTATTGGTTAAGTCCCTTATAAAGTTTCCTGTTAATCTTACTCCAGATGGAAAGAAATAACTGGGTGGGGAGGGAGAGGAGCCAGCAAAAAAGTGCTTGTAAAGAAAGAAGATTGAGTTAAGAAAGCAAATTTTTTAGAAGACTTGAGTTCACCAAGGCTTTGAAAGAAGGAGGGTTTTTTTAAAGATGATCAAGTGATAGGTAGTCTTAGCAAGAAAAGTCATTAAAACCTAGTAAATCTGCTCAAATATTTTTTACAAACATAACCAGGGCTCTCACATTTTTGTAGACAAATTTTAATTAACAAATTTTCCTTAAGCTACCATCTTGTGCCCCAGAATCCCAGGTTACTCTAAAAAGAAAAAAAAAAATTAAATATAAAAAAGCCTAAAAAATAACAACAAAAAAACAAAACAAAAACACCACCAAAACAAATCAAACCAAACCAACAGAAACCCCAAACAAACAGAACACAAACATACACAAAAAACCAACAACAAACAAAAAACCTAAACAACAAAACAAACAAACCAAACCCATCATAGACAACTCTGGACCTCACAGCTCTAAAAATACCCTTCAAAAATATAAGCAGGGCATGCAGCGAAGGAAAAAACTTTGCCATTTTGCCAGATAGGTTGAAATAACAGTTCCAATACTTCACGAATCAAGCCAATGTTACAGGAAAGGGGAGGTTAACCAAAAATAGTATCACAGCTTTGTTGTCAACTTGCAATATTTTAGTTTTGAAATGCTTTTCTTGCTAATAAAAATCAGTCTGACAGAACCACAGCAAAGAGACACATGAGGAGCCAACAGGAGATGCCCCATCTCAAGTCAACAGAGTTCAGTTCAGAAGCAAAGTTCAGCCAAGCTCCTCTGTTATTCAACTGCTTTTCTTTCCATTTCAGCATTTCTCTATAGCCAACTAGATTCAAAAGATCTTTCAGTTATGTTTCCCTTTTACCATCCTAAACCTATTAATTACACCAACAATTCCTATTGTATCAAAAAATGTTTCTCCCACCATGATATTTTAATAAGTCCTATCAGCTACTTCACTACCATCTTATCTAATTTCTCCAAAAGGAAACTATTCAGCTGCAACTACTGAAAACAAAATTAGATCACTGAATTCACCTAATGCAGTTAAATATTGGTTATAGTAATAGTTAATAGACAGAGCTATTTAGTTACTTCGCATCCATTGCACATTTCACGGATAATAATTTGTCTGACCAAGGTCCCCAAGGCTTTGCACAAGGACTAGTGCTCCATTGTGTTGGGGGCTATAGAACTATGACATAAAACACAGTTTCTGTTTCAAAATACAAGAGAGGGATATGCACAGCTGGATGTGAGCCAGTAAACTATACTGGGCCATCACTAGTACCCAGGCAGCTGACTTCACCTTCATTAAATTTCCATAGCCATTTCAGAAAGGACTGTTTTTGAAGGGAAATTTGAGGGGAAATACCAAGATAACACTGTGAAAGTTATGGGATGCCCCTCCTCCTGAGCATGACAGGACACACACAGTGCTAGTTAATTTATTACGGACAGAAACAACATCAGGCTGTGTGTTCCCATGCTGCAGATCAATAAAAAACAAGTTGTCCTGTTCTGAGGACAGTGACAACAATGTTACGAGAGTGCTATAACACAGCATTAATGCTCAGTCTGACTAGTTGTGGTGGTGTAAGTAAAAGGAAAGTTGGCTTCACAGGAATATTGCCTCTTTCTCCTTCTACCCGTCTCCTATGATACTACCCCTTTTCTTTCCCTGTCCTGGCAGAAATGGTATAAAGTCTCCTACCTCTTATGAAATAATGCCATTTTTTGTGGTTTGGGGTTTTTTTATTATGTTTCAGTACAACTACAGAAACTTAATCTAGCCCTTTACATTCCATCAGCGTGACAAAAAATCAAGACATCGTCCTTTTTCCTGCTTAAGACCCTGCTTGCTTTCCACCTTGCATAACAACTTCACTCCAACAAAACTGAAAAGCTCCCAAATCCCCCATGCCCAGAGCCTAGACGAGATCATTTCTGCAAGACCACAAGGATGAATAACCTCCAAGCACCTGATACCACTGTCCGGGTGGTGACAACACATGCAGAATTGCATGGGCTCCAGCAGCATCCCTGCTAAGTCATCGGCTGCTGACTGCACCTCGAACAGTCAGCTGCTATGTTTTTTGATCTGCAGTTCAACCAGTTTCACACCCACTTGATAGGTCACCCACCCAAGGTGGTTTTAATGTACTGGTTTTCCCATCTCTTACCAGAAAGCTGGCCTGTGTGTTTTGGAGTTGATCGTAACAGTTCTGCAGAATATGAAGCATACAGAATAATAGAATGGTTTGGGTTAGAAGGGACCTCTCAAGGTCATCTAGTCCAACCCCACAGCACTGAGCAGGGACATCTGCAACAAAAGCAGGTTGCTCAGAGCCCCATCCATCCTCCCCTGGAATGTTTCATGGGATGGGGCATCCACAACTTAGTCCTTGCTATGTAAAGACTGTAGAAGCTTCTTCAACCCTTCCCCGTGCTCCTGATTAACGCCAGGAAATAAAGACGTTCTTTTCTAGCAGTGCATATACTTGCATATCATGTTTCACGTCTATCAAGAGACACTCTTTTAATTAAAAGTAAGTAAAGAAAAGAGATGTTACAAGGTTCCCTCTTTTCCAAATGAAATTTGTAAATAAACGCACCAAGTGGACACAGACCTACAAACGTTTACCAGACACATTGATACTATAAAGAAACTGGAAAGGAAAACATTCTTCCCTCTGCTCCCATTCCCTATAATCTCTGACCTTCAGAGTGCAGACTTTTGGTAGTGAATAAAGCTAAATCAAAGAAGAAATAAACTCTCTTGTAGGCAGTACAGACGCCTTGAGCACCACCCTTCCCGAAACAGATTTTACTCCCCTGTAAATTCACAACTCTTGCACTTGCTTAAAAAGCCAGAAAGCTGACAAAAATGGCTTAATATTTATTAATGTGCACCAGTTTATTAGGAATATAAAGAACTCATATTGGTTCCGATCTCTGGTTGTTGTGGAATAATATCAGACTGATAAATCTAATCCATAGTTCACACCCGAGAAACGTAAGGCAAGAAGTCTTGGTCTAGCTGAGCACGAATAAAGTCACTGGGGAAACATACCCAAACCAACAGACCTTCAAATCATTTTCCCCAATTGCCTCCACTTACATATGACATAAAAGACAAAAAAAAAACCTCAACAACAACAAAAACAAGCAAACAAACAGAAAAATCTTTGCCTTTGGTATGGCGATATTATTACTTATATTAATTTAAACTATTGAACCACACATCTCTTGTCAAAAGCATGAAATGTGGTGTTTACTTCTCAGAGGATTCCACAGGAGGTTATACTGGAAAAGCAACTTAAAAAACATGGTGGGTTTTCATTTAGGGGACTTCAGATAACTACATCAGGGACGTATTGTGCCCAGTGAAATGGGTACAACACACATAAATAGAGAATTTGGCAAAATTAATCACAAAAGAACCCTGATTTCATAAGTGCCAAAAGGAATGGAAAAGACCCACACCCGATCAGCACTGCAAGCATAGAACATCCTTAGAACTCCAGGAGAAAAAAAAAAAAAAAGGGAAGAAAAAAATAAATAGAAAAACATAATCCACATTCACGATCCTGATTGTACCTACCTCTGTGGGTACATAAAGGAACACACATCCATCCCAGACAGCACACGAGGACCGTGCCTTAACGCAAGCAAAACTCTCCAGCTAAAGTGGAGACTTAAAAGTGGAAACTTAAAAGCAACAGCACAAATTCCTTCCTGGTTTGGCAGCTCAGCAGGTGAAACCAGTGCTGCTTCCAGGTGGTGGTAGCATTGGTGGTGCCTTCTCAGTGACAGAATGAAGAATGACAGGACAAAAGAAACACCTGGTGTAAACAAGGCGGAGATGGAGGATCAGAAGCCACTCTGGGTCAGAAATTCTTGTTAATGGTACTTCACAGTAAGGCTGGATGTTGCTCACCCTTAACAAAAAATCCAGGCCATGTGCTACTTCTTGTATTCAATGTTTTTGTGTATTTTAATTAACTGTCTTCATTACTTTCTGTTTACTAGGTGTGCTACATATAGAGTTGGCTTTTTGTAAAAGAAAGGAAGCATCAACACTCGGGGATGGATAATTCCTGCAAAGGTTTCATACTTAAGAGCCAATAAAATGCTCAGCAAGCTGGGAACCACCAGCTAAACCATTCCTTTCCACATGTTCATGGTGTTCCCATGCTAGAGACAGCTTTACGGAAGCAAAGGAAGGAGTAAAGGTGTGTTCCTCAAAGGCAGGTATGAGTAATTCTCTTCCTGTGGCCTTCACCCCACCCCAGGGAAGCAGAGGGCTGTTTTTTGTTTCCCTTCAGAGGTAGAGCAAACTGGGAGTAAGAAGTTATTCAGCAGTAACTCAGAGAGCACAGGAGGCTTTCAGGTGAACTGCAGAGCCCTCTTAAAAGCACCTTAAAATACAACAACTTTTCATGTGGAGCCACAAGATGAAAAGTAATTTAGGATGGAAAAGAACTTTAACAACATTTAGTCCAACTGTGAACCTAACATAGCCAAATCCACCACTAAACCATGTCCCTCAGCACCACTTCTCCATGGCTTTTCAATCCCTCCAGTGATGGGGATCCCACCCCTGCCATGGACAGCCTGAACCAGCCCTTGACAACCTGTCTGGGGAAGAAACTTCTCCTAATCTCCAATTTAAACCTCCCCTGGTGCAATCTGAGGCTGTTTCCTCTTGTCTTATCACATGTTACTTGGGAAAAGAGATTGACCATAGCCAAACCTACATATCTGGCAGCTCAGTGAGTATGGATGTGCTCATCAGGGACAGGGTCCAGCATGGGTCTGGCCTGTGAGCTATGAAGATAGACATCCTGAGTCAGCTGCCAATAAATAAAGATGGGACTCCACTGATTTAAGTGGACCTTGGGCTGAAAAAATACAGCACTTTTTGGCCAGACACAGCTTTGGCATAGGCTGGGAAGGTTTCAGCATCTGCCCTCTTGGCCTCTCCTCTGGCTCCTCTTTCAGAGCTGTAGCATCCGACAAGACCATCCATCCTGCAATGCATTTGGGAACAAACTTGTATTTCAAACTTGTATCTCTGAGCGTTTTAATTCTGTTAAGATCAAAATAATGCTAAACAAGGATAATAGTCAGAAAAATTCCCCCTCCCAAAAGAGTCCTAGAAATCCTAATTTACTGACTGGTAGTTAGTTTCACTAAATAGAAATACAGTAATTTAATAATCTTAGCATAGCAGTTTTCAGTAAGGAAAATTAACTAATTCATTATCGCTTATAATTTGCTGAGGCATAGCTGCCATATTTGTAAAATCAGCAGGTTCAGAAAAAAGCAAGTTTTAAATGAATGTTCTTTTTTTTCCTTCCTAGATACATAAATGATACAATTACTTAGCTCCCTCTAGTGCCAATTTCTAAAATAAATTTCCCACTAATGACTGTATTCACCAATGTAATCATAGGAGCAAATTAAAAATTCACTCGGCAATAATTAACTAGTGAACTCTCAAAGGACTTAGTAAATTGCCGTGAACTAAAGCAGAATTCAACTGGTGGCACAATTACAAAGAAAGGTCAAATGTAGGCTTTTTTTGCAATAACAAAAATATGACATCAGTGTTCAGACATTGTGTAGTTTGAACAATCGAGGCACACTTGCCAATAAAAAAGAGCAGGCAGGGAGCAGCGATAGCACATGCAGTAGCTCTATCATTCCTCTGACATTTCCAAGGCCATTATTAAAGTTGCATTCATTTTTTTTTTCCTTCTTAATTTCCACTCTTCACTTCTAAGACTCAGTAATCTGGCTTTTGAAAGATACTCCAGGCTGAAATAGGACACAAACATTTAAATTTTTTTTCTTCTCTTTTCTTCTCTTCTCTTTTCTTTCTTATCTTAAATAGTAAAAAAAACCCCTCTTTTCTGTCCTAGGTTTTAAAAATGGGTGCACAACAGCATCATATACAGTTGTTCTTAGATTCTTCCCTTGGCATCTCTTTTGGCCAGAGAAGATTCTGACTGACATCAAGCTTTGGAATAACCCCATATATGCACTCTAAAATAATAAATATTATTATTCATAATAATAGACACTAGTAGTAATAACAACACACAGACAGGCAGCACACTCAGAGGAATGCTTGTTCTTATGCAGGCTTTGGAGGAAAGAGACATCACAGGAGCAGGAAGGGTCCTTAGATTGTATTACTGGTCTGGCTCCTATGAGTTACAATATAAATAAAAATAATCCTAACCACAGACACACGAAACAGTTTATTTGTAAGAACATCTGGGCTTTCCTTATAATTTTAGTGTGCTTCTTCTATGCCTCATTTCTAGATTTCTTTCCTTTGCTATCTTCATATAACACACCTCACGACAGAATATATTTTGTCCAGAATTTGTAATAACTTTTTACTTGGAGTTTTAATAAAGTAGCCATTCTAGTCCATGCTAAGCTTGGAAGAGATGTTGCAAGCTACCACAAAACACATGTGGTAGGTAAAAGTTCTCATTTAACATATATCAAGATAAAACTGAGGACTGAGGTGGGTTGAGCTTCCATCAGTATGAGTCTGCTGTGCCCTATTGCTCAAAGCCACCAGATCAAACATCAGTCTGGATCAGGCAGTTGATTTATGGCACAGAAACATCTCAAAAGCAACTGATTTCCAAGAAAATTCATCTGTCTCTTTTGAGTTTCAAAGAGTATAAATCCAACAGCTCTTAAGGCCTTCTAGACACCATATGCAGTGGCACTGCGAAAAAACCCCCATGGTTTCCAATATAAATATAGTATTTCTTTTACTTCACATTTTTCTTAATCCCTCCTTGGATTTGCTTATTAAACATCTGCTCCACATACCACAGCAATGACAGTAGCCAACTGATAGAGCTGTGATAGCCCACATATACGATCCAGAGAGCTGAATTTCCTTGGGAGGCTCAAAAGTGCATTACAAGCACATCAGTAGATTCTCAGAATCCCCAACACCCTTGCCAACAGGTGTGGGAAGATCAGCCTCATCTCACGTGTACTGGGATCCCATCAAAATGGTCATCTTTGGGAAAAAAACATCTCTTTAAACTCTTTCCCATTCAGCGTCTCCGACCGCACTATCCTGTACCCTTTTCCAGGCTGTTCCAGATGCATTCCTCTGCTGTTTGGGGTGGAGTAGCTTATGTGGAAGTAGTTGTGGCTACTTCTGAAAGGACAACTACCTTTCTGATAATGCCAGCCTTAGGCTGTCTGTAGAAACTGAACTTTTTTTTTTTTTTTTTTTTTAATTTATTTTGGGAAGACAAAAAAAAATAAAGTTCTTGTTAAGGATGTGAAGGAAAGGGTAGTCCACCACCTCCCAGTGACCTGATCCAAACTTCAGTCATCCTTTCCACAAGAAAGCTGAGTCTCAATTCCAGGCTGGGGTGGCCTAACTTCAACTTCCAAATATTGCTGTCTGAGAAGTCAAAAACTGAACAAAACCTCCAAAGAGCAGACAGTATCTCTCCATTCTAAAGCAGCTCAGAAGGCACTCGGGTCATCTCTGAACCATCAACGACGTGAAGGTTGACCTCCTTAAACCTCACATGGTAAGGCTCATTTTCAAACAAAACTGTTTTTATTTGTAGTCATCCTGTGAACTCTTGTCAGCAGGTTCACATTCCTCCTTGAAGTGCAGACACTGGAAATAAAAGAGCAGCCCTGAAGCCCTCTTTCCACAGCTCACTATCTCTGGGTGATAGTCTCCTTTTGTAATTCGGGGATTGCATTAAGCTTCTCATGAGGGCTCATGTAAACCAGCTGGCTGGGCAGGTCCCCAGGAGGCCTGAAGGTCCCTGTGTCACTGAGCCAGGGCAATGCCCCAGACTGTCTTCTTTCTTTGCAGACGTATTTCCTTGTTCTTGGCTTTACTGAAAAACTTCTGAAATGCCATGTCCTTGATATCTTAAAAAAATAACCATAGCAGCTCATAGAGTTCTTCACCTGCTTCCTTCAAGATTCTTGAATAGAAGTCACCTGAGAAATGTGAAAATACTCAGTTTAAATAGATGTTGTCTCACAGTTGTCTCACGTGTAAATAGATGTCTCATGGACAGGAAATTCACACTGCATCCATACCTCTTTCTTTTTAATTTTTTTTTTCCTACCATTTCTTTCAATGAAATGGTTAATAGCAAATTATTTTAATAGTCCAGTCTTAGAACCTATCCCACAAAATGTCAGTGGTTCTATCAGTACCATACAACTGCATCTCCACCTCCTCTGTTACTGCCTTTTCATTAAGAGACCTAAACAGGGAGACATCTAAACTAGCTGTATGACATGTTATAGTCTACACTGAGATTTTCCATCTCAAACATAAGCATCACTCTATTATTTTTGTTCAGTTAAGAGAAAAAAAAGGTTTCAATAAATATTATTTTGTTTGAAGAAAATACCTTTATTACCTGTACAGCAAAAGAAGAATCTGTAACACTCATATAGAAATAGACATTAAAAGCTACAGGCAACCAGTAGTGTGATATGGTCCCTCAACACTAAAGAATATTGCTTGCACTGTGCAAAGGACTAACAAAAATCAAATAAAGTGAGGAGCACGTTTATGAGTTTTCTACAAAGATTTTAAAATATTTTGTCTAAGGGATCAACTGGAAATGTTAAAGTCATATTAGAGAGAAAGAAAGAAGAGAGAGAAGGGAGAAAGAAGAGAGAGAAGAGAGAAAAAATATATAATGCATGGAAAAACATGAAAACTAAATTCAGGATAAAATTTTAGGAAAAATCCTTTTTCATAAAAAAACCCACAGAAATGCTTTCCCAATATTCAGAGAAAAACTGGTCCCAATTGAACCATAACCTATACAAAAATCTAAATTTTCTATTTCAGGGACAAAACTTAGGTTTCTGTATCTATTTTTATCATCAAATTTATCTAATTGGGCTATTTGTAGAAATGCTGAGAACCCCACCTGCAGCTGTTATCAATTAACACTAAGAAATCAAGGAATTCTTAAATGTGCCCAGCTACTAGTCACAATTTTCTGTTACAATTTGTTCTATGCAGAACTGTATTTTACAAAAAAAAAAAAGTTAAGATTAATCTTTTTCCAGTAATTTTTTTCCCTTGTTCAAAAAGTCCTTTAAAAAACAAAAAACTGAAAAATTTCATTTTTATCTACTTTTGTGTTGGGTTTTCTCAATTCAGATAAGCAGTATTTTAATTACAACTGAATTTTACTACTCAGAATGATTAAACCCAAACATCTTTCACTAAGATTTTTCCAGCTCGTTCAGATCTGGGGGGAAATTCTTCTACTTCTCCAACTCCCATCAATAAAAACAGAACAGTTTAAATTCAGGTATTCAGTTTTGAAGACTATGTGCTTTATGCAGACTTTGCATGTTTTCTTGCAGGTAAATGCAAGACGACTAAGTAGATTTTTTTTTTTTTTTTAATGATAATGTAAACATATTTTTCCTCTAGAATTTCTTAAAATAACTTTAAACTCGTGCTATGCCCATTACTTTTGCCTCCACTTTTTTCAAACTTTCTATTAATCTTTTATCTTTTCCTTTTTTGTATTCTTATTTCTGTTATTCAGTACTCAGTCTTTGCATACTTTATTTTGACTATTATTTTGATTTTGTTGCATGTTTCCATTTTCTAATGCCTTTAAGTTTTTTTTATCCACACCTTCCTATTGATTTCTCAAACTTTTTGGTTTTGTTCCTATTTTTTCCTTTTGACATATACACTGATGCTCGAGTTAATTTGTCTCTTACCATGTTCTTGATGAAGAAAGCAAGGATAAAGTGAAGGCAGCACGTATGTTAGGAGGAAAGGCATTAATCATAATTCAGGCAAAAACAGAAGTTTCAGTTGTTTGGTGCTACTTCAAGACTTTTTTTTCAGAGGAGTTATTGCAGGCAAAGTAAGAATATGGGGGGGTGGAAACTACATACAACTTCTGTGACCTCATTTACCCTCTCCACTGGCTTTCAAAATGACAATTCCTCTAATATTCCCTTTTCCAAATTCTTCCAAGCAACAGCAGTTGAGCGATCAGGTCTATTTCCCTATAAGCCTATTTCTACCTTAATTTTTTTTTCTAAGCAAACCTTGTTGACTTTATAAAACAAACTTATTTCCCACACATATACTCGGAGCGGTCTGAAACTCTTTCAGTTTTATTTTCTTTGTAATCTAAACTGCAGAACAGCCTGTAGGTGCTACTGGCTCTATTCACATATTTCAATGGCTCCTTTCTCTGGATCTGAATAGTTTACTTTTTCTAAAAAAAAGAAAAACAAAAAACACAAAAAAAAAAAAAAAAACAACCCAAAACCCAATGGCATTTGGTAATAAAACACTGCTAAAGCCTACACAGCAGTATCACAGTAGTGTTCTCCATGAGCTAAACTGATGAACTGTTGAACATAATTCTATTAAAAAGAAAGGTGCATTATAGATAAATTGTACGGCAGTCATTTCTAAAATGCATGATACTTTTTCCAACGCTGCCACAGCACCTGCTGCTAAGTACAAAGATGATTAGCCACAAACTAACCCACTACAGAATTATTATCAGTATATATTTGTGCAATGAAGAACTAATGGGAATTATGCAGATTGCATTTCCTTTCCCGCTGAAGGCAACCAACCTTCACCATCAATAGCGAAATGAAAACAGAACTCAGCTGTGGCAGAGCAACGCAGGTTTTATTTTATTTCCAAATATGTATTGTTGATTATTTCAAGACTTTAAGACACATGTTTCTTTTTCACATAATTATATGACAAGCGGTCCAGTATCATTTTTAAGGGCGTACAAAATTTTCCGTGCATTTTAATGGCCTTAAATACGTAATAACTCCACTGCTGCACGTAGAAACCAGTAAATACAAATCAAAGCAGCTTTTAAGAATTATAACGTAATCAGCATGTAGTGCAAATCAGTAGCGATTGGCTTCCTTAATCTGATTAGAAGTGCTGCTTTAAATGCTCTGCCTCCAGACAGAGGGAGATAGCTAGTTCCCGGTCCCGCTCCTCTCGCTGCTGCCCCATCCCTGGATTGGGACAGGCTTCTCAGGGGCGTGCTGGGACCTTCTGCCTGACACCATCCCCCCCGACTGAAATTCAAGGCCAGGCAGGGTCTTCAGCTGGAGTCACCAGCACAAAGGGGCTCCTGAGGCTGCTGTCGCTCAAATAAATAAAGAGCTGTTGATTTAATAGACCTCTGTCTGTATTTTGTTCGACTTGAATACATCACCTTCAAAAGGAACAGTTAGGAGCGCTGTAAAATTAGTAGTTGGTAATCTCAGGGCAGAAACAAAACCAGGACTACCTAGAAAAGCATTTGAATATTTTTAAGGCAGCTTCTTCAGGCGCAGGGAAGTGGCTGCAGGATTTAATTTGCTGTGCTTTGATTTCTTGTTTCTTTAAACTTTTGCCAAAGGTGATGGGGATGCCAGATGCGCATTTTTTTGGTGTACTTGAAAAATCCAAATAAATACAAATAACGTATGCTTGGGTTTGGTGTTCCCTTTCCTTTTTTTTCTTTTTTTCTTTTTTCCTTTTTTTTTTTTTTTTATTCTTCCCCCTGTGGAAAAAGATTCAGTATAAACGTAGGTATTTCTAGTCTGTCATAAGAGCAGCCACAATGACAATTCAGTAAATCTTTCTGAAAAAAAAAATTAAAAAAATCACTTACAGAGGGACTGCAAGATGAAGAAACATGTTTATGCACACAAAGAGATGTGTAATCAGTGGTTTTCTTTTGTACTGTAATTGATGCTTCAAAAAATACATTTACTTGAGTACCGGTATTTAATGTTTCAGACTGGAAAAACAAATAGAACGAGCAAAAGAACAAACAGAGTTAAATTCTCAGATGATCAGCTTCGTTGCACAGGTCTTCTATGGTTCACTGGAATCCAGTAAATACTCAAAATAAATTCTCTTGTTCTAAAATACTTTGTGACAGTAGTCAGAAATTTTACATTCATTGTATGGGGAAAATGAGATTATTTATATATATCCTTAACGAAAACTGACCAGGAAACCTTTAAATGTATTTTTTTGTAAAGCAGAATATTTAAAAAGAACAGAGAATAGTTTACTGTATTGATAGTGCATAGTTTCATTATATCCACATGTACAATTTCAGTTTCTTAAATACATGGACTATTCTTTAGCATAGCCAGAAGTATTTAAGTGTTTAGATCACTAGAAATTTCTTTGCACATGCTGAAAATATGGACTGCTTACTGGAAAGGAAATCAAATGTGTATTTGATTAATTGATGTAGTCACATATTAAAAACTTTTGCTTCTTATCCCATTAAAAGTAACACTAATGAGCAATGGCTGTGACCTTCAAGTGGAAAGCCACATGTGCTTCAACCCCTCAATATTTACCACCCAAATTTAATCTTTATAATGGACACCTTAAAAGGAATCTGATAGAAAATACTAAGAGCCGCTCCAAAACTAAAACACTTAAGGAAGATTTTGATTAATGCCTCGTGATTAATCAATTGATTAATATAGTTTTCAATACAGATGTTAGGACACTGTCTACTTTAATCAACCATCCTGAAAATGGTGAAGACAAATGATCTATTTTTTTGTCGATTGAAAAAAGAAAGCCTATTTTAGCAGTTATGTAAATTATAAGACAAGCCACCCTTATGATGCACAGATTCTCCCTTTTGTAAAAAAACCTGCTGGGGCTGTTGATTAGGTAGAGTGTGATCCTTTTGGGCAGGAACTTGGTATAAACCTAAAAGAAGTCACACGTTCAGCCAAATGAGCGCACTTTTTTCAAGACAGTGTTTTAGAATTGCACTATAATCCATATTTAAAGTCCCTCTCCCTGATATTTTTTTGTTCGGAGACTGTTTCTAATTTGTGATTATGCTTTCTACCATACTAAAACTGAAATCTTTATTCCAGTCAAAAATAATCACCCCGTAATTACTGTGACAAACTGCCCAAGCTGTATCATTGTGGCCATTTCGACTAATGATATTGTATTAGAATGCCTGGCAATAGACTTCAAATGGAAAATATAATTATGTGCATTAGTTTGTCTAAGCATTTATAAGATCACATATCCATCAGTTATCAGGTCTCATAAAAAAAGCCATATATCACTGTCACTGCTAGTTTTGTTATTGGAAATGTGGGCCGTTATGAACTCAGCTTAAGATGTGTGTCTTAAATTTCACTTATTCTGTTGTCCAGTAAATCCATGAAAGCTGAACTCCTATAAAATGAACTGAATTTTCAGCCGATGGCATGGGAACAAATTATTTGACAGTCTCACCAAATATAAACTAAATATTTAAGGTACTACTTAAAGCTGAAGAGCTTAATCGTGAAGATACATTTTAACTTTACACACTGGACTACTCACTGTGCATAACATGAAGTGGTTTCATATATTTTCGCTGAACATCTCTATGTTTTCCTGTTCCACAAAGCTAAAGCAACACCTGAGCAACTGCTTCACACCCTGAGCAAACTGAGCATCCGACCAGCAGCTTCACCTTGTCAAAACTGCAGCTCAGCAATAGCAATTGCCCCGATTTCTCCCATATTCTTTCTCTATATGCTTTGCTTTGGACAAACCTAAACTCGGTATTTTTGCATTTCAAAAGTAAATGCCACTTTGATTTGCGATCCCCAAGATCCAAAAGCTCTGATGGTAGAGCTACCAAAACCCCAAAAAGACATTAAGGAAGTCGAAGCAGAAGAAGAAACCTGTGCCTGTAAGTTGAATTACTGGCACTTGCTTTTGAGGCCAGAGGAGAAGGGATGTTTTTGTTGTTAAGAGTTATCACAGTGATAACAATGGCACCTGAAAACACCCAGCTATGGCATATGTCAAGGAGGATACATCTCCCAACATCTGACGTCATATTATTGCACAACCAGGATAAGTTATTACATCAGCTATTATTACATAACAATGATGAGTTACTCTCAGAAAATACAGCATTTTTCTTCCACTTTTTTTGGGTCATCTGAGATGCCTATCTCTGGTTTCAACACCACACTTAAATAATATCGCTTGCTTTATTTTGGTGCCAGTATAAATTTAAGCCATCCAAACAAGATTGTATATTTGAACCGACAAAGAATAAATTATTTGCATCTGGCATAACTGATGGTTGTGTCAAAGCCCTGGCACATAATTCTTAATCTTATAGAGATGCCTCTTTACTTGCATATAACTGTGCTGAGAGTCTTCCCAGAATAATTATCAAGTTAATAGCTATGGGCTAGCCTGGAACTTCCAGGAGCAACCATCCTGAAGCAGTCTGAAAGAGATATTTTGAATGTGAAGTCATTGCTCTGCTTTTTTCTCTGTGCTCCCAGTAAGTGGGAATGGGAGCACACTGGGCAGGCACAGAGCTGCATGTATGTCTTTTGACTCCACATGCTTCCCAGCACAAGTATTCCCAAATATCATGTAACCAGAGAAGAAATATTACTCAGGCTCCTCCTTGGACAAAAAGGTCCTGTGATAATCTAGCCTGTGTAATACAATATGCTTTTTAAATGAAAACTGTCTTTTAGTGAGCAAGGGTGGGGTTTTTTATGGTTGGTTTTAATTAATATTGATTTTACATGTTTAGAAAGAAAATCCACCAATTCAGACCTGGGAAATGTTTAAGATATGTTGTTTTTCTAGGAGAATTTTCATTGATTTTTATTAATCCTGTAGTTTGTGATGACTGGGCTTTATCTGCTCTTGTGTATTTTTTTTTATTAGGATGTTAAATCAATCTATTGTATTTGATATTCAAATACATAACAGAAGACATGAACTGCAAATCTTCAAAGGAACCTTCCTTCCGTCTACCTGTTTTACCCCAATAATATTTTGAGAGATCAATAGGCTATGAAATATCTGCCTCCTTATTAGCAGAATTAATTTTAAAGCGGCAATCTACATCCCAGAAAATTTGTTTCATATTAAGAAGTCCAGATATTTTTGGTCTATCTGTCTGACATTCCCACCATCAGAATAAATTGTATTTCCAGACTAATGTAATAGATAAGAGATATGAATAAATCTCATACAGTTCAGTTGATAAAATTAACATGCTGATGATATTTTAATGTTTCCATATAATCAAGGGGGCATGGATCATGCCTCCACTAGTTCCAATGCAATTCTGTTCTTTAATCTTTTCTGAGGGAAAAAAAATAAACTAAAAAATAGAGCATCAGAGAGGATTATACAGTAAACAGTATGTGCTCCAGTCTTAAAGCAAGTTGTTTGCAATACGGTTGAGCGGCTTTGCCCAAAGGTATTGCAGTAAAGCAACTAATATACTGGAGACTTGGGGTCAGAACCAGTATTCCTGCAGTGCAAGTGTGTCACTTACACATTGTAGCTTCTGGTGGAGAAGATCCACTGATCTGGAGAATAGTATTAACATAGCAGAACCACTCATCATCCATATGACCTTATACAGAGGACATAAAATCATACGCATAGGAAATCTGACTTTAAACCTAAGGCAGTCAGAATTTGGACCAAAATGTGGCTTTGCTAGAGCAGGACAAGGGTATAAGGCAACTTGAAATAAAATTACATTTGATGACCAAACTAAAGACACGGACATCAAATGCAGAGGAGACAAAAAATAAAATAAAGTAAAATAAAATAAAGTACAATAAAAAAATAAAATAAATGAAAAGGAACAAAAGACTAAGTATTGAACTTCAGATGTACTCCTGTTTATCAGAAATTATCATTATGTGGTGGAATTCATCAGGCAGAAGTCTCAAATGTAGTTGAAGGGGTTGAAAGACCCAATTCCCACTACGTTTTGATGTTGCCTGGTTATCAAACTGACTTACATGGCTTTAGACTCCTGGCTTTAATGTGAGAAACATCAGAACACATCCCCTTCAAATATTTGCAAGGGAAACATTAATCAGCTCCAGGACTAAATGGTACACTTTGAGATTGATAATGCTCAATCTACATCACTTGTACTGGGCCTGGGATTTTTTTTTTTTTACAGTGTAGAAGAACCCATTGTTTTTTTCAATCTACAAATGGACACAATTAAGTGTGAATATCATTATATTATGTTGATGGAAGAGGAGCAGCTGATCCTGTATGACAGTGAAGATCAACATCAACAGTGTAATATTCAGAAGGGAACAACCTTAAATTTGCACACTGAATCCTCATCTTGCCTTCTAAAGGCATTTCTATGCCAAGTCCTAATATAGTTTTAAATTTTCACACGGAAAGAATATTGTCACCCTGTTTACCATCACTTTGATGAAGAATCAACGCTCTTTTACAACTGACAACTACCTGGTGACCTTTTGAAGCCTAGAAATTCACATGCAAATAATGTCAACAGACGTAATGAAGGTGAAGTTAACCGATGATCAGCCATCAAGTATGTGCACAGCCCCTGTGCTGGGCAATACTTACAGGAGAAAGTAGGCTCAAATAGCCAAAGGCTCCTCTGGGAACTAATCTCAAAGTCTTATCCAGAATCAAAGCATTCCCTGGGTAACCTGCAGAACATTAATATGCAAAATGCAAAAAGCACACATGCACCGAGACTACAAACACAGCAAAGAAAACTGTGCTGGGAGAAAAGGAGCCCACCAGAAGCATATCCCAGTGAATGAAAGCAAAACTCTCTCTGTGGTAACTCCAACATCTCTTCAGTCTTTTTCCCAATACACTCTGTGGGAATGTCTCCTTAGCATGCTATGGTTGAGTTTCTCTATGGTTGAGTGGTCCAGGGTCAGCAGATGGTAGCTCTGAGCCCCTGAGATGCTATTAGCAGTCCCTAGTGTATCAAGAGCTGCAGCTCTGTTTCTGGTTCCTGCCCTGGTCATGAGGATTTTATCTTTATTTAGAGGTAAGGGGCAGCTAACACAGCTCGTTTGCTTTCTGCTCTGGAAAACAGCTCTTGTAGCAGCTTCCCTCAAATATCTCCCACCACTTCTCCTGCAAAGTCCTCAGTGTGTGGTGCTCCACCATGACAGGTAGAAGAGGTGAACTTTAGGCAGAAGCATTTCTACTCAAGTCAAAACATCACTGCAGGACAGAAGGCTCAGTTCCCTAACTCTATTTCAACCAACTGATCAATTCTGACACGAGACTGACTTATACAGCTGGCAACTGTATTGACCTGGAGGAATCATAAACAGAAAGTTCATGCAGGTCTGTTCGTTCTGTTGCCACGAGCTCTTATCTCCACCAGGAGACCACCAAAGGCTGATCCGCCTGGCAGATGCAGGACACCAGATTTTTCCATGTAAGGAATATCGTGTCAGGGTTCATTTCATTAAAAAAACGATTGGTCTATTCCATATTACAGCAAATAATCTTTGAAGAAGAGGCAATATTGCCTTTATGTAAGGGCACACACACAAAACACACATACATACATATATATATATAAAGTATCTCGCACCAGGAATGAAAGCACTTGCAGACTTTTCACTGTTACTGAGGAAACAACTGTCACCTTAGTTTGAAACCTACTACAGAAAACAGCAGTGATCAGCATGTAGCAAACAAACACAAAATCTCGTGTGGGTCCATAACTGTTTGGGCTCTTTTTTTATATCATTAGTAGATTCCTTTAGGAAGGGATCTTAAATTAAATACTTTGCTATATGAAAAGGGACAGCCTTTGAGTGAAACACCTTTTCCTATTACCCTGAAAAGGACAACACCATATGCTAGAGACACAAAGGAATAAGAGATGTACAAACTTTCACCAAACACATCCTGCTACCTTTTTAACTCACCCACATATAAAGATCAGCAATCACAATATATTTCTATAACGTCTCTACCTTGAACACCTGTACACAAGGTCCTTTGACATACCTAACAACAGTGGCATTATATGAGGAAGTTATGATAATTAAAAGCACTGTTAAAAACTATTTTAGCAAAACAACATGAAAGAGACTGTCCTGACAAATATGGAAACTTTATTCCAAAGGCATCCCTGTAAGTGAATTTAGAAAAAACTCACTCAGGAAGAAGGGAAATGCAGATCTGGCAGAGAAACGGTAATGCTGAAGACACACAGCTCGTTTTTGGCCAACATGAGACCCAGAGACAACTCACAGAGCAAACTATCTCAAAATATTTCCACGTCAGGAAAACAAAAATGCTGAAAGTGTTCTTGGGGGTATGAAAGAGAACGCACAGGTTTGGGAGTTAGGTTTAAGCTCTACAAATTCTTTAAAATTACTTCAATTTCCTTACTGGTGACCACTTGCACTTTCATCTTATCTGGGATTTCCTGACCTTGGCAAGCTGGATCAGAATGGTGCCATTTCCACTAGAGCACAGGTCTCAGGTGCATGGCACGTTGGGACCACGTACCAGACGCAGAAGGTGCCGCACAAACAGAAAACTCAACCTTTTGCCTCCATAAGTCATCTCTTTCAAAGTGATCTAAGAACACTGCACTCTTTGAGCAGAACAGCACATTTTAGACACTACAGAACCACTCTGAGCTGTCAGCATATTTCCAACAGATTGATGACTTTGAAGACCTCCAGTGTAGAGGGTAATGTTAAGGATCTGCAGTTACTCAGCTAAAGTTGAGATGAGGGATGCCTTCTTCCCAGTCCTGGTTATTGAATTTGAAAACCCTCATAGGTTTTACTGTCAGAGTTGTTGCTTAAAACAGACTATTATAGGAATGAGTTAAAAAGGAGTGAGTGAAAGAAGTTTAAATGAAAACGAGGATGTATCTTTATCTTTTTCAGGTTAACGCAGTGACAAAAAATATAATAATAGAGTTTCACAGTAAAGTAAAAAAAAATAGAGTTTCATGGTAAAGTAAAAAAAAAAAAAATCATTGTGTTAGATTCTTGTTCTCAGAAAAGCTTTGGTTTTTTACAGACAAAAACTCCTTAATGTAGAAGTAAGGTCAGGGTCAACATGTTTTACTATAAAAAAGTTTACCAAAACCAGAGGCTCACCGTGACCTGAAATGTAACTTAATATATTCTATTTCTCTGATTTTATTCTATTTCACAATTACTAGTCTTCAACACCAGATAAAAATACTAAAGATAGAAAGTAGACCTAAAATAAATGCCAAGTCAAAGAAATATCAGAAACCAGAGTATTACTGCAATTCTCTCTCATTTTCTGCATAAACCCATTTCTATTACTGATGTAAGATATTGTACTATCTGCCTTCCCAGTCCCTCACATTCCTTTACTTAACCAGGTATAGCTCCACGAGCTAATCACCTGTAAATTTGGCCTTCATTGTTCCAAGGTATCTTCATGTAATCAGTGCTCTGTGCTATGTCTGCTAGAGTTTAATGAGTATAAAATGGCAAAAATGTGAATGGGAACACAGAAGAACTACTGGAATAGCTAATAAAGTCAATGCTTACATGGTGAAGCTGGCTGTATGACTGGAAGGTTGTGAGAAACGCAGTTCTAAATAATGACAGTATAATTCTGCATACGTATCTCTCTCCAGAGAGTGGTTTCAATGCACTAGAAAACTACGTGTTTGTTAAACGCAAATAACAAGCACATTTTTTTATTACCCAATGGGAAGGGAGCTGAAGGAGTCTTGTAGGGCCAGAATGGAAAGCTTCACACTAAAAAGAATAGTTTGCAAACTGTTTCTCCTGTTGAACTTTCATCTGTGACCTAAAATTGAGGGTTCCTACATCATTCTGACATTGCCAGCCGGGAGGTCCATGGGAAATTCAAGACTTTCTGAATCTTGGGGAGAATTAAGTGTTTAAATTTCTCCTCCGGAGGCACTTGCCTTTGCAAAAGATATTTGCCTTTCTTTTCTTCCAGACTTTTGGAGATATTTCTTCACCCTCAGTCAGGCTTCCAGTACCTTTCATGAAATCACCAACACAATTTTGGATAGCTTGAGCAGGGGCATTAATTATCTACAAAACAGTTTCATAAATGCAAGAAGGGATATGCTGCTCTGACATCACTCTTTCCCTCTCCATCCCTACCTGGAGGACAGCCCATCCCTGCTTACAGCCCCTTCTCAGGCTGTGCCCTTGAGCCCACCACTTACCCAAGACACTTTCTAGAGCTTTTACTCCTTCAGTGAACCACTGCTCTGAAACTTTACATATAAAACAAAAGGCAAAGATGTTCACAAGGATTTTTTCACTGATCTTTATAAGATAATGCAACATTTAATGAATCAATTAATGTAAAGTCTCAAGGCAGGAGGGTTCTAAACTTACCATCCAAAGTAGGCATTTAATTTTGATTTACTGAGGAAGTTATTGCTTATTAATCAGATAACATTATGAAACCTTAGTACGTGTATGTCTGTTCTATGTTAATTAGTTAGCATAGTAAGGGATACTAAATAGCACTAGAAGCTGTTTACACATCCCTTGAATAAATTTAATTGCAAGGAAAGAAGTTGAGGAGCACATTCTTCTATACGGGTAACCATTCATATGAGAACCAAATGGTAACAAATAGTAAAGTCTTCAGACAAAAAAAAGTGGCTTCTGGAATTCATGTAAGTAGTAGATGTGATAAAACTATATGTGATAAAACTACACGTGGAACAAATTTTTTGAGTCACTTTTTTTTGTCAAATTTACCAAGTCTGTATAGGAGAATCAGAAGTCAACTTTTTACTGACTTATCCGTATGTGACTTGAGAACAGTTTTATCATAAAGCCGGGCATCCCATGTGAAAGCAGGATGACATTGTGAATACCTTATTCCCTCCCAGTAACTCTTAGTGGCCTATTGTATCTCCATATATTTTCACTTTCTGTTTAAAGGCTTCTCTAAAATATTCATTGGACGCAGCTCACAAATGGAAAACCCCAATATTGCCTGGATTTAACCTGCCTTTTTCTGTGACAGATCCCCCACACCGTTCCTGCAGCAGGCAAACAATCTGAGACTCATGGATTTATTCCCCGTGCTGAGAAGTGGACTTGCTCGCCGTAGCCAGATGAGCTTGCCTCGCTACACCCACCATTCTGGTTTATGTTCCCTCTCCAGCATGGGATAAAATAAGCTTTCTTAATTCAGTAATAATTTTGCATGTGGCTTTTGTAAACATGGCTTATGGAAGAATATTACTTCATAGGAGGTAATCACATATTTTCACTCAGACATTGTGTTTAGAGTACATGCTGCAACTAAATGTTAACAAGGATTAATTTCAATGATTTTGCCTCATGATAACCTAATGCAAACAGGAAATGAGTCCACAAAAGGGTAGCTGTCCTCTCTGGCCAGTGTTAGTCTTCCTTCAACAGCTCCTTACCAGCTCATCTGTGAGAAAGTCATCACCTCTCAATGCACAAATGTCCTGGAGAACGTAAAACAAGGAATAGTCTGTGTCACATGGTGACAAATACAGTTCAAAGTACCATTATCACTTGTTCTCACAGTGATAATTAATCCCATCATCATTATCGTAATGAGGAACCATGTTCAGAAAATGCTGATTGAAAAACCCCAATGTAAAAAAATACAAGTCATTCACTGCCCTATCAACCTGATTCTTACATTTGCTGTTGATTAGCACACAGCCTTCCAAATAATTTTTATACCCCAATCCAAACTTTTCTAGTGTTCTTATGTTTCACTTCATGATTTTTTTTTTTAATGTTCCACTCTAGCATGAAGTGCTAGGATTGCACTTTTGTTCATTAATTTATGATGGATCTTTAATCAGAATCTTTTCCTGCTTTTTCTCCTCTCCCAGTGATGTGGTGACAAAGAAAGAGAAAGAAATTGAGAGAGATATAAATAAAAAGAGAGAGAGGAAAAAATGGGAGGAAAAAAATGAGCTATGAATTGCCATAACTACAAAAAAGACATGGGTTTAGGGAGTGAATTCATGTAATGCCCTTGTTTCCAGCCCTGCCCTTTCCCACCAGGCAGAAGTACAAAGCGTGCCTGTGGCTGCCGAGCATCCCTCAAACATGACCGACCTGGGCCTCGATGGCCAAGAACAGCCCTTGAAGCCCTCCCTATGCTGGTCTGGAGTCAGACACAGCTCAGGGACACGCTGCGGTGGGACACAGGCTGGGAGGTTTGGAGATGGAGCTGCCAAGCACATGTCAGTGCTTGGACACCTCCATGATCTCCACACGTCCTCCAGGCTCAGCCATGCAGAGGGCTGCAAAGGCAGTTGAAACCACTTCAGCTCTTTACTGCACTTTTGAAATACAACAGAGACTCTCATTTCAACTCTTCATGCATCTTTCTGTATTACCAGTCTGAGCCTAATAAATAATCCAAGCCTAGCACTCATAGGATACTTTTCAGCCAGGCTGATAAGGCAAATCTAAACTACATTAAAGAAGCGTTACTTTTTTTAACAGGCCTCATTTTATTTATTTATTTTCAGTTTTAGCTCACAATTAGCCTGCATAAACATAGAATGAGGTGTCTGAAATCACAGGACATTATACACCACTGAAAATGTGTCCTCCTTTGTATTTGGCCATATGTACACACAGGAAACTATGTAATACTATATAGTGCTAACTTTTAAAATCCTGGCCATCAGGAATATTTCTAAAAATATGTGCTGCATACAGAATATATTAATATTCTATAGCACTATGTGGAATGACCTGATACTGGCTGCAATTAAAGGGTTGCCCTGTAAAAAAAGGTAGATCCGTTGATCAAAGTGGCTCCTTCTGGCATTTTATCTGTTCTGAGTAGATGAATTCACCCCCAGCATGGCTGGGTACATATGCACAAGCGTTCCGTGACAAATTAAAAAGGGGCACATAATAAGATGAAGTTGTCATAAATCATATAATAAACATATGAATGAGAAAATTTAATAAACGATATGTTTTCACAAAAACTTCACCCCTTTCCATTACATCCATATCCCCCTAGGACTTGTTCTAATATTCTCAATTCCTAAGCGCACATCATCTATTTAAAAATAAAAATAAAATAAAAAAACCCACAACTCACCCTGCCAGGATGTGTTTCTCCCCCTTGCTTTTTCATCTGGCATTTTCTCTTCTGTAGCCAGAATTCAGCCTCCAGCGCATGGCTATTTTGGATGGAAAACAGTTTCCTGCTCTATGAAAACTCCTCCGTTGTAAAAACATTTTATCAGCAAGAAAGCAAGGGAATGGGTGGATAGTCAGAGGGGAAGATCTCCTTTGCTTCTATGCCTTCCTAAGGCCAAGAGTTTGGATTTATGATTCCTGAATCTTATATGAGAGCCTTACACACTGAATTTTTGGCCAGCAAAACAGGCTGAGATTTTCATTTGGTGTAAGCCGAATCTCCATCTTAAACCCAACAAACTTCTCTGATGTATCTATTGCAAAAGCAGCTTTTTTTTTTTTCTATAAATAGTGTCTGTTGCAGCAAACTGTCTTTGCTACAAAGAAACTTTTTTTCCCCAGCTTACAGTTTTCTAGTATGTGCTTCCCAGTAAATTTTCCTTTTGGAAAGAAAATGAATGTTTCTCTAATGTAAAGAGCACACAGGGGTTTAAACCATCTTCTTTCCAGCACTCCAATGTGACTTTGGACAAATCACTTTTAATCCCACGTTGCATAGGTGTCAGAACTGATCTTATTTAACAGTTTTGATAATTAATTTGATGAAGAATGCTCGTATACCAATTAATTTTTTTTTCCATGACATGAATTTGGAAGGCATTGCCAACCCAAAGGAATATCATACAGGTAAATTAAATGATCTGGGGGCTGCAATGAGAGAAGTAGGATAACATTTAGTAATGTAAACCTGCAAATTCAAGAATTTAGGGGTGAATAATCAGAATTTTTGCTGACAGCATGTGCTTAATTGCTTAGAAACAGAAGAGGAAACCTAAGATTTCACAATAAGTGGACTATAAGCCACGGGTGCAGTGTACCCATGAGCATATGTGGTAGGCCCATGGTGGGATAGGGAAGGAATTGCGTTATTACAAATAGAAACTTATTCATACTGTTGTACAAGTCCATGTTAACACCATGTTGGTATTACCTGGTGCTTCGGACTGTTCACACAGGAGGAAAACTCATCAAAATATGAAAAAGGAATACTCACGTGAAAGTCCAACCCCTCTTAAGTGATGAGCATGAAACAGAAAGCATGAACCAAAATGAGTAAAGGCTGGGGTTACAACTAGTTGAGATCAGTAGACAATGTTGGCACAAATACGAACAGGCATTCACTGGCTACAGATAAATTCAGCCTATTAGAAGAACATGTCTCAATGACACCTTTGGACAGGAGAGAGGTTCTTCCATAGTAGTAGTGGAGGCAAACAAATGACCTGAGTCACTTTATGAAGACAATTCCATTGTATGCTTGCCTGGAAAAGCTGGGGATTGAATTTTGTAGCCAGGCAGAAACAAAAGATATGACATCAGGAGTTGAGTGTATCGGTTCTATGAGCGCTTGTTTGCATTGGATCTGTCACCCAGGAGAGACACCTACATTCCATATGTATCCCCATAAAGTGCTGTTCTAGCACTTGACATCTCTATAAATGCAGATGCATTACAGATATTACATACATGCACCCATACAGATGCTCTCTATACAAGAATAGACCAGCAAATGTATGTCTGAGATTCATAATGTTATTACCAAATTAAACATGTATAAAAGACCATGTTTCTCTATTTCTACTAAATTGAAATACCAGTTAGAGTCCCCTCCATTTTGCTATCCAGCCAAACAGCACAAAGAAAGCAAGATCCTAAACTAATTTTTCTTATACTAAAACCTATCATCTTGTGCAACTAACTCGTCTGATTTCCATGATCATGAGGAAATGTATAATATTAAATTATAACAACAGCAATCAAAGGCATGGGGAGCAAGAGGATTCTCGATTGCAGCCCATGCATCACTCAATATCACCACAGAAGAAGAGATTGAAAAGCACATCAATTCACATAACTTCCTCCCAGTGCCCATTGTCTTTTTCAGTTCCTAATGACGCTGAAGTGTCTCCATGATTAAAATTTAAAGGTTTCCCAGTAACCAAGTAATTTGCCCAAAACTCCTTATCTAGCACTCACCATGAAGACTCTGATTTTAATATACCATTAATCAAGCTCCAGCCAAGTTTACTACTGATACTTTCAATTACAGAGGAACTAACTTCATTCTTCGCAGTGTGTCAGTGAGAGACCACTTCCTTGATTAGCCACAGACCCTAAAAAACAGATGGATAACAGGGCTGGGTTTGATGCACTTTACTGAAGGAACTATTTGTCATGAATTAGAGATAAGTAAACAGAACTGGATCTCTCTGCTGTGGGAAAAGCTTCAGCCAAATTTCGAGCCATACACATGCTATCATCATAAAAAAAAAACCAACAAACCAACATTAACTGATTTCAAGTTTTCCACTGTCATAACAATATGTGATTTGATTAAATGTAAATTAATGCAATGGTGAATCTTCACGGGCAAGTTCTAAAGATCAGCACATTTCACAACACAAACATTTACACAAACGCGCACGAGGCGTGCTTAATTTTAAGCGTATGAATAGATCCACAGGCTTCAATAGGACAGCTCACGCTCTAAGTGATGCACGTGCACAAAGCGATTGCAAGATCAGTTATCAGAAAATGATCCCCCAGTACAATTTATGAGAATTCCAACAGATTGCAAATAGCTATGATTTGTCACACAACATCTGGTCTCTTCTCCCCGCAATCAAATGGACAAATGGAAATAACAATACAGACTGTGAAATCTCAGCTTGTTAAAAAAACCCCAAACAATTAGAGGGAGAGGGACTCACACCTTACCCTGCTGGACTGATGGAATTTGCATGGGACTGTTTGACTCGGCTAACAACGAGTCAGCATTTGTTTGAGCTTTTGAGTGAGGCTTCCACAAAACAAGGATTTAATTCCAAAGTTATTTGCCCAGCTATGGCAAACGCTTCAGGAAAGCCTCTGGCAAGCCAGGACTAGAGGTTCTGTTCATGCTCAAGCAAGTCCAAAGAGCTTTACTTGTTCTGCAGGACCAACCTGCTGCAGGGCAGCGGTGATAGCATGCTGACATCACATCAAAATGGGTGAGGAAGAGAAACATCTAGACATAATTGTGAGTTTTTTGCTTATAAATATCAGTAAAGTAATTAAAATGCACTTGGGTCTGGATGCAACTGACCACTAGGTAAGGATTTTCTTTCTTCAACTAGAAAACAAAACAGCAGTTCCAGTTACATTACAAAAGTGCAAGTACTGTCTCAACAGTGAAATGACGGGGAAAGGTCACAATATCTTGGCTGTGATGTCATAGTCATATGTCATAGCCACCTGAGACTGACTTAACGAATATCCAGCACAAAGCTCATTTCAATTTAAACTGAAAAAATAGATAACATTTTGGAGACAGAAAATAATACTAAAGAGAGTACATACTCTACAATAACAGCAAATGAAACAGATTTTCATTCACAGCATTATTCAAAGTCTCCGGATGGCACCATTTGCTAATGAGCTTGATTATCTGTATTATCTGACCAAAAAAATAAGTGTGATATTTAAGAAAAGAGCAATAACAGGATTCTTTGAAACACCTGAGCGTACTGTCGTTCAACCTTAGCCTTCACATTGGAGCTGGCATTCTCAACATGAGTTAAATAAAAGTTTTAGCTCATACATACTGTGAGGTACCTGAAGACAAACCCCAGCACCTCTTTAGGTGAGCGATGTGTTTATATGTGGAGGCCTGTTTTATGAAGAGACATTTGAATAATATAACAGACTTCCTTTAGAATGATGTCAAAAGAAACTAGATTTGGGGGTTTTCTCAGACAATGAGCAAATCTGCTCTTTCACAGTGCCTGACCTCACCACAGAGCTTCTCTCACAAGAAACTCATCACACATTCACAAGCAGTGAAGACAAGAAAACATTTAGGCAAGAAATAACTTTTTTTGGTATTCATCCAAAACAAAGTTCCCAAATTTGTACCGCTTACTCTTCCTGTAGATTCTTTTCTCCAACAGTGATCAAGAGTATAAAGTAGAATAGATAAGGCACACACCAAAAAAAAAAAAAAAACACACCCCAAAACCATCATGGTTTTCCCTTAAGTTGTACTTTATCCCAAATGTAGTAATACCTTTTTGTAAGATTTACAATGTTAACCAATTCTTTTCTGTCAGCTCGCAGTTTTTTGGCAGATCCCTTTTGCATGATTCATGAACGACCAGTAAAAGGCTAATTGTTCAAATTAATTTGCGTAAATGACTAAGCAAGAGATAACAAAATTACATCTGCACTTGTTTGGCAAAGATTCAATAGCAGCGGCCCTGTACTGCCAGCTGCTTCCAGACAACACTCTTGCAGAAATTAAAAGCTACAAATATTAATTAATACACTTTTTTGGTACGTTAATTTGCACTGAAAGGTTCCGGAGTACAAAACTGCTGAGAAGATGAACCATGATAATTAGAATTAATGGGATGGATGCATGTTTTTTGCAGCTGAAGTTTTAAAAACCCATGAATGGAACTGGGAACTTGGAACTGACATTCTCATAAATCTCTATGATAATGCCGCTATTAGTATTAGAAGGATTAAGTACTGTGGCTCCAGCGTTATCCATCACATGACACGTTGTATCCCATCTGTCACTGCAGCAGCTAAGACATGATAGCTGTCCTTGAGGAAGCCATATGAAAAGCTTTGGGAATTCAAGGAATTGTGGTGCTGAGTGTCGGGCTACAAAATGAATAGCTCAAACCTCTGACTCTCAAACAGAAATAATGGCCGGTGCTCTGTACTTGTCAGCTTAGTGCTTTAACAAATACTCCGACTATGGTATCTGTATTTAAGTTAAGTTAAGCAGTCTGAATTATAGATAAATCAGGCAGGGAAAAAGAACAGTCAAATGTCACCGATTTTTATCTTGAACGCATTTCTGTCTTTGTAGGTTGGGTGTCTCTTGGAGTTGTTTTTACTGATGTTCACCCTATTAATTTTGCATATTTTAGGGCAGCGAGCACCACTGGAGCACTACTCAGTATATTGAAATAATGAATTTTTACATGAACTCACTAATGAGACTTTACCTACTTCTCGAGATTATCTGCACGTTCTGATGATCCAAATCCCCTTCTACATGGAAATGCTGTTGTGAGAAAACAAAATTTTCAACGCGTTCCATCTTGAAACTTTGCCTGACAAATTAACTTGAAATTTTGTCTTAGATGTATTCAGACTTTTGAAAAATTATTGCATTTTATATTCTAAAAGTACTTTCCAGGGACACCAGTGCAGCAAGACTATGCCACCAATTTTACTAGTCGATATTTCAAGGCTAAGAAAAGTCATTGAAAAGGAGCTTTCAGAAGGAAGAAAATGTTAAATAATGCTTTCACTCATATTTTTAATGATACTGTGCACACATGCAATGTAATTGGTGTGAAAGGCTGAACCAGAAGGCACGGGTGAGAAAGAACAGGAGGTGGAGAGGCAGCAGAGAGTGTCTTGGGAAGGAGCAGCTTCCTCACCCCATTCATGCAAGAAGTCACATCATGGTGTTCATCAAAGCTGGCCAAAGGAGGCAAAGTCCCCCCCCCCAAACCAGCCCGCACTAATGTATGCTAGAGAATAGGCTGCCAGGCTCAAGCCAGAATGTATTACCCCTGAGTAGTTTGGAAGGAAAAATATATTTAAAAAATAATAATAATTTAAAAAAAAAAATCAAAATTATGCTTTCACAGTCTCTCAGACTCCCAGATCATTACTTTACATATATGGTACTTCACATACCAAAGCTGACCATGAAACCCTCTGTCCTTTTATGGGACAATCAGAGTTGAATTCAATCCATTCTGCTAAAAAATTTGTTGCAGAATTCCAGCAAATGCAGATGAACAGGAAGGTAAATTTATCCCCATTTTCTAGCATAACATTCTCACAGGTTACTCATTTTTCTTATCATAGAAGAACATTATTATTCCTTTACTTTGAGCTGCTAGATCATTTTCCTCTTCTACAATGAGCTAAGTCTCCTTCTATTTGGCTTTTAGTCAGCTGCATGAGCTAAAAAAATTAAAATCATCAAAAAACAAAAAACAAAACCAACTTGTTATGCCCCATCTCTGATGACATCATTGAACAAAATAAAAAATTCTTCTTGACCCTGATCCTCAGTATCTGGGTTGTTAATATTGTGCAGTCAGACTGCTCTTCAATCTCTCGGCACAAAAAGCCAACGCAAATCCTTCCATCTCTGGGAGCCGGATCAAACCGGGGTTGGTGCCGAGTGCTCTTTTCTACCTCCCCAAACACAGATTTTCAGTGCCCCATCCAGCAGGAAAAGCCTGAAAACCACAAGGTAGACACATCTTTTTGAGCTTATCTGTAGAATAGTAACAAAACCAGATGATAATTTATTAATTATTGTGAATTATAGTGTATGTAAATAATTTTTCCTCACTGATGGCATTTGACTTACAGTCCAAACACATACACCCGGGTGGGTGGCCACCACTGAGCCTCTGAAATTAATTCTCTTTTCCCTTTCTGCACTCTGAAGACACAAGTGTTTACCCCTACACAGAGACAAAACTGCTCCGTTGGCATACGGCTGCCACATGGAATAAATGATTCAAAGAGGGTTTGAGTCAAGTAATATCAGTGATTAAAGATAAAACTGAACGAGCTCATGAACCACAACACAACGGGTAACACAGGAGAAGAAAACAGGAGCATGGCTAAAACAGAACGTGCAGAGCACAACACAAAATTGGCTCCTAACCACCTAAATTGTTAAATATAAAATAAAGGGAGGGAGGGAGGG
>JANVCC010000022.1:40153889-40200894 GCA_025345505.1 Todiramphus chloris collaris
GGGAGGGAGGGAGGGAGGGAGGGAGGGAGAAATCAACAACATTTTTGCATTTGAGTAGCAGCTTCCACCCAGAATACCCCAAGCACTTTATTGGTGCTTCTGTGGGTTACAATCTCTAAAATCCCAGTTAACCATTACCACTACAGTTTTGCAGAATAGAAAAAGAAGCACAGAGGATAAATGACTTGCCCAGAACACAGGAAAACTCAGATGCAAAGGACCACAGTGCCTTGGCTGAGCTCCAGGGATGCCCAGGGTGCTGGTCTCTGAGCTTGTCCCCAACACCCCCTGGGTGGCACCCACCGGGCAAGAAGGACCTGAGCACAGGGTTTGGTTTTTTCCTTCTCATTGCAGCAGATGTGATTTGAGACTGCCAAAGATCACCCTGAGCAATAAGTAGTCTGGTGATCAGGGAATTTGTCTGCAATATAATTATCACCTCCATGCCATCTCATTAAAGCTAAGAGTAATTGTGGTGGCCATTTGATACTGGTTTGTCTAATGTGGATTTTGCTCTTTCTCTCTGGCTTTAATCAACATACTGGAGCTGACGAAACTTTACAAATTAGGCAAATGTGGTTTTGGAAAAAAAAGTTTTCACTTTTTTTTGATGATGCTGTTTTTTCTGACTTGCATCTGCGTCACGAAATAAATTCCTGGCCATTCCTGACGCTCAAGTTCATACCGAGAGCAACTGGAAGATGAGGAACTTAATTATTAATTAAATTAACTTCCTTTAGGCTGTAATAATAGACCTACATTACTAAAAAGAGTACTTAGATTTGCATTTATGGGTCTTTACTGAGACCATTTTCTTCCCTTGAGACAGCCCTTTCTTTTTCCCCCCTCTCAACAGGCCTACTGTCTGCCATTAGATCTCTGGAAGCGTTTCATATTCCCCAAATCTTCCTAAGAAGCTCAACATAAAGGATGGTACTGGAAGAAGATAGGGACGATATGAGTCAGAGATAGTCTTGTATTTAAAAATCAACATTGTTTTTCTTTTTCCTGTAGTAACTGGTCAGGTTAGTACCATTCTGTGACATTTTAACAAACTTCCCTGTTTCTGCATCACGCTGACTAAGACTGATAGTGACAACCTTGATGTCCTGTACCGGGATATAAGGCTGAGGTGCAGACAATCTACAGATAGTAGGCAGCTGTCACCCAAAAGTAGGGGAATTTGTGCCCCAGGGCAGGTAGGAAATAGGTTATGGTGGTCAGTGAAAAGAGCATACCTAACCATGCTCACTCACATCCAATGCCCACAGATGCTGCTCAGATTCTGCACGGCTGGATGAACCCATTTTTTCAGAAAAGGTTGATGGCTGATGGGTCACTCCTCAGTAGATTTCTATGGACTTCCAGAAAACACGCGCTGAGAACAGAGTATTTTTTAAGACTGTAAAAGCAGATTTTAAAAATAACCATATTGATAGAATGGTTCGGGTTGGAAAGGACCTTTCAAGGTCATCTAGTCCAAGCCCCCCGAAGTGAGAAGAGACATCTGCAACTAGAGCAGATTGCTCAGAGCCCTGGCCAACCTCCCCTGCAATGGTGCCAGGGATGGGGCATCAACCACCTCTCTGGGAAACCTGGGACAGCCTGTCATTACCCCCAGTATCAAAAATGTCTTCTTTCTCTCCAGTCTAAATCTCCCTCTTTTAGTTTAAACCATCAATCCTTGTCCTGTCCCAACAGGCCCTGCTCAAAAAAATTGTCTCCATCTTTCTTATAGGTCTCCTTTAATTACTGAAAGGCCCCAATAAGGTCTCCCTAGAGCCTTCTCCTCTCCAGGATGAAGACCCCCAAGTCGCCCAGCCTGGCTCCCAGCAGAGGGGTTCCAGCCCTCCCAGCATTGCTGGGGCTCCTCTGGCCCCGCTCCACCAGGTCCCTGTCTCTGCTGTGCTGAGGACTCCAGTGCTCAACACCAGCCCACACTGTGGACACTGTGGGTCTATAATGTTCATTTTATATAGTTTAATTTAAGAAAAAAATATTTTAACACACAAACTGAAAAATCCTGATCATCCATGGCTATCTTTGATAAAATGCTTTACCCAATATTAGGTGTTGTCTACCCAACATTGCCCCTTACCAGACAGCAACTGATTAACTCCTTTATTTTGGATCTTGGCACTACCAGCTCAAAACAGTTGCAGACTGGCAAGGAAGAAACATTTCTAAGATTTTTCAGGCTGGTATTTCCTGGCATATTCTGCAACAACTTTCTGTGCTGGTTACCTGTGAGAACAGACATGCCTTGGACTGGTCAGAGTCCATGTCCTCTAAATTCACATAGAGTACTAGAGAGAAGTCAAAAATGAAAATAAGTTGTTTTCCAGCAAGACACAGCTAGATTTTTTATTAGAAAATACAAAAATAATAATAAAAAAAATTAAATAAACCGTCCCAAGGATAGAACAACCTTTGCAGCAATCTCACAGTCTCCCTTCCTAGCAGTCTCTTGACAGCTTTCAGAAGCAGCTTCTGGTGGCAAAGGGATGGTACTAGCTCAGGACTGAGTTCAGAGACTAGGGATAGATATATGGAGACTAGGAAGCACCTTGGAAGAGCCCGTTTATACTGCTTCAGAAGGAGGCCTTAGTTGTGCTTTCCCCTCAGCTGAACAGGCTGGGGAGAGCTGAAGGACCACATCCAAGTTTGAGGACAATTTCCCCCATGGACATGGCAGGGTATCCTCCCAGGGCCAATTTTCTTAATTTACATTCGTTTATTTTCCCCTTAGGAAGCCCAGTGATAACCTGCCAACATACACCACAGTCATGTTTCCCACCCCCTTGCCTCTTACACATCAGTGCCTGGTTTCTCCTGATTTACCAGGATTTTATGAAGAACCCCAGTGACTCTTTAATATGCCCTGTTTGTTATCGCTGTCCCCGAGCCACAGTCTATAAATAGGAGCAGGTGGTACCTGCAGCATATAGCACACAGTTACCAAAAGCATTTGCAAATACTCATACAAAGCCTGGGGTCTGTATCCAAGCGAAAGCTTAAGAATGGTATTTGAAGAAGTAGTAAAGTCTTTCATCACTTTTTAGTACAAACATCTCTGCTTCTACTTTGTTGCTCCTAATTTCCTCACCGACTATTCAAAGACCAACCCTACAGCATCACCTAGCAATAAATGAGTATTCAGGGTTAACAGTCTCGACCAGCTCTACACCCTTCCATAACCTTCATAAATGTGAGGGGTTTTTGGTTTTATCCCCCGTGTGTTATTTTCTTTTCCACATTTCCTTCTAAACATCCCTGTGGTGCTTTGCATATTCTGGTCACAGCCACAATGGAAACAGGAGCAAGAGCATGGCAAATCAGCAGCTGTAGGAAATGAAACCCTCTTTTTCTATGCGGACCCGATCTAACGTGTGTATGAGAAGGGCCACCTTGATCCAAGCAGCTTACACCCTATCAGCCCTGTTCTGCAGGACCATGCCAGAGGGTGGCAAGGAAGAAGTGATTTATATTTGTGCATCAGACACCCTAATTCCCTCGTGCACGGTTTCAATAGAAAGAGACACCAGGAGCTTTAGAAATGTGTGGCTAATTATACATCTCATTAAATGCTCGACACTTATACTCACGATGAGCACAAAGCACTTGTCTACTCTGCCACCTATCCCCTTCCCGGGTTGTCCTTCTTAATGGTCTCTTATGGAAAGAGAGTTGGCCGCTTAAATATTTGAAATCTGCCAGTTTAAAAGATTTAAAGTATTTCAAAAATGCAGAATAGATTTTAATTTTTTTTTTCTTTGTGCCCTTACCATTCAAGAAAACCTTCACTGGTACTTTTTTTTTTTTTTTTAATTAAAAAAGTCCCTTTGGGCTATGAATGCCAAGTTTTAGCCCAGAGGGAATTTTTATTGCAGATAAACCCCTGGAAATCAGAGCATGTGTACATATACTACAGAGCCTGATAAACCCTTGACTGTGACACTGCTACTGAGGGCTGCTATAATATCTGATGACAAAACTGACAGATTACTTCTGATGAGAACGTGGAACCCTTTTTGTTTTTAACTTGACCCTGAAGACATGTCATAACATTTGTAATATCTGCAATAAAGTGTCAACTATACTGCTGTAAGACTGCTGGAGCTTGGAGTTAAGCATTCAGTTTAGTGCTCCTACAGCTTTCAATTTAAAATAAAAAAAGACTCTTAATTTCCTTTTGGACAGTCCAAACCTAGTATAACTACACTAATTTGTCTTGGCAAATATGAAGCAGTAGTGGGGAACATGACTACTGGAAAAGAAATCCAGAGCTATACACAAAACAGAATAAAATAAACCTATCAATTGTCGCTACATAAATTCAAGATTTACAGTTCAACAGAAATAATCTTAAGAAGGGATTGCAATAAAGCGAGTGTCAACGACCACATCAGTGGCAGGGCTAACTTGATTTCAGTTGGCAGCGAGCTAAAATTCTACTCTAACCTCCAAGCTATGCAAGGTTCATGAAGTACTTTAAGACCATTTCAAGAGGGATAAACATGTCAATAATGTCTTCCGTTTCCTATAGTCAGGCGTGCTGCTCTGGAGACTGGTCATTCAATTAGGAAAACAGATCCTCCTGGCCTGGTTTCACCAACCCCATTATCTCCCACACATCATTTTATCCTACTGTTGAACCACGAGTCACAACGACCATAGAAAGCTGAATCTTGCCATTGATACAACATCTTTTTGACTCCGAGATGGTATTTCTAAAGATGCTCCCTGCAGACTGGAACAGAGACATCCCACTTCTCTGATAAACTTGTCCCAAAATTAATAGCTCGATAGAGAAGTAAGCACCAGGCATAAGTCCGTGAAAGACAATATTTTGCTGCCACTAACAAGAGCTGATTTCTTTGTCTAAGTGTACAATATAGTAAAACTGAGCTTTATTTCCCAAGAGATGAAATACCTCATTTATTTGTGTAACTTCCTCAGACTTTATATTCTTGTGTGTTTCAGGACTTCAGTAGTTGCCTTCTTGTAATATTTCAGCTTTTAAGCTGTTTTCTTGCCTCACTGAACTCACATAAGATACATCTGAAAGCTTTAGTACAAATTTACTTCGAATAAAGTCTTCAATTCATTTTCATGGCACCAAAAAGACAGCTTTAATAACTGCAATGACAAATAAACTGGAAATCATTCCAGGCCTTTTCACTTAACTGACAAGTAGAACGCTCTCATAATGAGCCGCAGGTTTTACGTTTTCTCTTTGACCATAATAGCTTCATTTAAGAGCGTCAGACCCTGACACTTCATCATTTATCTACATTATTTCTCATCTTCTTTCAAATAAATTATGGAATACTAGACTGAGCACATAAAAACAAAGTGACTTGTTATCTGTAAACAGCAAGATAAATTGTCCAGAAGTTCCTCATTTAGTTCCTTTTAAATTTAAGGGCAAGTTATTGGTTGTACCTTTTTTTTTTCTATCCCAATTTTTTGCATTTTGTTACAGCCATCTTATTCTGTTGCCAGTGGCCTTTGTGCAGCCATCCAAAGCCTGATGATAGTGCAGAAGGCATAAAATAATTCCATTATCCCAAGGTTGGACAGGGTAGTGCAGAAAAGAAAAATAAAGAAAAATATTGGAAAAAAACCCCAACAAATAAACAACTTACATGGATATTTCTCTCCATCTGTAAAATTCCTCGTCCGTAATACATCTTGTCATACTAGCAAATGTGACACATCCAAAGTAATGAACAGTGGGTCTGTAACTGTCCTCGCCTTCAGAAAGATAGCTCTGATATTTACCATCAGCAAAGCCCCCCCTTCCCTGGTGAAACACATTAATTCTTGTCTTGGAGCGTTGTTGAACACTCAGAGCTCACGTTTATTTTATTTTTAAAATCATATCGTCTGAAGCACAATTAGCAACACCGTGTTTACGTTTTAATTGTTAGCGACAGATGAAATTAAGAGAGGTTTGGTTTAACAAACCCGTGTGTTTCCACCACAGCTCCTGCTAGGAAAAAATAAAGAAAAATCACTGAGCCCATCTACCCAACGACCCCACCAGCCCCCAAGCCAAGTCCTGAACCAAACTTTGTAAAGCCACACCAGTGGCAAGCAGCCATCAGCACATTTAACCCTGCCAAAGAAGGACTCTCTGGGAGACCCATTAGACTACTCCTGTTTTACACACAAGGGAATAGAGACTTGATGTGTCCATAGCTGGATTTCAACGGCCAAATTCAATACTCTCAGTTCCAGTTACTGATTTCAAACCCTACATCTCAGACCAAAATAAAAACCAGAAAAGCAGAAACAAGGTAGGTCACCTGTTCACAACTGCCCTTTTCACTTGGAAAGATTTCTTTAAAAAGTATAACAAAACTACGACATTAATGGATTCCTCATCCTAAGAGATAGTCCATCTCTCACCACCACCCTTGAGAAAACAAGGGCCTGACAAGAGACTGAAGAACTCAGATGACTGGTCTAGTGGCAGGCGTCCCTGCCATGGCAGAGGGGTTGGAACTGGGTGATCTTTAAGGTACCTTCCAACCCAAACCATTCTATGATTTGGAAGGACGCTTCACCCAAGTTAAGGCAGCTTAGCTTGAGCTTTTACTTTTGGTGTCAATTTCAGATGGACTTTTCTTTGACCAGTGCACTGAAGTGTCACCCATGGTGAGACATGAGGACAAACAATCCCAAGCTCTGTGCGATGCTCAGATTTGGTAGCAAACCACATAGTGGAATCACAAGTTTTATAAGCAGGCTGGTGAGCAATTCAGGCATGAGTTTCTCCAGGTCCATGGTGCAGAAATACACCTACACATCACTGCTGCTCTCACCTTGGATCCATGGAAGTCCACAATTCCTCATGCCCAACCCCATAGACATAACCAGCTTTGCAGAAGGAAAACAGTGAGGTGAGAGGAGGACTTCTCATAGGATATCTCAGCAAGTTTAAGGCCTAACCTTGACCTGTTCAATTTTCCAGGTAATTTTTCTTTCAACCTCTTCCATTCCCTCTCTTCTCCAAGCTCCTGGAGCTGGCACTGTGGGCACCCAGCCATCTTGCAATTCAATCATGTTATCTGTGCAGTGCAGGCAACAATCAAATAAAGACCAAAATAAGAGTTTAAGCTGAGGTTCCCATCAGTTGCAATCCCATATACATAACATTTTAATTATATCTCATCTCCAGTGTAATAGTTAGAGATGCCATTTGATACAGCTTTGCTTTTTTTTTTTTATTTGAAAAATTAAATCTAACTAAATTAGCAAAAATAAAGTAGTAAAAGTTAATTGGGAATTATCTACTCCAAAATAACTCTTACTGGTAAATGCTTTGTGTGGTATAAAAGGCTGATAAATATAATTGTATTTATGTAATGAGTATCATGTTTAATTTACTGTACTTGGTTGTTATACACCATTTTATGCAGACCTCATAAGCGAGCTTCATATTATCACTTGTGAGAAAGAATAAATAAATCACAATCAGATGCAGCAGATAGGAAACGTCCAACAGATTGCGAACAAGGTAGCGATTAGCAATTTATCCAGAGGAATATTCAGGATTATCTGCATCTGCATGACCTAAAAAATAAGAGCATTTAGTAACACTCTATAGGCTGATGGCTCACGCCTAAGTGGCTTGATGCAACGCCCGTGACCTGGCATATGTAGCCTATGGTTTAAGAGCTGAGATGTTAAACTCCAAGCTCTCCTCCGCCGGGTGATTACAGCCGAGCGCGTGACAATGGAGCAATGCTTGCTCCTGGCAGGGCTGTGCTCTATAAAAGGCTGAAATTATTTTTTTTCTTCGTTGTTGTTGGCTTTTTTCCTTTGGTTTTCTTTGTTTATTCTGGGTTTTTTTGTTTTTAAATTTTTTTTTCTTTAATTTTTGTGGGTTTTTTTGCCTTTAATCTTCAGTTACTACAATTTTGGTCAGATGCTTTCACATTCCAGAAAGCAAAAGTCAACCCAGCCACTGACTTTGTACACGGTTTTTCCGTTTGCTCCAGTTTAGGACCAGACTTGAGACAACGCCACTTTTCTGTTATTGTTATTAAAAATTATAAACACACATACACACAAAAAAAAGCCTTGGCATAACTCCTCTGGTAAATGTCTTTAAAACTGAGCAGCGTTATGTCCAACATTGTGCACATTCACACCATTTACACAGCAAAAAATACCCAAAAGGAAAGTAAGGTTTCTCTTTTAGAAAGTTTTTCTTTTTCAGGGTTAGTTTGGAGTCTGCTATCCGATGCAATAAAAACCAGCCACGTGACCTGAAGCAATCAGTGAGAAAACAGCACTCTAAAATGAAGGGGTGGGAAATAAATTAAAATACACAGTGCCATGGTTTGTCTGAACAGAAATTTCCCATGCAAGAAACAGGACAAATTCTACTTCAATGACCCCTTTTACAGGGCCATACTCTTGTCAGTGGTGCCCAGAGACAGGACAAGGGGCAACGGGCACAAACTGGAAGCCAGGAGGTTCCACCTGAACAGGGGGAAAAACTTCTTTCTGGTGAGGGTTCCAGAGGCTGGCCCAGGCTACCCAGAGGGGTTGTGGAGTCTCCTTATCTGGAGAGATTCCCAACCCAGGTGGACACTGTGATGCTGGGCCCCTGCTCTAGGTGACCGTGCTGGATGGAGCAAGGGGTGGCACTAGATCATCTCCAGAGGTCCCGTCCAACCCCCACCATGCTCGGACTGGGGGATTCTGATTAAATATGTTCAGCTCCCTCTGAACTTTATGGTAGGGATGCCTTTGATCTACAGTTTTGCTCAAAGCCATTATCCTTAAGTCACTGCTGGGGGACTTAAGCAGATATGTGCATTTATGCGACCACTCAGGAGTTTGCCAAATAAGTTATTTATATATATTTAAATTTGACCAAATCTAAGCTGTGATGCCCCCTTTTGCTTTGAGGGGTAACTGCCTTCATTGGTCCTACAACCTTAATACTTTTACATCTTTTTGGCCTTTAATTTTGAAAATTCTATTTAACCCCGTACATATACGAGCTAGTGGTTTTTAGCTCACAAGTGTGTTTAAAGGGATAAGAAGCTTTCTCAATGTAAGTCAACACTTAAAAGACAAGTGAAGTGTTTGGCCTTTGTATCTGCAGGTTCTTGAAGGAGCAACCACCCTTTTCAACTTGGAATCACAGACTGTTAGGTGTTGGAAGGGACCTCCGAAGATCATCGAGTCCAACCCCCTTGCCAGAGCAGGGCAGAACTAGAGAAGATCACTCAGAAATGCACCCAGACAGATCTTGAAAGACTCCAGAGGAGACTCTACAATCTCTCTGGGGAGTTTGTTCCAAAGCTCTATTACCCTTAAAGTTCTTCCTCATGTTGAGATGGAACTTCCTGCACTCAAACTTGAAACTCGTCCATCACGTAGATAGAAAAAGGCTTTTCTCTGCAGGAACCTCCAAAAATAATTAAATATATCTTCAGAGAAAACTTGCACGTTCCCACCCAAATCCTTCTAGGCTGACAAAGACCAGTATATAAATGCAAAACTCGTAGGTTTTTGGTGCTTCTCATTATGACAGTGAGAAAACCACAAAAGTTAATTATTTCTTACATTATTGAGACTTAAAAAACACCAAGGTTATACAACACGTTAATATCTGAAAGATAAATCTGAAATCCAGGCACTGATCACTATTGAAACAAGTCAACCTCAATAACCTCAGGAGCATCCTTCAAGCAGACAAAGAGGCCAACGTGTGCTTGTTTTTTATTACAATTTTAAGAATCATACCTTGATTTTTCTTATATCTAGGTGAGGATCTTTGAATGCAAGGTGCTGGCAATACTCCGCAGTTATGAAAATCCCTCTCTCTCGTTCTTGATGTGTGATCTATGTGGTAGACTACATTTCTTCACTCTGATAGCACCTCCACATGTGGTTAAGGGCAGGTTTACATCCTATCCTGCCCTCCAACCACCATGTACCATAAAGAACTGCATCTCACTCTCAGTCACCATTTACACTGCAGAAACTCACTATACCCTCCACCTGGACTAATTTTTATCAGTATCCTTGTTCCCATTCATGAAACCTCTCCATACTTCATACAATTATAAAAATAATTCATAGTGGACTTAGAGATTTCCTTTAAAACCACTGCAGGTTCATGAGACAGGTTGAAAACTGAGCTCGTGAAGACCAGTCCTCAAACTGAATATTCACAATTCCAACGAGCATGGGGATTTTGAAGGTCTGGCAATACTGTAATGCTTTTAGTCAAAGAGTCCAACCAAAAAAAAAAAAAAAACACAACCCAAAACCAAAACCCCAACCATTTTTGGAGCAAACTGATTGTCAGCGAGTTGTCAGCAATGACTTCTTGACTTTGGAGTAACAGAAAAATCATTGTATACTTTTAATTAAAAGGCATGTTTCTCTCCAACTCCCCCCTATCTACTTCAGTTTGGCCTCATTTCTGTTATTTCTGTTGTAGATACAGAGCTGCAAGATTTATCGTACCAGATTAAAAATAAAAGCTATTAATGTTGGATTCCACAGGGATTTTTTGTTAAGGCTTCTTAGTTTTATTTATAAATTATCATCCTGAGGCTTGTAAAAAGGACTTCCCCACTCCTCTTGTATTCCAGTGACATCGTAATTTAAATTGACTTCATCCATAGAAATACCAGCAATTAAGAATTACAGTTTGTTTCATTATAACAGAAGCTAAACTGGGGCTGTGCCTCTACACGCAAGCTATTGACAAATTTTACACTACCAGTGTGTCAAAAAAAAATTATATCCTGCACTAGAACCCCAAACAAACAAAAATGTTAAATCATTTAGCTTCTATGGACCACAAACGTGGTCATGCAGTTTGCTTGACCTTTCTCTACCCACCCCAGGCTAAGGAGTAGAAGCTGCACTATGTCAAGCACACAATTCCAAAGAGGTGTTATTGTAGGGAGCAAACACATCCACCTGGTTTAGCTGTTGTCCTACCAAGACACCAAAAAGATAGTTAATTTTTTTTTTTTTGTAGTGAGGGAAAGAGGTACTTGATTATTGGCCATCACCCTCTTGACTGACCCATTTGGTGTTTTCTAACAGCAGTCCTGTTTTGGTAAACCTTCTGAACATATAATTGTAAGCAAAGTACTACATCTCACTAAGCATCCACACAGCTTAGTTTATCCTGCCAAGTTTCTTCTTTAGTTTTGGACAGATATTTAGCAGGCACTACAAACATGGAGCTGGTCACAGCCAGCCATGGCTCAACAGAGCATTATACTGAGATTTCTAACAGCAGTAGGTGACAAATATGTAAATATATATATATATATATATAGGGCACTTCTGAGCTAATCTTCTTCTGCTCTCCTTTGAGGTGACCAACTCAGATCTCAAGCCTTTCATACATTATCTTCAACTGTATCTTCAAACAAAAGATAAAAAGTCATGTATCAAAGTCATGTACAAAGGGCTGGAGCACCTCTCCTATGAGGACAGACAGAGAGCTGGGGTTGTTCAGTCTGGAAAAGATAAGGCTCTGAGGAAACCTTATTGTGGCCTTCCAGTATTTGAAGGGGGCCTACAAGAAAGCTGGGGAGGTACTTCTTAGGCTGTGGGGCAGTGATAAGACCAGAGGGAATGGATTAAAACTAGAGATAGGTGGATTCAGGTTAGACATTAAAAAGAACTTCCCCATGAGTGTAGTGAGACACTGGCACAGGTTGCCCAGAGAGGGGGTGGAAGCCCCATCCTTGGAAGTCTTTAAGCCCAGGCTGGCTGGGGCTCTGAGCAACCTGCTCTAGGGGAAGGTGTCCCTGCCCATGGCCAGGGGGTTAGAACTGGATGATTTTCCCTTCCAACCCAGACAATTCTATGATTCTATGTACTCTCGTGTAAAACATACCATAGATCATATCATCGATCATAATATCCATATACAGAGCTATACTAAACCCCACAGGTTGTTCCTTATCTCATTTGCACCAGGTACCACTTTCCCTATCACCAAGGTTCAGGAAACAGTGTGCTTGTGTTCACTTGACTTTCTGCATCAGCAGACTTGAGATATTTCATGGCAAAAAAAATTACCGTTTGATACAGACATTGAAGATAATAATTAACCCAGAGCCAAAATTCAGAAAGCACTTAGGAAAACAGAAAGGACAGGTCTTGCCCCAGACCTTATGTCCTCTCTTCCAGTTCAGTGCACCAGCACAAGCTTGTAACATCACCCAGCTTCGAGGGTACCAGCGAAGGGCCAGTGAACACAGCATAATCATCAACTGTATCGTGATTATAGAAACATCTGCTCCAGATGTTTGAGGCACTGTGCATCACCATCTTTCACAATAGATTGCTAATGTTTATCCACAGCAGATTATTATTATTCTTATTATTTCAAGTACAATTAATTCTCATTAACAGTACTAGATGACATCCATAAAGATCAAGAGCTTTCATTTACTACCAGCCAAATAATATTATAACAGCCTCAGCAAGGCAGGTTTTTCTCAACGCTGTACCAACACACACAAGATCTTGGAAGCCCCCAGTGCAGGAAATATTAATGCACATGACTGGACCACCCAGAGGAGCCCTGAAATGTGCTCACCAATACAGAGCTTCACTTGGGATAGCAAAAGTGCTGGTGTGCTTTCGGTCATGTGTCAGGTAATGGGGAAGACACAGAAATGAACATGCTGATTTCTCAAGTTCTAAAGTAAAACCAATGGTTTAAGAGAAAATTATGTCCTTATAAGGCCTTGAGAAGCATTTGGAAAGGCAGCAGATGTGATAAAATACACCAAACCTATTCTCACGTGAAGAAATACTGTTCTTTTTCTTTTTGACACAGTCGTAGGTGCCTTTGACGCTGGAATAAGGCAGTGAAAAATAAACCAATTAAGTCATGATGAGCTTGAGAAGGTATGCATGCATTAGTTTCTTTTTCCCCTTCTCAAGCTGTCACATTTCTCCTGCTCCTTGTGTTTTTAAACCGTAAAGGATCCCTGTGTTTCCCCGAGACAAAGGATGGGCTCTAAAACTCCATCTTCTGAAGTGATGAGTTAAAGAACACTGCAGGAGTACTTGCCAAATCATACTGCCATTATTAATTCAGGCATGATGAAAGTGTTCATTTTAGCTATAATCATGTAATTCATCAAAATACTACTAGAGCATATCATTCTGAACTATTACACTGATATAGCACCTTATTGCACCTCCACCGAAAGCGGGAAATGTATTTTTTGATGCTTATCTACTGAAAAGCAATCCAGTTTGGGATTTTTGGAAGCGCTATCTTCGGTTACAATAAAAAGGGGATTTCAAACATATTTTCTTGTACTTGTATGATGTTGTTATTATGTATTTGGGAGATCGTCTCCAACGATGAAGTTTAAAAATGGTGAAGCACTAAACCTGGGTATTTATCCAGCAGGAAAGAAAGATTGGGTTATAAATATACAACATTACATGAAGTTTAAATGTAGATTCTGGTCTCCCTGCCAGAAGAAGGTTTCAAGAAAAAAAAAAAAGAGTTCTTTGGAGTTCTTTCAATGATAAACAATACTTGTAAAAAACAAAAAAAAACCCGCATCCTGTGATAAATCGCAGGACATTCAAAGGAAAAGCAGCATCCCAGGCTCCAGCAGAAGTGCAGATCCCCATCTCATCATCTCACGCCACGATTTCCCCCTCTCTCTGCCCATCCGTCTCTCGCTGGGCACAGGTTTGTGAGTGAGTTGAAATTAAAGGGAAGGGGATGGGGAAAAAAAGTTAGAAAATATTTAAAAAAAAAGAGAGAGAAAGAAGTGTGAAATTAAATAAAGCCCCACTAAGCATGGGCCTCGTTGATTCTTTTCACGAATTAGCTGAGGCGCCTTTGGCACGGAGCTGGGTGCTGCTGCAGCTGTGCTGACTGCCGAGTGACGCACCTAGATAATTTCCCAAGAACAAAAAGTCGTTAATTGTCCACATCAGGAAAGCTTCATTATTACAAATAGGAAAGCAAAAAGTTACTCATTCTCACTCTCAGGCAAAATCAAAGGAAACAAGATTAATGCATGCTAAACGCGTAAAGGGATACATTTAGAAGAGCTGGCAACGAGCTCCAACACCCCTTTTTTCTCTCTCCCCTTTTCACTCCCCCTCAGCCCTAGAGTGAGCATCCTCCTACGTGAGTAACAAGCAGAATTTGGGGATGGGACGTGGGTCACTGAGTATGCAACAGATACACATGCACCTGAGCTCGCCATGAAAAGACACCTGATAGGCCCTTCCCCCCCACCCCCTCCAAATTAGGTGTCAGCTTCTCAAAGTTTGGTCAATGAGGATTTATAAAAGCATCTTTTTTCTCTAAAACAGAATATCCTTGGCAGAGGAATAAAGCGTTAAGTTCAGGACTATGAGGAAAGCCATAACCTGAAGGCATAGACTTCCACTACACGACAAGAAGGTACTACACGACCGGGGGCTTGGATGACAGCTGAAGAGGAAAAAGAAATCATTTCTGAATTGCCCCTGTCTATTCCACTAATACAATAAAGCTACAGCGCTCCATCCTCCTTCATCCACACCACTCCACGTTGGCACAACAGATACATCAAAGCAGACTCAATGCTTTTAGTTGAAAGTGAAAACAGAAAACGCGGAGAAAAGAGGCTGCTACTGGAAAGACTGAGGAATATAACCAAGTTATACCCAGGGAGAATTCAGCAATATATTAGAAATTTACTTTTTAGAAGCAGCTGGCAAACTGAGAAAGGTTTGGAAACGCTGTTCTAGTGGAAATCTCAATGTTTAAAAAGAAATTTAGAGAAGCTCAGAAATGGACTCAATGAAGTGTACAAGAACAGAATATAGAAGCTTCACCTGCAAAATGGAGTGAATTAAACAGCTGACAAAGGTGAGAAGCATAAGAAGAGATACAACATATTAAAAAAATGAATTATTTGATGGTAATGGCACCACAGGATTGGCTATTCCATGGAAATCCATGGATTCATTCATTCCTCCATTTTCTGAAAAAAAAAAGAAAAAGGATATTGCAACTGGACATTTGATGGAAAATATATGTATTTATTCTAAATACATCCCTCCTTTGGAGAATTAGAAGGTTTACAGATGTTTCCAGATGTTACATAACATCTTAAAGCTATAGAAGGCTTTTATTCTTGATAGATCAACCCAAACCATTTTTCTTCAGGAAAAAAAAAGTGAGGTCTTAAGTCAGCTGTAGGGACAAGAGGTTTGTACAAACCTCCCAAAGGAAACAATGCAATACAAATTATGCCACTAAGTCAGGACTAAACTAATCAACTCCTTCTAACAATCATAATACACATATATATCTGGCTTTAAGTCAAAATCACCAACAGATGATAGCCAGATAGAGAAGTCACAGCAGCACCTGAGCTACAATGGTGCTCCCAAATTTGGGGTAAAAAAAAAAGAGACCCAGACTTATACATCTAACTCCATTCTCCTCCTGTTTTGGGTTCTTTTCTCTCAGTATTTAAGTTTGCTTCCACTGTAAATGCACTAGTAGTTCAACTCCAATGCATGCAGAGTATGGGACATAACATAGGTCTCCTCCACACGACTCTGACAAGAATTTGATTTATTACAGATGTTCATGAAGTAGCCCAGTTTTACATGTGTATATATTAAAGCTGAGCAAACCATAAATTATTGTTGGAAGCAATGTTTTATGTTCAATATTAAAGGAGGCTAATAACATTTACTATTCTATTTGGTAATTATTTGAGAGTAATTAGAAGCTAATAGCTATAAACTAGTAGCTATTAAGTCTCTTTAGCACTACAACTTGGCTTTTATAGGGTCCTTTTATTTATTTTCACTATAATAGTCTCTGTAACCCTCCTTCATGCAAACACAAACCCCATCTCCCCACTTCTTAGTGCCCAAAAACCAGGAAAATTAGTAAGCCAACAAAAAAATAATTTTATTTCCCCTTCAGGAAAGTTCTTTCTATTTTCCAGCTACAATATGATTAAATGTAAGCACGTGACTCATTATATTAGCAGATTTACTGGGACAATCAGGAGTGTCAAGTGCATCCACACATACCTGGCTCCTCCTGCATGGGAAGCACTTGAGAAAGAAATTACAAGTAAGAGCAGACAACACATTTCAGGCGTCACCGAAAGAGATTATTTTGTCCCATTTTCCAGTACGAAATGGATGCTGTTCCATGGCTGGAGCCATCCCACACCAGGAGGATGAATTAATGTCACAGCACGGGGGTATAAAATGATGGCTTTTTTCCCACATTATTCCCTTTGAGCAAGTTTCTAAATGCTGCACTGGATCCAAGATTAAATATGCTCCACTAGACCCAAGATTTTTCATAAATTAAGTAGTAGTTGTTGTCCATCTCCAGGTGTGCTAGCACTGCTGGTGTAACACATCTGAACTAGGTACAGATTACCTTTGCAATCCACACTTAGCATGCCACAGGTACAGCCATCTGGTAGCCAACTGACAAGCATGAGATGACTTTCATGATAAATAAACCTTAGGTGTCAAGCATTAAAGTTCCTATGGAGGAAGATATAAAGCCAGGCCTAAAGTTTAAACACATCAAGTTGACCAAGCTTATAAATATATCAAATAAAATCAAACAGTTTTGGTTGGAAGAGACCTTTCAGATCATCAAGTCCCACTGCTAGCCCAGCACTGCCAGAATACCACTAACCCATGGCCCTCAGCACCACAGCTTTGAAACCCCTCCAGGGATCATGGGGACTCCATCACTGCCCTGGGCAACCTGAGACAGCCCTGGACAACCCTTGTGGGGAAAAAATTGTTCCTCAGGTCCAACCTAAACCTTCCCTGGTGCAACCTGAGGCGCCCCAAAGTCTCCTGCAGTGTACATCTGCTACAATATTTGATGCCACCTACCTTGCAGATATTTTTAGGCAAGAAAGTTTCCTTTCATTCAAGGGTGATGAAAAATTTCCTGACAAAAGCATAGAGTAGCAAAAGCTGAAACAACTAGGTTTTTCAAAACCAAACTTTGCTATGCCAAAACTCATCTACTACCATCTGTTTCATTCAACAAAGCCTGTCGATTGGACACAGCAAACCCTTGCTGTGCTCTCCAGGCTTCTCAACAGCCATGTCTGGAGGAAGAGCTGAAGCAAACAGAGCTGAAAGTACTCAGGCCATCTGAAAGCGCTCTGGAAGAAAGCAGAAGTGGTCAGAATTACTCAAATGAGGTGTGGCAAGAGTGATGCCAGAGCATCGCTTCACTGGGGCAGGGAGAGCGCCTGTGGACTGCTTCTCATCTTGCTAACTCTTGGAGCCATCAACAAGGGTGACAAGAATAACCATGGCTTTAGCTACTCCTGAACTTTTTCACTAGACTACATCTTGCTATAAGCTCACTCAGTCGTATTGTTTTGGTTGGTGGTTTTTTGGTTTTTTTTTTAAATCATCATCCAAGCTCATAAGTAATATTTCTGAAAGAAGATAACGTTAGATATAACAAAATAATGATGAAAATCTCATTTACTTAATAAAATTCCTTTGATTTTAAATCAAAACTGATCTCTATCCATTTGAACTTTAACTACCTAATTTTGTCTCGCATTTCAGATAACACATAGTAAATGTAATTTGTCATCATAAATGTATTATTATTTAATCATATGAAAGTTTTGGTTTATCTTGCAAAAATATTTATAGTAGTTTTAATACACGGGATCCACTCTTGACAGAAATGATGAAACAGATTTATCACCCTTGACAAATTATATTGCAAAACGTCCTCTCCCGACTGCTTACAACAGAAATATTAACAGCAGACACAACTGGAACACCACCTGTGATTCTGAGTTCTTTAGGCTAATATCACAGCATCCTCAAATCCCTTTGCCTGGACACTATAAAGTACTTTGAATGTGAGTTACTTGTAAGAGTAATTCTATGAATGACTGAAACCTGTAGCCCTTTAAATCAAACTAAGTAGTGTTTTATTAAAGTGCCCAGCAAATCAATCTAAATCCAAGGATAATAAAGCCCTAATCAGGTGGTAGAAAAAATAATAGGTTGTCATGCATGAGGAAAAATAGGCAATCATGGAATGTTTTCTTTAATTAGGTTGTGTAAAGTGGAAGGACTGAGTAGGAACTGGCAAGACATTCATCATGAGCAAGGTGGGAAATTATTTAGATTACTGAGGAAGGAAAATTGAGTGTGAAATACTAAGATTTGACTGGACAGAAAATTAAAACTGTTTTGCTATTCATGTCACTTACTTTTGGCAACTTATTGGCAGGTACAGCTTTTCAAAGTGGTGGGAATCCAGACATTTCTGTACTGTACAAACCCCGTACAACTCGCTCTAACTTTTAATAGCATTAGCATATGCAGATTCAGCCTCTGCCACCCAGAGAGAGAGTGGAAATTCATGTCCATAAAGTTTTAGCTGGGGGAAAAAAGAAATATATATATAAAAAAAATCACATGGAATCAATTGGTCCTTTGAAATAAAGAGGTTACTTCTATAGGTCATTAGCACATTGCCAGGTATTGAAGCTGCTTTACAAATTACAAATGCCACCAGATAGATTATTTAGACAGACAATGAATTTTCCAAAGTTAAGAAAACTATCTTTGCACATTAGATAATAACGATGGTAATTACTATCATATTATGATTTCTTTTCTGAGCCATCCAATGCTGAATTGAGCTCTGTTCTGTATAAAAATACAAACAGTACAAAGACAAGGTTATAAACGTTGTCAAATAAATAAAAAGTATCCCAGAGCCTTTTAGAGACATTCTAATTAAGGAAATTATAATGCACTTTAATGTGGTCAGCATCTTTTGATACCTAAAGTCTTAGGCATACATTGAGGACTCCCGAGTTGTTCCTTGCTGTGGTAACATTTGAATAGCAGACAGACATGGTCTCTGTCTTCTCTCTCATTCCATTGAGATGTTAAAATGATGCATCAATGACTATTTTGGAATGCCATTATTATAAACCGTTAGCAAAGCAGAGTTTTTATTCATTATTGCCTAATGAAGATCTTGACTCTTTGTAGTGCCTTCTCTCCCCGTTATGCTTGATAGTGGCTTCCATACTGTAAATGCAGAGAAAGTTCCTAAACATCTTTAATGCTAATCTTTATGAGGCAGCTTTTGTTGCTAAATCAATGTAACAGTAGAAATCATTTTAAACTTAAGCTGACTTTAAACCCATCTTCTTCCAGACAGAGTTTCAGTTTCATGAAAATTGCATCAATCGCCAAGACCTTAAAAAAAAACTTTGCACAATTGAAATCTCACTAATTCATTGGGAAAACTGCAGCTGAGGGGTATCCAGGAATGAATTATGACGGATGTGATGGATGCTGGGAGACCTGAGCTCTTCAATAAAAGGCAATTGAGATGTTTGCCCACTTTTGAACCAGTAACTCCAGAAGAAGAGACAGTACATGCAGCCACGTGGGCTGGCCGGCAGGAGGTCAGGGACTGTCACATAATCAAAGCCCAACCATTCCTACACAAACACTAATGAAATGGCAAAGTCCAGTTCAAAAATGTTTCAGCACAAACCTAATATCCTGGTCTGCACTGGTAGATCCTCTGTGCAGGTGGGGATGTGACTTATTGCCAGTTTTGTACACAAAGTTTCTTTGCGGACGTTCTTCAGAAAAATAGCTAAGTTTAAATGCTGGAAGTGGCCTACTCCAAACTACTGTTCTGTGTTTTCGTAGGAATAATACATCTTTGAAAAATGCTGACATTTTCCCTTCTACATGATTTTAAGAGTAAATAAAAAAATGTTTCACAGAAGAACTTTCACATCAAATAAAAGTTTCACGATAATTTCCTCATTAACTGGCCACCTGACCCTCAGAATTGGCATTCAAGGTTTTCTTCTGGGGCTGCTTGGCTGAGCAAGGATGCAAGGGGCCGCCTGATTGAGGCCAAGGAGTTGCCACCTCCAGCCCAGCACTCCCAAAGAACAAACCTACAAATCACTTATCACCAACTTTGATCTACCTTGTTTCAGGTGGTTTCCCCTCTGTCTATTATTTCTGCTAAGGGACCCGTGAAAATTAAATACAGACCCCATCAATGCTTGAGTGACCTAGTGCTCCATCATATGAGCAGTGTAATAGCAATAAATCATTTCAACTTTAATCTATTGTTATTGATGAATGTACAATTATTTGTCATCTAATATGCTGAAAATGATGACCAAAGAAATAGATCAACTTTTTTTCTTCTTCCAAGTACGGCATTGATGGATTGTATCCCTAAGCTGTTATTACACTTATAATGTACTCTTCTGCTCTGACAGCACAGCTAGTTTTTTAATCATTCCATAGTAATCAACTTAAGACAACATAGCAAGACTCATAACTCATGTTCTTTTCATTTTTGGCAGTGATGGGAAATGAAAATGTTTTTATTCTTTTGAAATAATTCTTACCTGACTAGGCTGAAGATTGCTTTAAAATTGTAAATAAATGGTTGTTTATTGAGCTGGAACTGAAAAGTGACACATTAAAATGCCCATTTCTGAAGAAAAAAAAATAATTTAGGCCTGAGTGGAACTAGAGTTGGTTAAAAAAAACAACAACTTTTTTTTCTTTTAACTGGTTCAGTGCTAACTAAAACCTGTACATGCTAGTTAAGTTATACAAGTAAAGCTCCAATTGCCATACATAAGAGCAGGGTAAGTCTGTGAGGACAGAGTGGCTTAGTAAAGTCATCTCAGGATATTTTGAAAAATCTGTAGGCTTAGAAGCCACTTTCCACTTTCAGCAGCAAGTCAGAAGTAAGACAGGTTCTGGAAATTGTGATCAACTAAATCCGACAGACAAAGCTCTTGGAAGAAGAAACCTTAAGTAATATCTCAAGGCATTGTAAGCATGGGGAGACCAGGCACTGCTTTTGAGAAGTTACCATGCTTCTGAGTCATGTATGCAATAGAAGAGAAAATACTTCAACATGCTGTTTCTTGACCATATGTCTAGAAAAAAGTCTCACAGCAACACTACAAAAACCAAAACATAAATAAAACCACCTTAAAAAATACACACACAAAAACCCAAAGAGAAAACAACAAGAGAAAAAACACAAACAAAAAATGCTAATTGATCTGATAGATTTTATATGAAAAACAGTATTTTCCAGGATACACCTTACTAAATGGGATTTAGCTTTTAGTGTGCACCCCCTATATTTTCAAACACCTTTCCTAAAAAGATCATAGAGAACTTTGTCTTGCAGCATATACAGGACTAACGAGAGGTCTTTGATGTATTTTATTGCCCAGCAGCCTCAGACAGCCTTTGCACCCCTAGACAGCCTGTGCAAAGCTGCTTTCTCTCACCTCTGTCATCTCACCTTTATCTTCATATATTTCTGTCTGGTTTTCTGCTCATTTTTCAACTGTTTTGCAGTGTCATACACTTTACTGAGCAAAACTTGACCTCCTGCCTTGCTGCTGCTGTAGCTCTGGGTCTCATCTCACTGTGCTTGGATGCTGGTGGCTGCTGGGCTGGGTGTCCCCTGTCCCTTCACCAGTTCGTGGTGGCACCTCTGTCCTCCTAGGGCAGCAACACATCTGCCAGGTTTATTTTACCTCTGAGACTTCCCAATTGCAACCTTTTCATCTTATTTCTCTCCTGTTTATAAATAAACTCTGACATTTTTTTCTCCTGTCTTCCCATCACTCTGATGGCTTTGGTTTCTGGGAAGCCATTTTCATTTTTGAACAGTGTTGCAGATCAAAGTCCAATATTAGCCTGGGGAAAAAACCCAACATCTTTCAAAGCGCAGTTATCCTAACTGAATTGGAAGTTTCACTAGACTTTTGTGATAGCTGAATGCAGATAACATGTCTAGCTTTTCTTTCAAGCTACTAAACCATTCCTCATCAATCTCAGGTCTGGGTGGGGAATCCACGTCTTTACAGCACAGAGGAGTTTAACTCTCTAAAGCAAGAACTGGACAATGAAATTCGCCATCGCTTTTGTTCTGAAATCCCTTTGCTGTTATGGCTTATTCCCTGCGGCCATTTAGGAATAAGTGAAACAATACCAGAATTTCCCTGACAATCATTATGATCAACTACCTCCTCATTCACCAAGTTTGGTGTTTTTTCATTGCCATTAAGATGACTTTAGTAAGTGAATCAGCAATGACCACTAGGATTAGGTCTTCAAATAAAACACTATATAGCAGCAGCAGAATACACCTTCAAGAAGCTGATTTTCAGAGATTCCTAAGAAAACAGAACTCAGAACTTAGTTTCCTGTGTCAGGGACCTAACCTGGTTCAAAAGCCAACATCCAATCTACAATAACCACCCACAGCTTGCACATGCTGGTGACTCATGTCTAACAACTTCAAAACTACAGATTAATACATTCCCTGAAGCCCAGGTACCTCAAGATGAGTGTAACTTCTTGCTGATCCTATAACAGACCATTTATGGTCTCCTCTGTATCAATCTGCCTTCTCAGCCTGCTCCCATCTACAAGTAAAAGACTGGGTTTTAACAGTCTTTTTTTCGTAGACCCTCTTCAACTGATTCAATTGTTCTTGAACACCCAACAAAAGTACTTTCACACAACATGAACTCTTGCTGCCAGCAAAGAAGAAATGTTGGTTGGAACCAACAGCTTTGAGCTGAGTGGGAAGTCATCTCTTGGCTTGGACTCCCGCAGCCCACCAGTACATGGGCACTTCTCAAAAATCAGAAAAACCCTCTTCCAAAACAGGTAGCCCTGTTGCAATGCAGGCCATATGTTCAAGAAATATTTGGGGGAAAAATAAGAAAAAGTCTCCTCGGGTCTTCTCCTCTGGAGATATTCAAAACCCATATGGGCATGATCCTGTGCAACCAGCTATAGCGGGGGGGGTTGAACCAGATGTCTCCAGAGGTCCTTTCCAACGCCTATCATGCTGGAATTCTGTTGGGGGAGGGAACCCAGAACAAAACAAACAAAAAACCCAAGCAAGCCACACACAACAAACACACAACACAAAACAAGCATACACACAGAAAACCACAGCACAAAAAGAAACATCAATAAAAAAGCCCAAAACAAAATTAACACCAACACCACATCATTTTTTAGAGGTTTTTTTTTCATTTGAGTTGGCAGCAAAATTTCATGCAAAGAATTTTCAAGAAGGTTCAAGTCGTCAGCCTCTCCCTGTGAGAGAGCGGAGATGTAGCCGTGGCTCCTCCATCACTGAGTAGCTTGTAAAGAAGAGTCTGCCAGGAACAATCCTCAAAATAAACCCGGATCTTGGTGCTGCTCTCAACATGAGTGCTTCTTTACAGCTTTTTCAAAAATTTTGAATTTTCTAACTGCCCAACTCAGACAGCAGAGCTGCTCAGCACCAGGACAAGACGACAAAAAAAAAAACCACGTGAAAATGCCGCTGTACTCAATGAGAAATGCAGATAACCAACTTGAACAAGCCTCCACAAATCACCGACGTCTTCGGTTGCAAAGGTCAGCTCCTGCATGGTTCACAGATAGATTCCACTGGGTGATGGCTGCACTCTTGTAAAGCTGAAATGGGCCCTATATGTCATACAGATTGGGTTTGGATTGTGGCCGATGGAGCAGCGGAGAAGCAAAGTAATCACTCGAGAGGCACAAATACCGGGTATCTTGTTTCGTAGAGAAGTCGGGAGTCAAGTGTTTGTCTTCCAAAGAGCCGTAAGTACCACAGAATATTCCCCCCACCCTCCAGAATATCCTTGAAATACCTATGGTTGAAAAAGTTCTTTAAAAGCAACAAGGCTTTGTCCCGATGATAGGTTTCTAGTCTATGATACAGCTACCATGCACAAGGTAATTTTTAACAAATGCAAAAAGGGATTTATAACAAACAGGGAGATGTCCCCCTTAATGAACCACTTCCACTAGAAACCAGTGCACACTGATTCGAAAGCAACCATCCTGCAGATGGGGAAACACTGAGCTGGCAGGAGGGGTATTTTTCCAGGTCCTGTGAAAGGTCAAGACCTGTTAAAATTATTTCATGGGGAAAGGATAGCAACACTTCACATGCACACATGGAAAGATGCAAGTGGTAAGTCCAAGCCCTTTAGTGAGTCCAATACTACAGTGAGGCCATGTAGGTACCAGTTCTCCCCATAAGGTAACAGGATATGACAGGAGATAAACTCATACCTGTGTAACATCCATTCAAAACTCCTTTATATAGTCTAATTAAGACATAAATCTTTCCAGAATGAAGAACATTTTCATTTCCTTAAGAACCTTCGTCCCCTGCTTGTTTTGCTTGCATTTTTCATCCCCTATTTGTCGCAACCACCCATAGCAATTGTCATTGCATCACCTCTACTGATCATAGCAAAACCTTTCTTCCTTGATAAACAGCTTTGAAGCAGCAGAGAGACAGACCCCACAACTCTTTACCAATGAGAAAAACTGATTCTGGAAGATAAACTATTACAAGCACACAATATTCAACTCCAGAAATCCACTTTTTGTTATTAAATGTTGGGACGCCATTAATCACGTCTTCTCTTTTTTAGTTTCCATGAGAAGTGACTAACAACTAACACAGACTGCTACCCCTTAAAAAAATAGCAACAAAAAGACCCAAATACCACCCAAAGTGGTGCCACCAGACAGACTAAGCTGTATTTGTTTTCCCACAGAATTTAAGGAATCATGAATGTTGCTAAGTTGCTCGGCGCTCCTTGCCTTTAGCCATCATTATCAGTTATCTTCAAGGGTAATCATTTTTCTTAAAACCATGACCCATTTGATATCTTAAAAACAGCAACATTAATTCTCATTTGTCACATTGGAGGGTATAAATAGACTAAATGTTAATAGCATTCTTCTTGAGTAATCAGTTCTACATGATTAACCTAAAAATTGCCAAAATATTGTTTACTATTCATTTGTATCTGAAGAAAAAAAGGGAGCCATGATCCATGAGTTAGAGGGGGATTAATTTCATTTCTGATCTGTATTAAAACTTGCCACAATGATTCATAATCACTTTACTCCGTATTTATACTGACAAAACTATATAATTCAGACAGCTCCACGTGGTATAACAACGCTGCCTTAAAACATCATTGCTTTCTCCTGCTTGTAACCAGTTTCAATATATAAAGAGTGTTTGTTTAGTTAGGGTTTGGTATTTCTCAAAACGCACTCAACTTTTTCCCCTTTTTTTTCCTTAATATGGGAAGAAATAGTCGATGGTCTTTACCACCATCTAGTGGATCTAATTACTTATAGCAAGCCACAAAAATATCAGAAGGGGAAAAACAAGCCCAAAAAAACCCACATTTAACCTGGTATATATATGGAATTTATCTGCCTTGGGGAAAATATGGCATTAGTTACCACCTTGTGTTGATTTCTGCGTAGTGCAGCCAGGGACACCACAGCACTTCATTAAAAATATTTTTTTTTTTTAAATGGAGAAAACAGACTCCAATGGAGATAGTGCTTGAAGTTTAAAAAATATCTAAATTAAAAAACAAAAACAACTGAGATAGAATACAGGGCATGGTTGAGCTCACAGTTATTTTTATAACCTATAAACGCTATTCCAGATCTTAAAGCACGAGCAGCAATTAACCAGTGATTCTCACCAAAAAAAATAATAAATAGCCTGAAATACAAAATATCTATCCTCTGAAACACTGACTTTCGGAAGTTCGTGGCTACATTATCAGTTGCCGAAATAGTTTAAGCTATTCCTCTGCACTAGCTTTTATCAGCACCCTGTGTGTGTCCCTGGAGAGTCCATCACCAGCTCCCACTCTGTGCTGCCTGGTCCAGGTCAGACAGGCAGAGCTTCACAGCCTTGAGTGGAAACCACTCAGTGTTTACTTCTGCACAGAGATCTTCACCCCGGGCATTTGTAGAAAAAAAAAAGAGCATTAAGAAATAATAAAAAAATAAAAAACACACACTGTCAATGCAGAGAGAATTCACAACATGCATCGGTGATACTCTCCCTTGAAAACGTGTCACTTCTTCCTTCAAGCAGCAACAATGTCTACAGCTAAAACACATCTTCAGGACTTTTTTTTGATAGAAGGGAAAAAAAGAAACACTGACAAATGTCCCCCCCATCATATCAAATTGTACCGTGAACAAACACGCAGACAAGAGAAACAGAAAGCTTGACCAACTTCATCATATTTTAAAAATAAGCAATAAATCTTTGGCAGATATAGAAGGTAAGTTTTCTTCCTCCACGGGTAGCAGAATGGACCTCCATGAAATCCTGTGGCTCCCACGACACCACAAAATACAGAGCATTGTTTTACACCTCTGACACCAAATGGCTCAGGCACTAATCAGACTTCTTCCCCCAGGACAGGGATGAGCAGCATCACCTGCACTCCCCTCTCACAACACCAGCCCTCGCCACTTACCATACCCCTACAAGTCAAAAAAACTGTATCAAAATCTGAAAAAACAAATTTTAAGATTTACTTCCAGTCTGCTTCAAGGTGGAGAGATTTGTTCTCCTCTAAGCCCCTTGAGTAAGGCTGAGATTAGAAAATGCTCCATATTCCAAAATATTTGGCTTCTTCTGAGGAAGATTTATTAGTGCACCAAGTAAAATTTGTTCTCTCGTTGCCAGAAGGTGCATTTGTACTTTCACCAGTGCCATGCTTCTTGACACACTGCTTCCCTGAAACCTTCCTTAGATATTTGCCTTCCTAGGAGCACATGACTTCATAAAAAAGCTTCCAAGAAAACCACCTCGAGTGGCGATTCCTTCACTTACTGATACAGTGCTTTCCTCTCAAGCACATCAACATATCATCCAGTTAACATATCATCCAGTTAACTAATCAACCATTTTTAATTCTGCATCACCACATTCATTCATCAGCCCTGGCCAGGTTACAGGCTCACCAAGGCTTTGGCCACCCACCTGGAAAGAAATAATGTATTGAGAGCTACAGCCACTTGGAGCTTTCCTCACCTTCCTGCAGGCTGGGAAACTGATCACCCAGTTCATGAAACAATGAGAGGCACAACTTAAATTTTATGCACTTGCCAAGACACTGGAGGTTTCTTCTCCAACTGATTGTTTAGTGTGGAGAAAAAGAAAGCCCAGGGGAGACCTTCTCACTCTTGACATCTCCCTGGCAGGAGGTTGGAGCCAAGTGTGGCTGGTCTCTTCTCCAAATGACGAAGCAACAGGACAAGAGGAACCAGCCTCAAGTAGCAACCAGGAGAGGTTTAAGTTGGACCTGAGGAATAATTTCTTCCCCTCCAGGGTTGTCCAGGCCTGGCCCAGGCTGCCAGTGGTGGAGTCCCCATGATCCCTGGAGTGGTTTCAAAGCCCCACGTGGGGATGTGGTACTGAAGGACATGGTTTAGTGGTGCCCTGGCAGTGCTGAAGGAACAGCTGGACTTGATATGAAAGGTCTCTTCCAACCAAAATGATTCTGCAATTCCATTATATTTATCTTATTGCTTTAGAATATTTGAAGGCAACATCACAGGTATGGTGCTCAGGTCCCTTTCTCTGGCACTGGACCTACTGCCAGGGAGGATACACCAGCACACTCATCCCACTGCCACCATGCTCAGACAGGTTTGCTCTTGGCCTGCACATGAAATGGTACTTTTTAACCAAAATATCTCTGTAAGGGAACTAACTGCACCGAGCAAACCCTAATCTTCCTTAGCACATGCTGCTGAATTACTACCACTCTCCCTTCCCCACTTCTAGTGAAGTTAGGAAGGAAATAAATCCTCCCAGGGTTTTTACTTTAAACCCTGGCCTTTAAAAAAAATAGAAGAAAAAAAAAGAATATATTTTTAAAAGGCAGGAAAAAAGCCCTAAGCAGCTTCTCTCATTGATACCCAGTAGCAGGACTGTGTCCTTCCTGGAGGGACCTCTGATTTTGCACCTGATTAAATAGTAACTCAGGGTTCGACTCATGCTCTTGGTGACTCAGTGATCTGGTTGACTGGCTGACAATCTCCACAGGGTACAGTGCAATTTACTTGTGCGCCCCAATTAGCACTGCTAATTGGGGCACAAAATCAGTGTAAAATTTATTTTTGGTGTTGGGGGGGTTTTTGTGGTTTGCTTTTTTTTTTTAAAGTTTGTGGTTTGGGTTTTTTTGTTTGGGTTTTTTCAGGTTAACCCCCATTCTGGGAATGGCAAATAGGCACTGAAACAGGACGGGGGCTAATCTGCCCCACTCTTCAAAAACCTGAACAGAGTGGGGAAGAAAAAATTACTACTCAAAGATATCTAAATGAAGGCAGAAGTTCTGGGGTGTTTCATTAACTGTTTCATGTGCCTGGGTTTGAAATTCCGCATTTTATTGCGGAAGGGGCAGAGTGAGCAGCTGCTTGAGGGGGAATTTATCAGGGCCTGGCAAGTCCCAGGTGATGCTCAGTTCTCCCAGAGCTGCTCTGTAAACTTTGGGCATCTGAAATTCCGTACCACACATGCTGGAGAATCCCAAAGATGCCATTTGAGCTCTGGTTTCAACTAGGTACTAGTTCTCGGTTATCAGGAATGACAGATTTATGAAGAAAAACAGCAACAGAGGTTTTTAGAATAATCTGGACTATTTCTGATAATACCAAGTTTTATAAGTTTTCCTTAGAACAATACAGCTGAGTGAAGTAGTATTTTTTTTTTTATTATATGTAGGAATTATATGGGAATTACATCGGATTATATGCAATTATTTCAGCTGTATGCCAGATACCACAGGTACTATGTAAATGCTAGTAACTCTTTGAACATTATTCTGGTATTTGCATACAGAAATGGCACTTCAGATGATTAACTGCCATTAGCATGCATTAATAGTTTTTTCATCCACAGTTGTGAGTTAACTGTGTAAATATAGGCAGGAACTGATTTGCACACTTTTGCACACACAAAAACTGTCTCTTTTCAGCTCAAGCAATACTTACTGGCTCAACTCTGTGGCTGACGCTCCAAACAGAATCCCAGATTTGAATATAAATATTTATCAATTCAAAGAGGAGGTGTAAAATAAACCGCCTAGAAAATGAGATGCTTTTTGCTTTTTTATTATGCCATTTGATAACACTAAAAGAATTACTGTATACTTCTCCGGCTAAGAAACTCTCCATTTCAGAAGTGCAAGCTGATTTTATTCTGATCTATTATAATAATAAAAGAACAATTATCTCTTTCCTAGAAGCTTCAAGCCTAAATCACCTCATGTGCTTAATTCAGGATACTGTGGAAAAAGCACAGTATTAAGAAAAGGCCATCTCACTTTGCTTCAGTCAAGCAACCAAAGGGTGTAAAACCAGCAAGATATTTAAAACTGATGACATTTGAAACTTGTTTTAGGTGACTGATAAGTCATTTAAACAAAAGAGTGCTCTTGTATTTCCCACTACCTGGGTCTGACACAAATACACAGCGTGTTGATGCTAAAGAAGCCAGAGAATTCCAAAACCCTCCATTATTTTACTATCCACGGGGCTTTTTAGTTTGAAACATCAAGAAAAAACCAAATCTTTTGTGGCTTCATCATAAATGACAAGCAATAAAAAGTTTGCTCCTAGTTCCTTGGAACTTTGATTAGAGGATGTATGTAAACAGTTAAAATTATCCTTAACTGGCCAACTAAGCTGCCACAAAAGCAACTGGAGAGACAAAAAGCACACAGCCAAGTACATTTTAACATCCTGTGGTCCAGGTGGCATCTCTGTAGTGCTGCTCCATGGTCTGAGGTCCTGCCTGTAGTTAAACTGCAGCAAGCATTGTTTCAACTCTATAAATTATGCCTTCCATTAAAAAAATAGATTAAGGTTATGGTTGGATTTGATGATCCCAAGGGTCTTTTACAACCTGAGTGGTTCTATGATTCTAAGCCATTTCACACGTGCATACCCCTGGCACTTCAGCTAAGCCCAAGTGTGACTTAGCAATGGATTGAGAAATAAAGAGTGACTATAGGTCTTCTCTCTGAGCCAAAACCACTGCCTTTATCAGGAGCTAAGCAGGACCACGAATCTGGCCCATTTTAATGACAAAAATAAATAAAGGCTTTTGAAGCTGCCAACCGACAGGTTTTAAATAAATACAAGCAAAAAAACTTAATATCAAAAGCAAAGATAAATAGGAGCATTTCCATTTGCAGAACTGCTTTGGTCCCAGGAAGTACCTATAGCTTACTCTGAATCACACCCAAAAATGGACATCAGCATCCTTGAACACCCACATGTTTAACACTCAGAACTGCATTTTACAGGTTTTATTCAGCCCGGGTGAATTATTCCCACATCCTCGCCTGTAAAATAATTCCCTTCATTCAGCCACACGGGGTGTGGATGCTGGAGCCCTTGTCTCACTTTCTGCAGAAGGGCTAAAAGGGAACTTCAGCCCCAAAACCTTGTCTCAGGACTCACCTCCCATCCGTGCTGGGGAGCACCCTGAGGTCAGAGGCCTCCAGAGACACATGCAAGTAGCAAAGCAGCCAGCCAAAGCAGATGTTTCTCTGAGATGCTAAAATCTGGCTAATTTTGTCTCCCAAAACTGAAAGAGGCCTTTCTGCCAGTCCTCCTCCCTCCGAACCCACACTAAAGCACAAGACCCTTAGAGTACAAAACAATCTTAACCCAGCCTCATCTCCAAGCGATTAACAAGCCCAAAGTCCCAAATGCTCTACAGAAACATCAAGGCTGCCCAGAGAGGTGGTGGCTGCCCCATGCCAGGCACCATTGCAGGGGAGGTTGGCCAGGGCTCTGAGCACCCTGCTCTAGTTGCAGGTGTCCCTTTGCACTTCAGGGAGCTTGGACTATCTGACCCTGAAAGGTCCCTTTCAACCCAAACAAGTCTGATTCTATCAAATTCAAGAAACAAAAAGCCCACACAGTCAAACTCCGTGTCCCCAGCTGGGGTGGGGGAGAGGAATATATATATGCATACATATTTTGTAACATATATTAAGAACAATACTTTCAGTAAAACAAATTCTTAACCATTCCACACACACCCCCATAAGATGAATACACTGAAAAGGGAAAGGGTGTGATAAAAAGGAAAATGGAAAGAGGAAGGAACAGAGGGGAATTGTGTGCAGCTGGGAAGGGGGGAAAAAACCCCACTTTGCAACAGCAATTAACATGGAAATAATCCTCACCCACTCTGAAGAAAGTGTGACATGTGTTAAGGTCATTCCAACTCAGAAAACCTTTCCTAAACTGAATCTTTAAATTAATAGGTATAAATACCCTTGGCTACCCTGGCTGCACAACAGTGACCACAATTTTAGGCACAGGCCAAAGGAAAGGGGAGCAGATTGCCTCAAGTGCAGTCTGACCCAAGAGCATCCTCTTGAGAAGGACAACAGAAAGGCTGCTCCTTGGAAGCCTTGTCTACTGACAGAGGTGTATATGGGGAGCTCTAAAGCTGCTAGTTCCTTGTCGGTTATTACTCCTACAGTATATTTAAGAGGGGCTCAGAGGAGTTAGAATGATTAAACCATTCCATTATAGAAGGCTTGCAAAAACAGCTCTCCTAGTTGACTTCCAGACACCATCACCGAAAGCACAGACAAACCCACCTGACATGCACAAATGGATCCATTCTCCTGGTGATTCCAGCACAACCCCTGGCAATGACAAACTCTGTCTACCTTCATTACCGGGCTGAAAACAGCATTTCCCATGCAAGTCACACCTGCAAAAATATATTCAACATGACAGAGCTAATCAATGACAACACTGCGGAGACAGTTGAACAACACTTCCATGGAGATCAGCCCTGGTTTGTAAAAACTCTGGGCTGCAAATAATTCATGGCCCCTTTATTAAATAATTAGATATCAACAGAACTGCTGATTAGATTGTACTGATATCATCGTGTATATTTTCTCTCTTGACTTTGTCACCGAGGTCACCATACAACCCAAAGCTGAAGAAGATAGAGGGAGACAGTGTATGGTCATGGCTATATAGAGAAGCCTCTCATTAACCTTGATGATCCCCCATAATTTCATGTGTCAGCAGCTAATCAACGACTCACTGACATCATCAAGGGATAGGGAGAAAAGATTTCCCGAGGGACTGATCACTTCTCACAGGAGAGAAATCTATACTCATACCAGGAGGTTATATGTATTTTGCAAATAAATAAAGGGTTCCTGCATTATTTTTAATTAGTGTTGAAATATGTTTCTACTGTTGGTGGAAATGATTTACATTCAGCATGATGGAGATAACAGTTAAAGGAGTCAGATAGTCCTTGATAGTCCACTTGTTTCAAACTGTCCAGTTGTACTTTGTCACTAAAGAAACAGAAGCAAAATCATCATCTTACTACAAGTCCACAGTTCTACAGATGTCATTGGTTTCCCAGACAAAAGAGAAAATGCAAGGGACCCTGCATTTTTAGTACAGAGTTGGATTTTAATCATTTTGTGTTTACTTAATACCTTTATCCCAAAAGATCATCTTGTAAATCTAATCAACAGAGCGGTTAATTCATCTACAGCCAACATAAAGCTTCCTCTTAAGCAGGATATAGATGCCACTTGCACAGCACACCATGGGACCAAAAGGACAGTGCAGATGGGAAGGGGGGGGTTCACCCACATCAGCCTGGGGTCAGCAGAGCATAGCTAAAGATGCTGGCCAGAGCCTGTGGGATTATATATCGGGATTTCAGGGAGATAACATCAGATCTGCAGGGATACTAGATGGTCCAACCTAGCCCATGTAATTTCATAGAATCATTTTGGTTGGGAGAGACCTTACAGATCATCAAGGCCAAACACTAACCCAGCTCTGCCAGGGCACCACTAACCCAGGTCCCTCAGCACCACATCTCCATGGCTTGGAAACCCCTCCAAGCATGGGGACTCCACCACTGCCCTGGCCATCTTGGGCCAGGCATGGACAACCCCTTTAGGGAAGGAATGCTGTCATCTTAACAGTAAGTTTTACCTTTCACCAACAGAATTCAAGGAAAACACATCTAGACAAGAGATCACAGTAAGTTAAAAAAAAACATGTACATGAAAAAGTAATTTAAACAATTATGAGGTGGGTATAACATTACTGCTGAATTCTCCTTAGAACTGGACACTTTCTTCTACTGCAATAGATGCTGCCTTTCAAGCAAGCAGATCTTACAGATTAGACCTTTAGTCATTTTTTCTGAGTTTTGGAGAGTTATGAGCTAACAAAAGAAAATGACAGTGTCTTCTGCTGAGTTAGACAGCTCTTGCTTACCAGTAATAAACTAACAACATCCCAAATCACTGAATTAAGTAACATGTAGAAGCATGCTCAGGTGACAGCATGAAGCATATTCACTTATACCGACTGCAAAACAATACTCAAAATGTTTTTAAAAATCTGGAAATTATATATAATGACAGCCAGGAAAAAAAAATATTGCAAAACTCGGTTTCTGATTAGCACCTCTTCTCATCTTAACACTGGCAGGTTCTGTACCTACAGATCTCATGGATCTCAGCAAGCAGTCTCGATCTGCCATTTAAAACACCGAAATTCCAGAATTACTTCTTGTAATCTTCATTCCGCTCCTTCCGTTTTGTTGAATACAAACATTTTAATTGCTAGGGAGCTGTGCCTAACAGGCTACGTTCTGGTTCAAATCATGACCATATGTATTATAACACAAAGCAATTAATAGCAGCAAATCCAGGAAATTGCCACTTACGATCAGCTGCCTGCCAACACATTAGAACTACACCAAAAGCAAAGATGAAATGGTAATGAGAATACAGCCTATTTAAGTTGGTACAGAGGTTATTCACTCCACAGTTCTCTCGAAGAGAAGCATCACTTCTTATGAAACTTTTGCCTCTTTCCCAGGTGTGATTTTTACATTTGCTAATGTATCCACTGAATCTTTTTCTTTATTTCTGGAGTATTAGAGCTCAATCCAATTGCTTAAGCTGGGGACCAACCAAAGAACCCAAGGGCAACTGAAATGGCCAACCAATTGAGCCCTAAATGGAATAAATCTTAATACATTTTTTATTCAAGAACTAGGAAAAAACCCATAATATCTAGAGTCAACAAGAAAAAAAAACCTAAGTGAATAAGCATTATACATGTCCAAGTATTTTCAGATCTTATGTCTTTTCCTCAGTGATGATGAGGCTACTTAGACACATCAGAATTGCAGAAAGTTATGGTACCTCCAGTCTGTTCATTTTTAAAATCCACCTATGTGGCAAAATTGAAATTCAGAATATAACCAAAAAAAGTTAATTGCCTTAAAACTGAATTATGACTTTTCATGCAGCATGCTATGAATTTATTATGTGATCTATTCCTACATATACGAGTTACTTTTACTCGCATCTAGTTCTCCTACAAGGTCCATTTATGAATCTAAAACTGAATTCAACCTCTTTTTTACTTTAACATAATTGCAAATCAGGATTTTATAACCCAAGACCAAATAACCCCATTTGCTTCCTGTGATCGGGATATCATCTTTACGCATATCACTTAAATAACTTTCAGTTATCACATCCTTAAATAGAGCTTAGACAAAAAACAATATGGGCAATAAATAGAACGGAATCCAAATGCAAGGCAAAAATACTTCTTTCTAGGAATCATCTTTTGAGTGGGTCCATAAAAGTAAGTTCATTTTCCATATGCAAGCAAAGATTTCCCAGCGTTCTGGGTTACCATGGTATAGGAAATTTGAAAAAAATCTATATATAAACAGACAATTCTTATCATATGCAGAAGGCACATCTGATACACTCATCATGGTCCACAGCCCTGTTGTACAGCTTGTTCTACCTGGGCTGTATCATGATTTCACACCTAAAAATATGTACTTTAAGGTACTAAACGTAAAATATCTGTTCTGCATTCCTACCTACTCTGAAGTTAGAAAAAAAAGCTCTGAATTTTGATGTATTGCTATCTTAGTGCTGTGAAAAGGATGCAGTCAACCTTCTAATTTTAATGCTCTTGAAGAATCCCCGGAAAGATATGTAAATTGTTTCTTTCAAGATACTAAGCGCTTTGTTTTGCTTTAAAATACATCACTAGAAGCAAAGTCTAGGCTTCAATAACTTCTGAATGTCAGCACATCTCTGCTTTCTAAAATGCGTGGTTTAGTCAGTGATACTGTGAGCGAGGAGCCTGTTCCAACTCTGCGATAATGCCGGCATTAATTTTCACTTATAATTGTTCCCTCCTTAAACAGCCCCACAGAGAGAGACTCGCATCCCTTCATTGCACATAACTTATCATGGCATTAAATTTGCCTAAATTGTACTTTAGTGCTGCCATACTGCTGACCCTCAAGTCTGTAAACAAATACATTTGTTCTCCGTATATTTATGTTTTGTCTTCTAAATTGTGAGAAAATGAGCCTAGAATCTTCATATTGTAATTGTATCATCAAAGCCTGTTGAGAATACGATAAAGTAACCAGAAGTTAAATTATCAATAAGAGTCATTTATTTTGCATTTTTATTTTAAAGAATACTTATGAGAATTGTGATAAATTAGCAGTGACAAACTACTTCTTGCAGGCTGATTTTGTGTGGAGAGTTTAATTAAACATTGCAGCTGTTTATCTCTATGGTGATTAAATTTTCATATGTAAATTACATGTATTAAGATCAAGATACTTATGTAAATGTCACTTGCCTTAATGTTTTGTGTTACTGTTATTAACATCTAACCATCAGCTTGTAATCTTCTTGTATTGCATTACGCTGGCATGCACTACATGACTAAAATAAGTAGATTTATATCTTAATAACAAACAAGTTTTTAAAAAGAACATCTTACTATGTAATTGAGATGTAGATAAAAAAATTTAAAATAAACCATTGAGTTTGAACCGCCGTAAATTTGAGAACCTCACTGGTTTGAGCCATGTTCATTCAATGCCTCCCATCTGTCAAACAACTACTTGTCTAGAAGTTAACTGGGTAGTGATATTTTAGCTACAAGGGCCACTTACACTGCTGGGAGACAACAGCAGAATTTTACTGCATGTACACTGAGACCAAAATAAGTTTTACCTGGACATCCACTTAGAATCATTCTCCCATCTACCTTACAACAGCTGAGGATAGAAAGCTTTATTTTGTGTTGTCAATGCCCAATAAAAGCCAGAACACTCTTCTAGTTCTGCTAGGAACACTGTCTAAACAACAACAAAAATATTAATACTTAAAAGAACCTCATGATCAACCCACCTCTATTTTCAAAAACCAAAAGAAACCCCTAAGACATCACAAATGTTTCTTTAGCAGCAGCATTTTAGAGGTCCAAGTCTTATAGTTAGAAGGAAAGTGCTGGGATTTGCCATTTACTAGATTTTCCACTGTTTGTTCTTCTACTTTTGCTCTACCCACATAAGTCTTATTCATCTTCACTTCGATGGTAAAGATTAGCAAGAACTTGGAGTGAAAACACAGGAAGATCTGCCACGTGATCTCAGTTATTGGCCAGGGGGAAGTTCTTAATATGAAAACTCTAAACTCCGACACTAGAAGGACTTCATTATGCCAGTCATGTTCGGAGCCTACTGAAAGGCAGACACTCATCGATAGCAGGAAATAAATTCATCATTTGCAACAAAAAACCCACAAAGGAAGAGACCAAATTGCAGCAGCAATACACAGAAAGTGAGATAAAACCAGTTAGCATTAATTTGTTTTGACGAATCTATAGGTTATATACAACCTCAGACTTTGCATTTCTTAGTGCGATGTGCAGAAGAAAGGAAAAGATCACTGGGAGGCAGGGGCTTCATTTTCTTCCATTGTCATCCAGGAGGCATGGCACTATCAAACGAGAGTACGTGATCTCAATGATCTACTCAAAAAGCAATGAAACACTTTGAAGATGCCCCAAATAATTGTATGGCTGTTCTGATGGGCAAATTGAAGATGAGCATTGTCTAGCAGCTTAGACTAAGTTCAATTACTCGCTCAGCAACACAAAGTGCTTTGAAGAAAGAGCAGTCAGCAAGCTTGGCAGCATAAGAAATTAGCAGTTACTTTAATGGGTACTATCCCTCAGTGCTAATAACTTCAGTAGATGACAGTCTGACTTTGTACTCGTAGGGTGTCACGGCGGCATCTTCCTCAACAGCTGCAATCCGTAAATTCATTCTGAGTTTTCTTTTTATTTCCCAGCCTTCAACTACATCCCAAACAGTCTTTTGGGATTAATCCCATTTACTTACAAAATTTTCTATTTCCAGATTAAAACCGTACCATATATCTCCTTTAAGTGCAGTCACACTGTCAGAAAAGTGCTTTTTCCTTTCCCCAGCGCCATGTTTCAGGCTTTAGCAGAGGATGTTTGTAATGTTCAAATTCTCCTCCAGCTTTTGTCAGTGGTTTGGGGCTGATTGCTCCCAGATATTTCAGCTGCTCTGCTCCATCTCACATTATTCCAAGGTCAGATTGGACAAGTCTTTAAACAACCTGGTCTAACAGAATGTGTCCCTGCCCATGGCAGGGCGGTTGAAACTAGGTGGTCTTTAAGGTCCCTTTCAACCCAAGTCATTCTATGAGTCCTGCCTTCACTTGTTAAGCTAAAGAGAGGAGATGAATACATTGGAGAGTGCCTTCCTTATTTTAAGCAAGCTGGTTAATTCAAGGAAGAGAACAGGTCTAGGAGGAAGCACTCGCTCTACTCCTTTACCTGAAGATCACTGCAAATTCACCCTTACTTTTTTTCTTTCCAAATTACAATTATTTTTTCCTTTTAAAGTAAATAAAGTCAGACGACAAATTTCTGAGTTCTCAACTGTTCCTTCCCATGGAAAAGCTGCTGTGACAGAAAAATAAATCTTTCCAACTTTTCTAGACATCTACCTCTCCAATTAACTGGAAATAGAGTTCTGGATTTCATGGCAGTTGTCTGGTTTTTGTGTGTTGGTTTTGTTTGTTAGGGCTTTGCTTTGTTGTTTTTGGGGGGTGGTATTTTTTGTTCTTTGTTTTGGTTATTTTGTTTTTAAAATTTGATGGTTTTCAATCTGCTTCTGAGCAATGCAATGCTAGGGACACAAGCTTCTCTCTTGCACTCCGCACGTTTCTTTGATGAGAAACTGCAACCCATGACACTTCACCGGCATTCTTGCAGCTGCAGAAAGATCTAATCCAGACAAGCAAACCTGCTGACACACTCCAGAGTACCCTCTCCAACATGAGAGAAGTCTCAAAGACTACCAAAGACAGACAAAGACCACAAGGCCCATCTCAGAATCCACCTTCACCAGCAGCTCCCTACTTCAGTGGATTTCTTGGACAAGGAAGCATCATTCAGCATAAGTGACAAATTTGTCCTTGCATTCATGAATGGATTAGTTTTCTATTGCTCTTTGCAGCAGCTCAGGCTGGAGTGTCTCAGTTTATCACTATTAGCACCATCACAGTGGTTAAAAAAAATAAAATAACGGGTGGGGGACCATAAAGACTAAAAAAAAAGAGGACTAGGATAATTGTAAAGGAGAAAGCTTGCACTTCTTCATGCAAATCTCACTAATCATCAAAAATCAGGGAGAAAGAGAGAAATACTGTTTATAAGGTTTATCTAAATTACTGCATTATCACAAAGATTGCCTGAATCTCTCAGCAGCTCTTAAACGCGGACAGATCATGATGAAGTTCACCAAGAAGCATTTTTCTTCACCAAGAAAACCTTCTTGTGCTATTTAAGTTGAGTTTGCCATAAAACTTCTTCTACTCACTGGCTGACTGTCTACTGGAAATAATAACCCTGAATAATGATCATAGCCTGGATAGCTGGCAGCAGATCCACTACAATTACCAAAAGTTAATTAGAATTATTAAAATAACAAACACAAGGCCACCGACATTATACATCTACATTTAACAACGGAATCCAACAGTGCATCTGATTCATGAACTACATTATATTATTTTAAAGCCTTCTCTTTCTTACCAAATTAAATATTGATGGATTAGCCTCTCCAAATCAGTCGGTGAATTGAACTCTAGTTATGCAGGCCCTAAAAATTAAACTACAGAGCAGAACTATAAAGACCCTGCTGCTGTCTTCCCAAACAGTAAATAATTTGCAGTTCATTTTTGCTTGTTGTTTCCCTATCCAGAGTATTACACTTGGAAAATGAAATTCCAGGCTTAAAAGCAAATGACTGGACAATTCCAAACAGGGTTTCGCCTCCCCTTGCCGATGCAATACAAATTTATTTAAGGCCGGGCTTAAAGAAATTAAGTTGTCAACATCTTTGCACGCACAGGAACCCCAATAATTTTTTTAACACGCTGCATATAGGCACAGCTTTGATTTTCAAGAGCATTACAACACCTCTCTGCCCTCACAAAGGCTTCTCTGTGGCCTTCCTGCCCTCTCTCTTCACACCAGGATTATTTTAATCAGACAACTCCGAACAGATTTAGCACGTGTTTACTTCACTTCTGCGTGCACACAGTATTGTAAAGAACCTTGCCGTATTTTTAGATCCTAAACTGAATTATGCAGCACATGGTATCTGAAAAAAATTCTTAAGCTCTTATATTGTCAAATTAGAAGAGGATTTGCTGACAGATATAACAGTGCTTTATTGTAAAGGACACACGTAGTCATGTTTTCTCTTCACTTTTTAAACAAAACCGTCACTATTTCAGGCCACAATTCTCCTTAGATGTTTGTCAAAAATCAGTTTAACCATAACTACACAAGTTCCTTGAACTTCTCAAAGGGTTTTCTAGAGAAAGTGCAATTCTTCTTGCTCTAATCAACTACCCCGGCCATCCGCCTTCCCAGTTCCTTCATCTTGTACATACACACCCCAAACTTACTTAATATTTTTAAAGCAAAATATTCTTAAAGGCAATTAGGAACATAATCAAGAAACCAAATATTGCCTAGTAAGGTAAAAAAGTTACAAGCCAGATAATGGACTTGCACCTACTCTCCCCTCTTAGTTAATCATGGGTTTAAATGACACTAATTATTTAACAAATAAAATAAAAACTTCAAGAGAAGCACTAAAAATGCTCAGAGGTCTTGAGGCTTTAAATTGTTTTTCTAAACTTCACATACATAGTGGAAGCGAGAGTGTGGAAAACACAGGACATGAAACTCCACTATAATCACTTAGCAAGAACTGTGGAAAATATACTATATTAGAATATAATAATACTATTATATAGTATATAATATATACTGTATATTACTAAAGATTGTCACTTCCTAGACAAGTGTCTTCTCTGCAAATTATTCTCAGATCTTTAATTCTACACAGTTTCAAGGTCATGAACCCAAATTTCCCCTGTGATATTGCACCAAAGATTAAAAAAAAAACCCTAAACATTACTGTTTTGAAAAATCCTTATAATAATAACCACAAGCTTAATTTATCAATTAAGTCTCCTGCAGGAATTGTAGTTTAGGTAAAAGCCATGAAACGTAACCCAGCCACGTCCAGATTTTATTGTCAAGTATAACCGGTATGTAAAGCACCTTTACGCTATGAGCAAATAGCATATTGCATTCTATTGCATTTCATGTATCAACCACTGCAATTAATATAGGTACAAAAAAAACAAACAAACACTGTATATTTTAACCTTAAGTGACTGCTGTGACAGGACAAGAGGTGAGGATTTTAAACTACGACAGCTGAGATTTAGACTAAAGAGCAGCAAGACATTTTTTTTCCACTGAAGGTGGTGAGACCCTGGCCCAGGTTGCCCAGAGAGGTGGTGGCTGCCCCATCCCTGGCACCATTGCAGGGGAGGTTGCCCGGGGCTCTGAGCACCCTGCTCTAGTAGAAGTCATCCCTTCTCAGGGCAGGGCACTAGATGACCTTTAAGGTCCCTTCCCACCCAAAACATTCAATGATTCCATGAATTAAAACCAACATCATAAGCACTAAAATAAGATTTGTAATATTGTGATGATATCTCCTCTCTCATTTGCTATTGCAACCAAAAGACTATGGAAAACAAAAGCAGCTACCTAGCAAATCAGCTAAAGAGAATTTAAATGAAGTGACCAGCTCAAACTATCCAATTACAGTTCCTTCCTTTCACAAAAATGGTGAAATAATGCCTGTATTTAGCCCATATCTGGGGCTAAACTACAGCAGTTGCTCTTATCACTTGATGATCCCTCCCCAGCCAAGAAGCATCAGGAAAAGGAGAGGAGACCCACACCTTGAAATGAAAACAGATTTAATAAAACAGCCAATCTAACACCAGTATAAACAATGTTATACTCACCCCAGCAAATGTACAGTGAGCACAGGAAACTAGATGGCCAGCCTCAGGAGTGAGAACAGGAGAAGGCTCAGGAGAAGCCCAAGCAGGAGACCACAAGCAAGAAACCCTCATCCTTAGCAAACTCCTCCCTTTATAGTGATTGTGATGTTTCTGGGCTGGGACACACCTATAGCCAATTCAGGTCAGCTGCCCCAAACTGCTCATGTCCTCCAGACCACGGCAAGCTTGTGATTCTGCCCCAGTAAAACCAGGACTAGTAACATTGCAGTGTTGTATGTTAAAGTTTAAACATAATAGGGGATGAAATTAGGGGGAAGAGCTTTCCCTGCTGCTGGAACTTGAATTAAATTTTATGCCAAATATAATCTAACTAACTCATCGGGGTGGCTGGTAGAGAAGTTCACGCTAACCATCTGAGCACTCTAAAAAGCTTCTATACATATTTTAAGGGAAATCCACAGGAGCGCGAGGAGGCTGCTGGGAGGACAAGTTAGAAACACTCAGTCTTTCATCAGCAACTTGCCATAGCATTACCTGTAAAAACCTTACTAAAGATCAGCCTCTAAACAGCAGCTCTCCAAAATTAATAACCCAACAAAAATTAGAAAATTGCAAATAACAACCTTAAAGCGTTGGAATGACATAGAAAGAAGAGGAGGTGCTGGGGAAAGGGAGACATCAGGAAGGGCTGATGTCCTGGTCCAGCACTGGAGATGCGGTTGCCGTGCGTGGGGACACCCATCTGTACAGGCACGGCACCTGCGTGCCAGTTCCTCACCAAGCATGTACAACAGAGCTAACAGGACTCCAGCTCACCAGAGAACAAAATTTGCCCTTTTTCTTACTCTTCTAGTAACAGCATAAAGCCATGGAGACTTCCTCACCCATCTCCTTGACCACATCGACATTGTTCCTCTTCCAATCTGCTCCTTTTTTTATTTCCCCCGGAATATCGAGGGATTTTTACTAATTAAATAATTTCACACCATATTATCTCTGGTTAACATGAAACCAAGCTTTACTAATTTGATCTCCATATGTCTAGCACCGTTTCTTCATGCTGTATCACCATCTCTGAACACAGATGACAATTGACCTCTTGGTCTCTGTTCTAAAGCTTTCACAACACTCCCAAAGTCAAAGAGTAGAATACCACCCAGCGAGGCCAGTATAAGGACTTTGCTAATTATCTAGCTGAATTGCATATTGATCAGCTAGATGTATATTTTTAAAATAAATTTACATAAATTTTCAAGGAAGTTTGTCCTTCAAGTGGGGCACTGGAAAAGGCATAATTTTGGGACTTCTTCCTCCTGCCTTTTTCCCTTCATTCTCTGTCTTCCATCCTCTCCATTCCTCTTCCCTTGTTACACAACTTGGCCATTGTTGGTGAACGTTTCTTTTGGGTTTTATTACTGTGAAAACATCTTTTTGACTGTCATGCCACGGTGAATTTTTCCCTTTTCCCCCACTGTGTGTGTGCAGTGCCCCATCCCTTCTACAGCCTGAGGATGGATACATTGAACGTGGGGTCCCCTGCATTTTGGGAACAACCCAATTTATTCAGGTTTTTCCTTGAGCAGACACATTTATCCCTTTCCTGTTGCTTTTGCAACCTTGCTTTTTCAAGCAGTGATGTCAGTTTTGGTACCATCATTCCCTGAGGATGCTGAACTTAATTATATTGGTTTTACTTTTCTCTAATTAAAATAGCCACTCTGCATTTCCAAGAGAGCTGTTGTCGCTTGGAAAACAATTAAACGGTACTTGAAACTTGTCCAAACTGTGTTTGGGGCATCGTGGTTTAAACAGTTGAGAAGGTTTAAAAGTTGGGTATCTCCCTGAAACCTTCACAGAGAGTTTTCTGAGGCCCTAAAATAACAAACTGCTGAAACTTCAAGGTGTGGGGGGAGGCATTTTCAACATGGATTTCCACTGCTATGGCTGAGTCAAAAGGAGCCTTGTCACTGACTCAGAAGCTTTCATGAAGCCAGGCCTTCCTGTACCAGTGACTGAATCAAAATTCCACCCGACAGAAGTGTGAAAATATTTTCAGCATATTTATCAGCACCTCCTCTCGCTTAGAATGAAAACAAAATGACTCAATTATAGGAGAGTGAAAGACAGAATATTAGTCCCCCTGTGCTGCCAGTGCCCCAGATTCCTGCCAATACATGTCACTCCCAACCGGCGCGACCTCACGCTATTTCATTTAAAAAGCCCATTTCTGAATTGGAAAAAAAAAAATAAAAACCCCAAACAAAAAAACCCAACCCAAATGAAGTTAAATAACAAATAGCATAAATATTTTAATAGGCCTTCACATTACCAACTGCCAGACCAGCTGTCAAAAACGCGAGAGTTTTGGTCGCTCTTTTTTATTTATTTATTTATTTTTAATCAACCAGAAACACATACGTCTATGTCGTGAAAGGCATCTGTCTGAGGAGTGATCCCTGACCCCAGGCAGCAAGGCACAGACGGGTCCTTGTGGCTCCTTGTCCACCGAGGGATGCTGGGTCCCATCTCTGCAGCCAGACCAGTATCGCTTCTCCATCCTCGCTCCGTTCTTGTGCTGGGAGAGGACAAAAAGAGTCCTGATCTCAGCGTATCGAGCTCAGCTTCCTTCCTGAATAAGTTTTCAACACTACACAGAAAACAGGAGGGAAAAAAAAAATTAGCATACTGGGTGTTTACCTGCAAACCATAAGGCAGCTGATAAAAAGCAGTTCTGCTTGTAGAATCACAGAATGATGGAATGGGTTGGGTTGAAAGGGACCTAAAACATCATCAAGTTCCAAAGCCCCTGCCATGGGGGCAAGAAAGGGACAAGAAATAGAAGAAAATCTTCTTTTGCACAGCCATGCTCCTGACTTGGCTTCATCCAGCTAATATTTTGGGAATGCAGTGCCTTTTGTGATAGATGCCCCTTTTTTTCTTCGGTATTTTACAACGTGCTACTGTAAAACACGAGGAAGACGATGCTTGGAACACCAGACCCCCAAGGGATCAGATCAGAAGGAGCTCAGTTAAGTACCTACATCTGCATATTTAATGGTATCTTCATAGAAAGAAAGATGCTTTGAATCCATGAAATACCTCTGATATTGCATTAAAAAAATATGAAAATTCTTAATTAAACACTCCCAGTCCACAGTCTTTTTTAGGGCAAATGTCCTTTTAAGTAGTTGTGAAACTGGAGAGGAAACAGTAATTTCCCAAAAGCAGAAAAGAATTATTACCAAAAAAAAAAAAAAAAAAAAAAAAAAAAAAAAAAAATTAGAAAAATAAAATACAAGCTCTAGCTATGAAGTCTGAAAAATACAATTCCCTTCTGACATGGAAACAGTGACATGATGATGTCAGTTCACTCGTCTCATGTATGCTAATGTCCAAGCAAGTTCAGTTTTTAAATCCAGGCATAATGCCCACAGAATGCAAAAGCAAGATCAGCTCACTAGCTGAATTTTTAAGGAAAAAATAGGTGTATGTGCATAAAAATAGCCATGGTTTCACTCTGAACTTGTCATAGATTAAAGAATAAATAAACGAAAGCTATATGCTGATTTAATTTCATTAATACTCATGAAGCAGTAGTAGTTGACTGCAGAATTTTGTGCTATTTTGTGCAGATAGTTAGGAGTGCTGATTTTCCTGTAACACCATACTAATAACACACCTTATATTCTACAACTTTAAGTCAAAAAATTACACGAAGTTGCAGGAACAGTTTACACGCTGCTGAAAAGATTTTTCTTGAAACACTTACTACTGCTTACCCTCGAAGTTCCCCAGGCTTCTGGATAATACTACCACTATTTTATTAAGGGTTTTCCTGCTGCTGGAAGGGACCTTCCAAGGTCATCTAGTCCAACCCCAATCTGCAACTAGAGCAGGGTGCTCAGAGCCCTGGCCAACCTCCCCTGCAATGGTGCCAGGGATGGGGCAGCCACCACCTCTCTGGGCAGCCTGGCACAGCCTCTCCCCACCCTCAGTGTCAGAAATTTCTTCCTTATTTCTACTCTAAAGCAATATTTTTCTCTTTCTCTGCCTCTCTAGCAGTGGAAAAAAGTTCCCTACGTCCTATATTTAAACTGTTATTATCACAGAATCACAGAATGTTAAGGGTTGGAAGGAACCTCTGGAGATCATCTAGTCCAACACCCCTGCCAGAGCAGGACCAGCTAAAGCAGGTCACACAGGAAGGGGTTCAGGTGGGTTTGGAATGTCTCCAGAGAAGGAGACTCTACAACCCCTCTGGGCAGCCTGTTCTGGAGCTCTGTCACCCTCACCATGGAAAAGTTTTTCCTTATGTTTCTGTGGAACCTCTTCTGCTCCAGCTTACACGTGTTGCCCCTTGTCCTATCATTGGACATCACTGAGGAGAGCTTGGCTCTATCTTCCTATTCTATTCCTATTCCTAGTTCTGCAACCCCTGTCACAGGAAGGATATGAACGTGCTGGAACGTGTCCAGAGAAGGGCCATGAGGATGATCAGAGGGCTGGAGCACCTCTGCTATGGGGACAGACTGAGAGAGTTGGGGTTGTTCAGTCTGGAGAAGACTCCAGGGAGACCTTCTTGTGGCCTTCCAGTATCTGAAGGGGGCTACAAGAAAGCTGGGGAGGGGCTTTTTAGGCTGTGGGGCAGTGATAGGACTGGAGGGAATGGGTTAAAACTAGAGATAGGTTGATTCAGGCTGGACATTAGGAAGAATTTCTTCCCCAGGAGGGTGGTGAGACACTGGCACAGGTTGCCCAGAGAGGTGGTGGAAGCCCCATCCTTGGCAGTGTTCAAGCCCAGGCTGGCTGGGGCTGTGAGCAACCTGCTCTAGTGGGAGAGGTCCCTGCCCATGGCAGGGGGGTTGGAACTGGGGGATCTTTAAGGTCCCTCCCTTCCAACCCTGACAATTCTATGATTCTGTGATTCCTGACACTCACCCTTTATATATTTATCAACGTGAAGGAGGTCACCCCTCAGTCTCCTCCAAGCTGAAGAGCCCCAGGTCCCTCAGCCTCTCCTCAGCAGGGAGATGCTCCGCTCCATCACCTCTGTGCCGCTGCACTGGACTCTCTCAAGAGCAATCTCTGCTTTTCTCTCGAGAGGAAGGAGATGAGGTTTGGGTGCTTCTACCACACGAGGGAGCCGTCTCCTCAAAAATCCACCGGCTGAGAGGCACTGGAACCACAACGAGCACAGCGCTGCAGCTCCAGAGGGACTTCAGGGAGCACAGGACCCCGGTTCTGGGCCAGCAGCAGAAACCCCAGAATCACAGGGTTGCAGAACCGCTGCGGTTGGAAAAGACTTTGAGGACCATCAGGTTCAACCAACCACCCCAGTCAAGACTTCAGGAAAGCCACAGTCGGGGAGAAAAAGCTCATTTTTTTTGTACTATTCTCATTTAACGCCAGCAAACGCTGAGAAAATGTGTAGGGATAATCCTAACGGTGAGACGCGTGATGTCTGCGCCGAAAGCAAGCTCAAGACAATAACAACAGCCACGGAATTCACAGGCAAAGCGTAAAGCAAATCCGGCCCTGGATATCTGAGGGAAGAGGCATAAAACTTTGATATTTCACCCTGTAAATTGTGCTGCCACAGCTGCCGTGCCCCAGCGAGGCAGTTGCTCAGGAGTTTTCCCTTCCTTTCTTTTCCCTTCCTTTCCCTTCCCTCCCCTTCCCTTCCCTTCCCTTCCCTTCCCTTCCCTTCCCTTCCCTTCCCTTCCCTTCCCTTCCCTTCCCTTCCC
>JANVCC010000022.1:40200904-40278232 GCA_025345505.1 Todiramphus chloris collaris
CCTTCCCTTCCCTTCCCTTCCCTTCCCTTCCCTTCCCTTCCCTTCCCACCTCTGCTCGACTCCCAGCATCTTTGGCGGCTTCAGTGCTGCCATCTCTTCGTTTTTAACTGGATTTTTTTAAGTATTCATACTGAAGTGCTTGAACCACGTCGCCTGAATCTCTCCCACCACCCCATTATTGACCTAATTCATTACCAAGGAAGTGCTAAAGCAGCCAAGGTGATTTTTCACTCCAAATAGCCCACAGCTTGTATGCATGGAGACAGACACATTTAGAATATTTAAATCACAAATTTAAATGCTTCAAATGGGGCTTTGCTTTGGTATCTTAATCCTCCCCTTGTTGCTGCTGTCATGTGCACTGAGTCTGACTGGGCTCCTGCAGAGAAGGTGTAATTACAGACTATATCACACCACGTGCAGAGAAGGGAGTTGGATGAAGTTCACACAGTCTTAAATCCAGTCTTTCCTGACATCAAATGCTTAATTCGAAACCTAAATGATGGTGCTTTCCTGCCATCCTGATCCATTTCCACTGCAGAAGACCACCACAATCAACTTCTGAATATTCCTCTAGAATGGCCACCACAAAAGGCATGGAAAAAAAAGGGTTATCATCAGCACTCAATCTCCGGCAAGTCTTGATGGACACAGCATGTTGTAGAGACACAGCAACACTCTGGTTTGTGGGCATTCCCTTTCCAAAAGTCAGAGCCTCAAGTCCAGAAAAAGCAAGACCCAGAAATGAGAATGAACATCCATAATAGAAACTGTTTATCATAGAATCATTATGGTTGGAAATGAACTTGAAGATCATTGAGTCCAACTGGCTACTAACCATTATGATGATCACTAAACCGTCTCCTGAGTGCCACCTCCAGATGTTTTTTCATAGTATCATTCAGGTTGGAAAAGACCCTTGGGATCATCAAGTCCAACCAATAACCATACTCTACAAAGTTCACCCCTAAACCATGTCCATCAAAACCACATCTAAATGACCCTTAAACACATCCAGGGATGGTGACTCAACCATGTCCCTGGGCAGCCTCTTCCAGTGTCTGAGTACTCATTCTGTGGAAAAAAAAAAAAAAAATTAACACCTCCAGGGATGATAATTCCACCCCCTCCCTGGGCAGCCTGTTCCAAGGCCTCACCACTCTCTCAGTAAAGAAAGTGTTCCTAACATCCAACCTAAACCTCCCCTGGGGCAACTTAAGCCCATTTCCTCTCATTCTATCACCAGTCACCTGGAAGAAGAGACCAACGCCCACCTCACTACAACCTCCCTTCAGGTAGCTGTAGAGAGCAATAAGGTCTCCTCTCAGCCTCCTCTTCTCTAGACTAGTGCTGCTGTGGTCCCTCCTGGTGCTTCTCAGGGGAATTAAAGGAGGTTATATGGGGGGAAGCATTTTGAAAAAGAAAATCCTCATGAAGGAAATGTATAATTCGTCAAGAGTCTTCCTGAAATATTAGAATCCTAAAATACCAGGTTGGACAGGACCTCAAGAATCAACAGGTCCGACCCTTCTCAGGAAAAGCACCATCTAGATAAGTTGGCCCAGCACCCTGCCCAGCTGTATATATCAAAATACAAGGACATTTCTCCTACCTTATATTGTTTTATAACAGTTTCATATAACTTTACATGTTTTGCCAACTTTAAGTATAGCAATTAGCTTATAGAAGGTGCCTTCAGGCAGTAAGCCAAAATATTAGGGAATATTATTCTCTTATCTGTCCTCAGTCTCTCACCGCTTATAAGGCCACATGATCCGAAATTTCGAAGATGAAACTTCTGAGACACAACTTCCACCTACACCAAATTCAGCGGCTCCCTTCTTTAAAACCCTATGTACAAACGCGTTCCATGGAACAGGAGGGTGGCAGAGTGGTGAAGCACCACTCTTCCACCTACTAATTACTGTGAAACGGGAAAAGGTTTGACAGTACACTGTATACTTCTCAGAGGAGGTCTCATTTGCTTTACTTTCATTAACTAACTTGGTCTATAATTAAAAGAACAGCTTGAATCCTGGTGATAAAGCGACACGACCACTCTACTCTTTCTTTTTTTTTTTTTGGCTGATGTGCTGCATGCTTTGTACCGTGCAGGATCATACCGCTACGTTTTCTAATGAATAAAGAACGAGAGAGCATTTCAGATGGGTTTAGCAGGGAGAAATCCTGCCCTTTTTCTCTGCCTTATCCACAAATCTTGTGTCGTTGCCATCCCCCAGTATGAGCACAGTGAGCAAACTTGGCAGCGGGACTTTGGTACCTCCGGGCAGAGCTCTGGCAAGCCAAGGATGCCTTCACAGGAGCAGTGCTGCAGGTCTCCAGACACTTTGGTGTTTATGGGAATTAATCGTCTTGGGAAGCCAGCACTGCATAAACATGAAGTAATGGAAAGCAAAGCTTTCCTCAGATCAGTGAGGCTCCTTCCCTCCCCACACACACATTTAATAATAGCAGTTGGATCAAGCTGTCAGTGCCTCGTGCTCTTTCTCTTGCCATGCATGATAAAGGGAAAGTAAAAACAAAGACACATCCTCGTGGTTCCCAAAAAGATCTATATTTCATTTTGCTAAATGAGCCATTAAATACATTGTCCTCCTCTCATCAACCTCCACGTCTCATGTTAAGACTCACGGTCTCTGGATGCCATGTGAGCTCGGCAGGAAGCTTTCACAGTGCTGTCCACTCTTGACCACAGTGTTTGGAAGGGGATGCTGCTCAGGCCATCACATTGAATTCCCATGGTTTCAGCCAGAGTTATTTGCAAACTCCTCCTCGGATGCAAACGAGGAACCAAGCAGCTTTAAATAGGCCTGTAGGTAGCTACCTATGCACACAAATTACACGCTATATTTTACCTGTCTTCAATCTTTGGATGGGCCTACCAGAGAGAGGATGGGAGTGGTGAAGTTCTGGCAAAGCAACCGACCTCACCACAATCCCATTGCAGGCAACACACCATAAGCTGAAACTTCACAAACCCGTGATGAACTGCCACTGCTACCTGCAACTGCCTTCCAAGAGCAAGAGCAATGAGCTTCTCTAATTCGTGCACTTACACACTGTTGAAAATGATGGAGTCGATTCTCCCATTCATCTAAATTTGCCTGGCAATAAGTCAGGCTGCCCACAGAATTTTCTGTCAACAATTACACAGGCATGGGTGCAATTATGGCTTTGCCCACACTGTTCACCTCGTGTTGGATAGTGCCAAATTAACTCTGTGTATATTCAGAAACAGTCATTTTCAAGCACAGCTTTACATTTCATCACCTTGTCCTGAAATCACTACCAAAAAAAAAAAAAGGTTTTTAGGGTCATCTAATCTGCTTTTCTATCTCGTGTACTTTGGTAGCATTTTCTCCTTCAGGAAAAATGGAAGCAGGTCCAACAAGATCTCATGGACAGGAATCCTTTCTTAATTTCATCCTATTACTCCTGAAGTCCCTCTCCTCTTCCAGCCAAGTTTTTCTCTTAATATTTTCTTAGCATAAGGCCTACAAATTAATATCTAACACCTAGGAATAGAAAGCCAAGTTTGGAGAACTCTCAGATAATTGGTAAATACCACTCAAATCTATCTTTCACTAAAAGGCCAGGGAAATAGATACATAACTACCAATGAAAAGTTTCCAGAAATTTCATTTACACATTTGTCCATGACTCATATTTGTCTGAGAGCTAAAAATAAATGGATTTGCAGACATTCTTAGATAATGGCTGCTTGGATAAACAGAATTTCAGATCTGAAACATCTCAATTTTACAGAATCTCAGTACCACCACCTGGCAAAATTTACATGGATTTATCATTTATCCATCAGAAACAAAAATGACATCTTGAAAAAATAAGTAGAAAGAAAACAGAAGTGCAGCCCATCCTAAAGGAAACATCATTGCAAAGAGTATTTCATTGTTCACTTTATAATACAATGTAAGGGTTGTGACTGCAGCAGATTTTGCACAGGATTCAGAGAAGCGTTATTTATCTTTAGGTCAAGTGGTTCTTCACATCCTTGAAGACACCACACCGAGAGAAAAAAACAAAAAACTAAAGCAAAAAAAAACCCTAGGAATGAAACATCATCATTTATGGTCAAGAACATAAATTTCTAGATACCTAAAATGTTCTTTTAAATCATTTATTCTTCACCTACTAATGCAGTTGCCAGGTCCTCCTTCTCTTTATGAAAGATTGCCTCTACATCAGCAATTAATTTGGCCTTGTCTTCATCCACGGCCAAAACAAACTAACAGTAAGAAAGATATTACCTGATCCAAAATTAATTACCTTACCCATAAAAAGAAAATAAATACTGGCTTGAGCCAGAAGCCACTGCAGTGTGCACATGAGCAAACCCAATCAGACCAGGAGTGACTCAACAGCTTGATGCAATGTGGTGAGTTGAACAATGACAAATGTCATGGAGATAAACACCAATTATGGTTTCTCTGGACTTTAAGGGAAAGTGTTCAGTGCTGCAGCTCAGATTAAAAGTTGTTCCTCTTAATCAACCAATTCTACTACTTCCAGAGATAACCTTTTTGGAGAATAATTTTATTTTAGTTTGTTTTTTTTTTTTTAATTGCTGTCTGAATAGCCTGCTTGGAATATAAAAGACAAACAACTCTTCCCTTTCCCTGTAACAATTAGCAGAGATGATAAAGCTCAAATTTCCAACTCTGTTAATTTGGCATGTCAAAAACCAATCTTTCCCTGGTAATTTCAATACACTGAATGTCACAGAAAGGCCAAGTGACAGATTGGTGCATTTCAGTCAGAACACTCATCCTACTAAAAATGTAATCACTGATGTTCAGATTTCATTTGACTATGCACTGTACAATATTTGGTTTGTGGGTAGCCTTTGGCATCTTCTTTTCCTCCTTCTCGTGAAATTAAAAAGAAAAAAAAAATCATTCATATTGCATACTGAGTTCTAACATAAGTTTTGAGCATTACATGGACAGGTAAACCTATACTGTGAGACTTCAATTCTGAGCTCAGCTCTGACACCAATGAATAATGAATTATTATTTAGTATTTTTATTAATTATATTATAATTATATATAAAAATATTATTATATATTAAGTATCATTAAAGAGCAATGCTGAGCTCAGATTCCATAAAGTCAGTCAGAACAGGAAGCATGTTTCCAATTCGTACTTGGGAGACTACAAAGTCCATCAAAAAGAAATTCAAATCCTTTACCAATCATTACCATGCCCCATGTTTGATCACGTTCCCACAACTGCTTGACCTTCATAATCACAGTGTGACCAGGCACCAGTTGTAAGCTGAATTTCAGGGCTCTGTCATCTTTCTTGTGCCTCATCTTTCAGCAAGCTTTTTCTCCATCTACTTGCTACAATTTTTTTTTTTTTTGGATGTACAGGAAATGTATTTGTCTTCATTGACGAGAATGGCTTCAGAACTTCACTATGTTCCAAAGCTAACTAACGCACACGGTTCATGTTTAACAACCTCCGTTTGGTGCTTCATATGTGCACTTTTCCTTTTTGCTTCCAAGTCTAGGGCTGCAGAACATGAAGGATCAGGCACCAGCGTGGATCAACGCTCTCTGAACAGGCTGCTTGCTTTTTCAATTCAGCAACTGACTGAAATCAGAGGAAAAAAAAAAAAATCATTATTCTGTCAACCTTTGAGAAGCCATTGGCTCAAAAACTCTTTCTGATCAAAGTCTCCTATGTCTATCAGTATTCAGGGAGGCACGTGCTGTCTTCTTGATGCGATAGCCATTGTTGACAGGAAATGGTAACCTCCACGTTCTTGAACAAGCCTTCGACGGTTCTGCCCGTGCTTTACTCTCTGTAACATCTTCCTCCACCCAGTCTGTACTTGTCAGGTGGAGGCCCGAGGTCACCCTCCTCTGCTCCACACACGGATGTTTGGCATTTTGAGTTGCACTTCAGCTGTGTAGAAATTTTGATAAGTGATTGACTTTTGCCTAAACTGAAGCTATTCCACCTGAAGCTGCTGTCATAGAACCACAGAATTGTTTAGGTTGGAAGAGAGCTGTAAGATCATGGAGTCCAACTGTTCCCCCAGCACTGCCAGGGCACCGCTGACCCATGAACCTCAGCACCACAGCTCCATGGCTTTGAAACCCCTCCAGGGATCACAGGGACTTCACCACTGCCCTGGGCAGCCTGGGGAAGCCCTTGACAACCCTTCTGGGGAAGACAGTTTTCCTCCTGTCCAACCTAAACCCTGGAACAACTTGAAACCATTTTCTCTTCTCCTATCACTTGGTCCCTGGGAGAAGAGACTGACCCCCACCTCTCTTCAGGCTCCTTTCAGGGAGTTGTCCAGAGCAAGAAGGTCATTCCTAAGCCTCCTTTTCTCCAGGCTAAGCAATCCCAGTTCCCTGTCAACACACAAGTGCCAGAGGTAGAAAAAGGCGTTACACTGGAGGATGAAGAGTTACAACAGTGAGAACATAAGATGCGGTGTTTTATGCAACACCTTGTTCTGTTTCCAATGTTTACATTAAAATATAGGTCAGCTGAAATGATGGGCAGGAGATCAATCCCTTGATGAAGCGCTAAGTGCATGTCAGCACTTGTGCATGGGAAAGCAGAGCAGCACGGTCAAATTATCCCACTTCAGGCTCTGCTTTACACGTGTCTTATCTTTCCCAGTTTCCCTGCATGACCTGGCATACCCGTGCAACCTCACCAGAAAACTAATTAAGCATTAAGATGAGTCCTGGATGGAGCAGTATTAGCCAGGACCACTTCCAGCCTCTAGACACCGAAGTATGAAGCAGGATCGGAAACAGGCATTTTTCATTAGAGCCCTTGTTAATAGCCTAAGGAAGTGCCTCCTGCAAAGCATCAGATCATAAGTTGTAACAAGCATTTTAATTAATACAATCCCGCTGCCAGGGGAAAAAATATTATATGTAAATTCAATAAATTATTTGCACTGGGGAATCATGGCTGTTTGTTCACAGGTAGAGTCAAAGCCACTTGAAAACTGAAAACACTGGTGTATCTCAAAGATGTTATTTCCCCAAGTCTAAACTTGTACTTGCATCAAAATATTGATACCTTCACAACTGGCTTCTCAATCCAGGTCTCTTCATTTATAGGTATTTTTATACACACCCTCCCAAGAAAAGAGTTCCAGGGGAAATAGTAAGAAAAAAGAAGAGTGGAGGAACTGCCCTAACACCCTAAGATTCCTGGAGGTATGTTCCTAAAGAGGTTATTTTACAAGAGACAGCAGCTGTAAATGCACATTAAGTTTTGTATCCTTTCTGGATGGGTAGAAAGAACTGCACCTCTAAGTAACATGAAAAACTTTAGTTCATTAAGCAAACCTTAAGGGGAGGCATAAATGAGAAGTGTTTTATATTCAGTGTCATCAATTCAGCGGAAAACATGTTTGTACCACTCCATGAAATGAATGCTTTTTATAGTGCCTTTCCTGCCAACGTTGCCTCATGAACATAATAAAATTAAACATGTAAAACCAACTCTGGAGCTGGCGGTTAGCAAATAAATTCCAGAAAAACAGTAATACACATTTCTAAACGAACAGCTCCCCAAATACAAGGAGAAAAAAACGGGTAAACTGAGGAAGGCATAATGAAGAGTGTGCATTGAATATAATATATTGGTCAAAGGGAAAGAGAATCTTTAGCGGTAGAAGAAACTTTCTCCCCAGATCCAGCCCCCCGAAATAACCACTTTAGTCCCCGGGGTCAGTCTGTCCACATTTATTTCCAAAGCTTCCATGTTACAGCATTGGCAGCAACATAGACCATAGACCACAAAAATGATTAATGTGCAGATGTTTCTGCACCAGATCCACTGACGGAGGTCAGTTACCATGGAAGCTAGCTCAATCTGAGACCCTAAAATTTGTCTTCATACCACTGCCACCGAAGTGACCCTGATGGCCATTGAAGGGATCCTGGTCCCAGGAGACTGGAGCATCACAATGAAGCAGGATCTCACCACGCACGCAAGGCCACGGCCAAGGAAAGGGCTCAGCCCTTGCTGCTGTTGCCCATGGACCTCTGGCCCACGGTGCAGGTGAAGACTCTGTGCTCCCTTCTGGAAGCTGAGCAGCCACTCTTGACGTCTCACAGAAATGTGTCCATATTCTCACCTTGCTTTCTATTCCTTAGCAAAATAAACCAAAATCTAGATAAAAAGGAAGAGGGCGGGTGGCTTTGTTTGTGTTTTTATTTGTAACTGTCCCTTCATCCCCCTCCACTCCAGCAACAAAACCTCTGAAGACAACAAATCTTGAAGGACTCTCTCCCTGACTGCCACCCTCTCACATCAGTCGATCTCCAAACAGCTGAAAGGAGGAATATAAAGCGCACATAGATCGCCAAAGTTATGCCACAGTCATCAAATACCAGAAGCATTTGGAAACCACTCTTGTGGCCCCGAGTAGGAGCAAACCTCTCCAAATAAGGAAGCATTTCTCCTCCGACGTGCAGAAATTGGCAACTCCCCTCCCGGAGTTTATGTAAGATTTCTCAAACAGATTAGCCAGCAAACAAATGTCAAGTAGCCTCCTTTCTGGCTTGGGAGAGAAATCAGCGGGCGTTTGTCCGCAGAGATGGATTCTGATAAGATTTCGAGTTGAGACACAAGTTTCCATGTTGCCAGGATGGAGTTTAAGGAAATTTCCAAATACTTTATCACGAGCAACCGGTGACGAATTGATGAGGAATCGTCACGCTGACACTCGGAAGCCCCTGACACCTCCCCCCCCCCCCACCCCCTTTTCCCCATATGGGTCATGTGCATTTACAGAAAAATGTGAGTTAAAGATCAAATTACAACAATGCTGCGTTAAATAGCAATGGGATCAGAAGCAATGTGGCATGACAAATATGAAATGCTAATGGAGAAGAAGTTACTATGAAGACAAAATGTTGCAGAGGGTTCTCAAAGGGTTCAAATAATTCTGTATTTTTAATACTTTGATATACTCGTCTCTTTTAGAGGATTGGCTAAGTTAATTCAGCCTCAGTTTCTGTTAAAAGGCTGCAGGACAGCTATTGAAAACTTTTTGGAGAGGAGATCTTAAAACCAAGCTATCCTGGTTAACCAAGAGATGATATGGCAAGTGCTTAGCAACGATCCTTCCCAATTTTTTTTCACCTCCACCAGCCTCCCACAGAGAATGACAAGGAGTTATTACCTACTGACAATGAGCTCTTTCTTCTGCTTCTTGTCCCATTAGGCCCTGATCTTTGATGCTTCTGCACAGAAGTTACTCTGAATATCTAAATACCTAAAAGATGTGATTGTGTGCAGAAAAGGCTCTTCATAGAGGTGAGAATTTGGGGCTGCTGAATCAAAATCTCAGAGTAAGGGATGCGACTCGTTTTGCTTGTAATGTGCTCAGAGCGACAGTGGCACCGAAACACATTCCGTTATTTATGAATCTATCAGAAATAGTGATGTTTATATATGCTTATATATGCACGCACTCAGCTTCACTTTCTGAACAGCAAATAAAAACAAGCGAAGGATCACTGATATAGCAAAATAAAATACAGAGAGAATCCCTCCTTTGAGGTAAAACCCAATCTTGTGGGATTTGAAACCTCACAGCGTATCGATTGCTTTCAGAATACAGAGCAAGTAGCACAGAGGCCAGGCCAGCATCTGTTTCACTGACAGATCTCAATCCTAACAAGGTGCTCCTGGCACAGACAGCAAAGAAAAAAGGTACCGAAGATAATCAGGTATTTGGAGGCACTGATTAAACAGGCCTTGAGCCACGTTCAGAGAAGAAAAGCAAGATAGTAATTTAGCAGTGTTTAAAGGGACTACGTGTAGAGATGCACAAGAGAAAGGGTAGTTTTCATTCTGCCTTTCCCACTTAAAAGTTTTTTCCAAGCCGTGCATAAAGACAAACACACAGCTGATGGCAAAAGAGGGCACGGCAAAATATAGCTGGGAAGATGCATGAAGTGTTTTTTCCTGATACTGTTCCCTACTCTGATCATCCCTTCCACCCGCATGATGTCAGTCCCAAGTTCTTTCATGTGGGCAATTAATAACTCTTATCCATTGCTTGATTTATCTTTCTTTAACATGTGTAGATCACATGGAGATGAACTATGTGAATTATTGCCCTGTGGAGCCTAAACACATGCTTTTCTCTTGATTTATCATTCAGATCTATAAATGTACTCTCTTCAGTGTTTGAGTTACACATTTTTTCTCTGTTAAAAAACAAGGATTAAATCTTAACCACAACGCCTTGATTTTGAGCTTGATTTTTCTGAGCACCATTTTCCTCCTTGCTTTTCTGCCTTCTGCACATCAGAGGTTACGTGACTAAGTTATTCCTGCTGCCACAAACTGACTTTTCGAACACAAGATCTCTCTTGTTTGGCTCATGCATAGAATGCCATAAAATCCAATCATAGCGTCTGCATTGACTAAATCTTTGTTTAAAACCAACTATGGAGGATCAGCCTGCCCTTTTCCTCCAGAGCACACTGGAGACAGCTCTGAGGGAGGCAAAAAAGGACAGGATTCCTCCAAGGACATTTCTAAATCGGGCCCAGAAAAGGAGCAAACGGACTTCAATAGTTCAGAACTCAACCTTTCAGTTATAGCTTATGAAAAATAAGTTTTCATCCAATATAGCACAATCAATCATCCCATAGCACCGGGGAGTTTTCAGGTCAGAGGTGCCTTTCCTGTGTAACTGGCAAAGATAAGCGTGAGAAACAATCTCTGACACCTTTTCACTTTCACGGCTCTGGATCTTCACCTTTGCCTTCAAGTCCAGAGACTTGATCCCAGAGTCACAATGCCAAGAGGGCCTGAGCAGCATCTCTCCTTACGTGGCTGTGGCAAGTACACCAACTCTAGTTTATTAATTAAAAGCTGTTAAGGAACATGGACTACAAAACCGCGACGGTTTCTCGAGCTCTACTTCCAAAATGGAGTTAGGCATCACATGTTCAAATAAAAACACAATTAAACTTATCAATGTTATTCTCTATCTAGACTCCAGCAGCTGTAGCCAGCAGCGGTTTCATTCAGATTTGTATCCACGAGGTATTACTATTTCAGAGTCATTCTGACATCTTCAGCAATTCTCATTGTCATTTTCTGAGATAAAACTGAGAATATCACAACAGCAAGCCCCAGGGCTCTCTGAAAAGATATTTAATTTGAAGGAGTGGCAGTTGGTCTGTCCGTGAGGCTCAGCATTGCCAATACTAGGATGAATTGATCCTCCCAGATCTGCACAAAGTCAAAGCCATCCTTACTAGAAACTCTTTATCATTACAGACTAACTCTTCTCTCAGTGGAGCTTGTATGTGGACTGTCAGATTTAAAAGCTCAGAGCTTTGAAGTCTAATACCTTAGTATGGTTTGCACAGATTTAAGGAAGGTATCAAATTAAAACACCCACCTGAAGAAACTTGTGGTTCTTGAAGGAAACGCAGACAAGTTATTGATTACACTGAGTTAGACAACCCTCCTTTGGTCGCTGAAGCTGATTAGGACAGAAGACAACAGCTTCTGGAAACTTCTCCATGTTGCCAAAAATCTATTCTCTCTCTATAGAGGGGCATCTGGTCCATTAGACATAAAGACATATTTTCATTGCAGCCAACATTTAGCCTTTTCCAGACTTTATTTTCCATTTAGTCAAACTGACCTGCAGTGATTAATAAGCAGTAAAAAAAAACCCTGATAATGTAGAGGTGTACTCAAACTATACCCATCTGTAGAATTAAAGATGGTGCTTATATCTGCAAGCTGAGCTTAAAGAAAAGCCCACATTAAGTTTAATACTTCAATTACAATTTCACAGGAGCAGAAACAGCAGAAACTGAACGTATGCCATGGTGCCCTTCTGTCATGGACACAGCTTCCAACGTGAACCTGATACACAAATTGTGCAATTCCAGCCCATTCAGCAAACAGGGTTTTCTTTGTGATAATTGTTATATTCATTTGAATTCATTTCATTGAAATATTCATTCAATTATGTGATAATTGCTATACATCACCAACATACTTTCCAAGACGATGGTTTGATGTTTCCCACGGACCTGTTTTTAAGACAATGCTGAGCAACATGGTAATTAAGATAGGATTTATATAAGAAAAATACCCAAAAAAAAACTATGCTAAGCAAAGCTGTATAACATGTAAAGCTCTTCTGTGCAGCAATAATCTTGTGGCTGTATGAGCTGGTGGAGAGTACAAACAGAATGCTGCTGATAAACTGAAGAACTGGGTAGAGATTAATTAAATCAGAAACAATAAAGACATATTATAAAGATTTCTAGGAAGAACAAATCAAATCACAAATACATTATTACAGAGCACAGGGTCAGCAATAATAGTATTGGAAAGGATCTTTGAATTAGCCTCTCCTTCCTCATTGTCTAGGCAATCATATGGTTCACATCACTGAAGTAGCTGAGGAGCTCCCAGCTGCTAGGATTGGTCCTTTCTAATGTCCTGATGCAATGAGGAGAGCAGGTTTTGCTCTTTACAGACAGAAAACAAACAAATGAAGGCTTAAATCACGTGTCCAAAGTTACACGGGAGCCTGAGAGTGTAGGAGACTCAGGACTGAAATAGGTCTCCCGCATCCTATTTAGGCAAAGCGCTGCTAGTATAACCAAATCTTGTAAAATTAGCTTTCCCAAACTGGTTTCTTTTCCCAAGTTCACATCTCTCCATACGTCCCCACGCTCAGGTTATTCACTTGCAATGACCTTCTCAACACAGCTTCATGGGAGTAAGAAAAAAAAATGGTCTCAAAGCCTTACCCTCCATACAAACACTAACGTCCTGACTGAATTGGTTTGGTACCTTCTCTGATATTCAGTTGACATGCTTTATTGTCGCCATTTCCATGACTAAAACCACCTTCTCAGCACAAATCATCTGTCAGGGATTAAAAGCACGCAATACCCTATAGAAAGACCAGAATCCATCCTAAGCAAGATTTAACCCAAGATGAACAGCTAAGGTACATATTACCAGAGCATCCGAGCTTCAAGTGTTTTGTTTTCAAATGAAATTCCTCAAAGACTTTCTGACATCCAGAGCAAAAAGATCCCACATCAAACCTTTGTTCAGGAATTTCATTCAGCTTGTTTCGTTGTACCAGTTGTTTGGTCAGCATTTATTCCCAGGTTTTGTTTTTCACGTCACCTCCATACCCACTCTGCTGCCCTTGTTTATCACGTGGCTATGTACGTGCTTATAACTCTTTGTGTGTCCTTTCAAGCAGCTTGGGGGAAAAAAAAAAAAAAGAAAAAAATCGAAAAAAACCCAAATCAAAACAAAACCAAACACCAAAACAAAACAAAAAAACCACCAAAACCAAACCAAACAAAAACCCCAAACCCATAAATCACAGTATGAGCTCATGAAACAATGTATGAATAAGTCATTTCCTGCTTTAAATATGCCTCTGAGTAAATGATCCAGAGACTTTTCAAGAGCCATTTACATAACAGTCGCTGATACAGTCTTCAAATTTTCATGTCAATCTCCCAGTGGCATTTTAAATCACCCCATTTCCCTAAATGAGGCGAGCAAATTTTAAGAGCAGATTTTCCAACTTCTAGAGCTCTTCTTTTAGTGACAAATCCTTAAATGTTGAATTCCCCTCTTCTTTCTTCTTTTGGGGTAGTGCACACATGTCAGAAATGCTCTATATGTACAACCTGTAATGCAAATACAGTAGGGGTGCTACTTCAAACAGTACATTTTCTTTTACAACTACAAATGCCATCAATTTCAGCAACTGTCAATCCCACTTCACAATCTGCGCTTTGAAAATAAGATTTGGAGGCTTTGCTAGATGTGAATAACCACGTACTGCAGTACAACTGGGAAGACACCTATGAATCATGAGATGCTTAACTAGTTACAAATAAATGGTAATTTCCAAGCTAGGTTCACAGGCAAGTAAATAAGAGAGAAGAATTAGGCTTCCACGTGGATTTCTGAAGTACTGCAAAAATATCTACGCTTGCTTAGGCTGAGAAGATAAGAATGGGCTGAAAGGCCATTCTCTTCCTCATATCTTCTCGGAGCAGGAATAGCATTAAGGAAGGTCAAACATCACTAACTGGCATCCAGAGAAGTTTCTGGATATGGTGGCTGCAATCCAGCGTGACTGCTCCAAAGACATTCATGCAAATCCATAAAGTAGATCAATACTTTAGAGGTCATATCATCAAGGGGTCACAAGCTCCATGTGCTATCTCTGCTCAGGGTTCCACAGGGCATGACTGAAATGTTTTTCTTTGCCTCAGGGTGGTACAGGGCTATGCTGAAGAGCTTCTCTTTCCCTTTGATTACATAGATGTGGAGTCAAGAACTTCTGCTGCCAGCCTGAGAACAGAAAGCCAGCGTTCAGATGAGCTTCTCTTGAAATGTCTTTGCGATCAAAGGTCTTGGAGCAGAAAAGAAAGGGCAGAGACAGATTGTGATCTCTGGTGCTGCAAGAATCTCTTTAGAGACCAGCCTACACACCTGCAACAGCCCTGATTATTTTTTTTGCTGAGATAGGAGTTTAGGAGATGGAGGAATAAAAGAGCACATCCCATAGCAGTTGGCACTTTTGTTTGATTGACCTAAAAGAACTCATGGACTAGGAGACATAAATTCCCAAAGACACAGACACATTTCTTTTTTGGGCTATGAGTCTGAATGCCAAAAAATAGGACAGTTGACTTTGATGTGCCCTACTCCCAGACAGCAGAGGCAGCAGTTGTGACCCTGAGAAACTAAAACCCACAGAATAGTCTATTCTTCAAGTTCACTGAAGAGGTCATAGCCTTGTAGGTGTTGAAACCAGAAATACCATGTGATTTAAAGAGAGCTAAAGGAGAAGACAAAGCAACTGGGGGAAGGGAAGTTGCCAGAAGGCTAACTCCAGGCTGAAGCGTAAAAAGAACAAGAAAAAGGCAATAAAAGTTCACAATGATATTAAAAGGGAATCTGAAAAGAGTCAGAGGGTGAGGACCTGTGACCCTATCCTAATACAGCTGAGCATGAGCACTGGGTCACGTCAACATTTGAAAGGACCTGAGAAGGAGAGGTGCCATCCATCATTTTTATTGCCAGCTACTTTATGCACAGGGAAGGGGAGCAGCTTGGAGTCACCCCCGTGCTGGGCAATGCTGGTAGGATTTCTCAGACAACCTTCATGCATGAGGCTTAGCAAAGGGAGAGCTCTGCCAGAGGAGAGGAAATTAGGAAAGACAACATCAAAATTAGAACAAGAGGGAGCCAGGGGAAGAGACAGCAGAAGTAAGAGGGAAAACTGCTTATTGGCTTTGTTATAGGAATCTCAGAAGTGCCTCTTTCTGGTAGAAGTCCTGATTTTAGCAAATTCCAACAGGTAGTGGTGCCAACTCTGTTGCACAATAAACACTGGCGAAGAGCGTTTAGAGAACATATCAGTCATAACTACATGACATGTTAGTGCTGCATCTTCCTAAGAGTGAGAACAAACAGTATAATTCAACTTCTAATGAAGTCAAACAACCCAAAAAGTAAAAGAGCAAAAGGAAACGCTCTCATTCTCTCTCTCTCTCTCTCTCCCATCACAAAACACATTAGCAAAATGGAGTGTTCATGATTAATTCACATTCCTTTCCGATCGTCTATCTTGCTAAAGCAGCATAAAATTCAACTCATTGTTTCTTCCCTCTGAAGATATAGGAGACATGACATCATGGCATCTCATGTAACAGTCAAACCAGAAAGCACAGCTGAGAGGTTTTGAGGTTTCTTAGCAAACATCAGGATGTCTGCAGCAATTTCACCTATTCGGTGAGAACTTCAAACTGCCTCCGCAAGGAAAGGATTTATCAGACACTTGGCAGAGAGCACAGCATTTGCTGCCCTCGCTGCGTGTTGATGGACAGACAATTCAACAACATCACATTATTTTAGGACTCAAGGCACCTAAATTAGGCCATAAAAATGCAGAGAGTGGAGATCTTTACAGCTATAGAGAGACTCAGGGACATGTCGAGGTGGACTCCTTTACTGGGGAAAGAGATCATCAGGCGTTAGTGACAATTGGTACAATATACAAGGGGAGAAAAAGGTTTTTCTTTTGTAAAGAAGAAAGCTAAAATACCTCAAGTATTCTTGCTTCACAGGAGCAACCTTTTTCAAGCTATTCCAATTAAGCTGAGCAAACTCCTCAAAGTCTTTCAGATTGTTCCAGATCTCACCTGACTCTGTTCTACATTTTCATGCAAGAAAAAGTTCTTTTACTTTGAAAAATCTGCATAATTAAAACTGGTACTGTCTTCTGATTGATAAAGTTTCAAGTGACAGCTTTGCAGCAAGCTGCCTCCCACACAGAAGCAATTTGTAAAAGCCTTTCAGAGTTTTATGTAACTGAAAAAAAATCTGAGTTGGTTTCATCCAGGTCTTTCTTTCCAGCACCAGTTTAAATGTGACTGCAAGGAAGTGCAACAAATACAGGCTTGAATATAAGATTAATTTAGATACCAATAATTTTGCCTAATTACTATATACCAACTGACAGCAAAGGTTTGCTTTTTTTATTGTTCCTGTTTCATATTTGGCAAATTTTGAAACGATTTAATATATAAAGCCCAACTTAATCCTGTTTTTTCACACGCATCTGGACACGCAACACACATTTGCTGTAGCTCAAATGGGCTCATGAGTCCCACAAGAGCAAACTCTAAAGGAACTTAAGCAAGAAAAAAAACCCACAAAAGATTATTTTAATTCTTTCCCTGGGTTTGGAGGGAATACAAATCCATGTTTGTTTTCTATTTTCAGTCATATAGAACATTAAACACTAGAGGGAGCACAGAAGAAAGCTGAATATATTCTTTGGACACAAGTGGAATATGATCAAAACTCGATCAAAATGTATTGCAAAGGTTTCATCTGAAGCCACATAGCTCCAAAATTCCCAGAGATCTTGAAAGCTAAGAGGGACAGAACAATTACCCAGGACAGACAGAAACTGATCTGATGGTATCTAATTAATTTTAGATTATTTTCTAAACCCCAAACTAGTAACCTGGATGTAGGTACCTGCCTTCCAAGCACATCTTTAGCTTTTAAGCTACAGTACCAGTAAAGTCCTTTGCACAGCAAAAAAAAAAAAAAACCAACCTCCAAGCAATGCAGCTGGATCAAGGTTTGCCCAGCCTAAGTCAGTAAATACATTTTTACCAAAAGCAAACATCACTAGTGGGTTTTTTTTTTCCCTTAGTTTAATAAACAGATCTAATTCTTACAACCAAATAATTGTGATATTTACAGTTACCACTGTAACATTACACAAACCTGGCAGAAACAGAGTGAAAACATTAACTTGAGTGTCTGTAGTGAAAGATAAGAGAAAAAAAAAAGATATTAAAAAGAGTAAAATACCAAGAAAATTTAAAGACATTTCTATTTTAGTGCTGTTAGATATGTCTAGTAAATTATTTTAATGCTCTAAAATGATAGTCAGCTATTTCATAAGGTTCAGAATAAATACATCTCCAATCATCACGAACATGAATTTTCATTTACTTTGTATTTTGATTATTTAAGAGAAACAGGCAAAAATCAGTAAAAGAGAATTCATACCTTAGACGAGACTATTAGGATTAAAAATCAAGTCAAGAGCTGTCTGTATGCCAAGTTTTTGCTTTATACTTTTCCTTTCCCTTGTCCTAAAAAAACTCAACCCAAACTTCAGTGCTATTTCCAAAAAGGTGATAGTCAGATAAAAACCCAAGGACAATGTTAGGAAAACACAGCTCTACAAACCCACAGGCAAAATCCACAGGACAAAGTTTCTGACCTCATAAAACAGAACTCCAGTAATTTCCCATTTTGGTACAAAACCAAGAAACCAGAGACTTAGAGAATAACCCCATCTCTAATACCACTGAAAGTCTCTGGTCCAAACACCTGCTCCAAACAGCGTCAACTTCAAAGCCAGATCAAGTCACACAAGGCTTCATCCTCTTCCTCACTTCCCACAGCATCTTAAATGTTTTAAATACTATTATCCCAAGGTCATTGCAGCCAGGGCTGCCAGTGATCTGTGCATCCCCAGACAGTTCCTTCTCATTCTTCTCTAGCAGATCCAGCAGAGCAGCTCCCCTAAGCAACCTGTCCAGGGGACACATCAATAAATTGTCCTTAACGCACTCCAGAGGTCTCCTACATTACTTTCACCCGAACCAGTTGTGCACCTGGTTAAAGTCCCCCACAGGAACTATGAAGCTTCCTCCAGCTGGTTGAAGAGATCTTGGTCCACCTACACATTTGCACCATACGCCTCCCATGCTGTGCCCTCCATCATCTTCTCCAGTTCTCCTGCCCCAGACCCTCTCATCCATCTCAGCACCTTCTCCCCAGCACAGCCCTAAGCATGAGCTGCTCCTTTGAGCATAACCTCCCCTGTCTTCATCTCAAGCTTCACTCCCAAACACTTAAAATACCTTGTTAATACACAAGTTCATGACCAAGGTGGAAGGAGACAGATGTGTTTCATACCAGTTTCCTGCCCTTATATAAAGAAGACATCATCCAATTAGATGCACCTTGTGCTTGGAAGTCTGAAGGCTTTTGTTGCAAGCCTGAAGACTTGTTTCATACAGAATATGACAGCAGCCTGAATGATGAGGGGAAATTGCTCAAGACAGCCAACCTGTAATACCCTTTGCCAGGCACATCTGAATGGCTTTCTTTTTTACAGTCAGTAGACTTTTCTCTTTTGTTCCAGCTCTGTTGTGATCTTTCAGCATCCAAGTATTACTTCATTCGCGAGTTTGTCAGGTAAAAGAGATTTTATTTTAGAGGAGGTTTTCATTTATGAACAATTTGTTCTTGCTGAGGAGTATTCTTAACAGTAAATCTGTATTAATTGTTGTATTAAGCAAAGCAGCATGCTGAACACTGACTTCAAACATATTTTTTTGCCTGCTACTTGTGAGTGGTACTTGTTTTTTTATCCTGCCCAAGAAAACAAGAACAAACCACTTGCATCCTGCAGTTCTACACTACACAGAGTCCAAATTCCCTCGTGTGAGAGAGAAAACAGAGGAATTTTGACTCTCGCCCTGTACGATTCCGCTGCAAACTTTGTTGTACGTGATGGCTTCGGAGACCAAGTGTGGCAAAAGAAAATATTTGTATCGTAGTAATGGTCTCATCTATCTGCAGCACTTGACACCGCAGCTGCCAGCTGCACGGATAAATATCGCGTTGCAGATCGATGGTGTCTGCAAAGCAGCGAAAAGGGAATGTTAATTTAGGCTCAGCCGCGCTAAACCCTGGGAAGGCTCCCAGCATGCTTGGGGTAAACGAGGTCTCCATGAAGGTCCGTGCCTTGCTCTGAGCCAAGGGCCTTCTTCAAGTACTTTAAAGCACAAATTTTTCTAACTAGCTTGAGTACTGAGGCTGAGAGCTGCTCGAGAGAGAAAGACACACACAGATGGAGCAAGAGAATAACCCTTAGAAAAACCTTTTCACTGTTTTGTCCGTGTTCTCTGTTTTCTTCTGGCATCCTCGTCCTTGCTGGCTTGTCCTTTATAGTTTTCCAGAATGTATTCCCTATCCTCATCCATCCTCTCTCCTCAGAGATGAGGTTCTGCAGTAGAAGGAATGACCCATCCTCATTACCTGACACTGCACAACACATACACTGCTGTTCCTCTGCAGCTTCATTGTGCCACAGAGAGAGAAGGACCAGGGTCCAGCTTACAGCAACACGTGGCAATGCTGGGACCACCACATCATGGCAGTGAATTTTGCACCAGGACTATCTGGTCCTCACCAGACATCCACAGAGAGCCAACCACTGACAGGCTCAGCATCACTGCCACCCACAACAGCACCCTTGCATGAGCTTTCAGTGTTGCCTCCATCATGGGTTGCCTGCTGGAGCCCAAAGGTGGCCTACTGTTCTTCCACCTACTGTTGCAACTTTCAAAGCCAAAGCTGTGTTTGAAGCCATTTCCTTTTCCTTTTCTTCTAACCCCAGTGAAGATATTTTCCTGGTTTTTTCAGCTGCCTTCCCATTCATCTGTGTGATTACAGGAACAGACCAAAAATAGTACCTACTACACCCAACATCTAGAACTCCATCGCTGTCTTCAAAGTGCAATAACATCCAGCCTAGCACTGTTTTTCTTGGCTTCATGCATGCAAGAGGATTTCTGTGGCTTAATGAACCAACGCATGCCACCTGAACCAAAGTAAGTCCCTGCATGGGTTCTTGGCCAAAAAGGTAAAGTACAGTAATTGGTTCAACCACAATAACATAATTAGGTATCTTAAGCACTCAGAAGTCATAACAATTATTCTAACTTAAGCCAAAAATGAGAGGGGGAAAATACTCCAGAGCTCCGAAAAGAAACCTACTGTCAAAATGAACTGCTGATGTCATCCTGACACCAGGCATTTAGGAGAAAAAAATGTTTCAAAACAGGGCAAGTCAGCTCAACCTCAGTATTTTCACTTCTTGTGCTTCCCAACAGCTCTGAGCTATTGTGCTTTCTGGTCTTTAAGTGGCCAGACTTTGCTCTCCCTGAATAGCATCTCCTATTGCACTTCCAGAGACAGAAGGTTGGACTAAGATGGACACTGGCCTGTTCCAGCGGGTCATTTCTTATGTTCTTATCTATTTGTCATATGCAAAACTAAAGCAACTGTTACTTGCACGTTGTAATATGCAGCCAGAGAAAGCACTCATGTCAGGACAGGTTCCAGTATACAACTGTGGACCATCAGAGCAAAATGAAATGGACTTTCTTTGCTGTCCTCCAGAGACCCTGCCACCAACCTACTGCATTTGCTTATGCAAACCCACTCTGCAATTGCCTCTGACCTTCAACGAGAAGTTCCCAGATGCTTTTCGAAACCTTTTCTCCCTCAAACAAGCTTTAAAACTCATTGACTTCATGCATCTGAGGCAGATCTCACTTAACTGAGATGCCCATGTGAAAAGGCAAATTACTCTAGACTGAGTTAACTTAAATTTTTGCTAAGTTCTTAGAGCATAATGACTAAATTAAGCTATATGGACCACAGAAATTATTAATTTGCCTTCACAGAAGTAGTCAGGATAGAAACCACTCTGAACTTAAGTTCTTCATAAGTGCTCCAGATGAGAGAAATCTGGTTCGGTTGTGTAAAACACACGTCTGAGACGGGCTGAGAACAGCACTGGGGAATCTGGGTACTGCAAGGAATTCAGAGAACTACCCAAAGCAGAAAAAAATAAAGCAGAAGCTGTGAAGGAGAGTAAGAAAGAACATTGATAGAATAAGTAAGAAAGGGCAATGAGGATATGAGCAAGTCTTGGCACTGGTGAGGCCACAGCATGAGCACTGGGTTCAGTTTTGTGTGCTGCAGGATAAAAAAGACATTGAGGTGTTGGAGCAAGTTCACAGAAGGGCAATGAAGCTGGTGAGGGGTCTGGAGAAAATGTCTCATGAGGAGCAGCTGAGGGACCTGGGCTTGTTTAGTCTGGAGAAGAGGAGGCTGAGAGGAGACCTTATTGCTCTCTACAGGTCCCTGAAGGGAGGCTGTAGCAAGGTGGGCATTGGTCTCTTCTTCCAGATAACTAGAGATAGTACTAGAAGAAATGGGCTGAAGTTGCCCCAGGTGAGGTTCAGGTTGGATATTAGGAACAATTTTTTTACTGAGAGAGTGGTGAGGCACTGGAACAGGCTGCCCAGGGAGGGGGTGGAGTCACCATCCCTGGAGGGGTTCAAAAACCATCTAGATGTGGTACTTCAGGACATGGTTTAGTGGTCCTGATAATGTTTACTAGACAGTTGGACTTGACGATCTTGAAGGTTTTTTCCAACCTTAATGATTCTAAGTCCTTCTTAAAAGACCATTGTGGTACAGTCCTTTCTTTTACCTTTGCTGGTTTTAAATCACTTCTGTCAAGCCAAGTAGAGAAAGAGACTTTGCTCTCAGGATACAGACAGTGAATATCCTTGTTGTCGGTCAGCTGTTACAAAACTTCAACTAAGCAGTGTTAATTATCTAATATCTAGGCACTTTTTCTACTTCACAGTAATTTTCCATCCTATTAGTTTTTATATCAGAAGTCATGCAGAACTGACTATTTATCTTTTGCACACTGGTAGACTCAGAGTTTCTTAAAATGCAGACCTGAATAAAATCTTAATATCCCCGTTAATTTGTCACCTATCTGAAAACTGAACTTGAAATACTCTGCAAAATCTCTTCCACACAGGTCTTTTAATTGAACTTCCCTTTTTCCCACAGGAAAGCTAATTTAGTATGACTTGCTGGTACTAAAATTGAAATTCTTTGGCTAATTAATTTTTGTACCTGAAACTGAATATTGCTGACAATCCCTCCCCCCAAGTTTTTAATACCTCCCTCTCAAAAATTCAATCCTTGGCACAAGAAACCAAAGATGAGTTAGAAGAGTTTTCAGGAATTAGAAAACTTGACAGGAATTATAAGGTTTAACAGGGATTACTTTATAGGGTTATAAAAGTTTTTCATCTCTACAGAGCCTGTAGCTAAAATCCACGCAAAGTCTGGAGCCAGCATGGGCTTCCATTATAGAAAAGCTGCATGGGAAGAAGGGAACCCATGAACTTCTCAACCTCATTTCCACCAGTAGAAACCAAGAGCCACATCAAAAGTAATTTTCAGAGGCAGAGACGAGATCCACCGGTTGTATGATTAGATAAATCCGCATGAGCTAAAAGAAACAGCTTTTATGTACTTACACCCTAAAAGGGTACATTCCACCCCAGCACTACCACTGGAGATGAACATGACTTCAAGCACCAGGACTGTTGCTGACCTTAGATGAAAATGTTTGTATTGCATCAGGTTCGGCCTCAGACATTTCTCTGCTATTTTCTTTCATCTCCAACTTGCCTTCAACACTCCACAATCACCCTTTTTTTTTTTACACTAATGCTGACCGACATTTCTAACTGTTCTACATCTCTTAGCAAGTGTTGCTCCCTTTGGATTTTTGCCTGGCTGATAAAATAATATCCTAACGACTTGTGTTTGCCGATGGCAGAGTTAAGATCAACTCCGGTAATTGAAGCAAGACCTGTAATAAATTGAAGCCATTTGCATTCTGCATACAAATGCTTCTGGGGCAACACCCAGAATACATAAAAGGTCACACATCATGCCCAGGTGGGACATGGTACTTCTTCACCAGCACAAAGGACCAAGGCTGAAGGTTGTTTCCCCACCATGCAGGAGTCCCCAGTGCGCATCCAGTGGAATTTGCCTCCCCCACCCTTGTTTTGCTTTCATAACCACACCGTCAAGAGCCTACCAGGGCGATGCAGGGGTGGGATACACCCCAAAGTAGAAGGTAATGCACAAAATGTTTCTCCACATCTCCAGCCGTGCCACATCCCTCAACAATGAGTGCACCCAATAAGCTGCAGAACATTTGTTTTCTTTCTCACACACAGTTCTGGAAGCAGAAAATTCGGCGGGTTTTTTTTTTTCTGTTCTCTCTCCCTTTTCCTTTGTACATCTTTCTACACCACTGGTGATCTGGCTAAAAGCTTTCAAAGAATTAATTTGAGACTCTAAAAGAGACAAAGAAGCACCTGCTGAATGCGTGACGGCAACACTATGCTGCGTATTGGCTCGTTTCTTGTTCTTTATGGCTTTCTGACCAGTCACACCCTCATTCCACAGGTTTTGAGACCATTTGTGGAAACTCCTACACTGCAAAATGTGCACATTTAACACCGCACTGGTGAGACACCGAAGTCATTTGTGTACAATATCACACAAGGATAAAAGTTTCAGCTGCATGTGTTGTGGGAGGTGTCGCTGCCCATGGCAGGGGGGTTGGAACGAGGTGATCTTTAAGGTCCCTTCCAACCCAAACCATTTTGCGATTCTATTCTATACTTTATGAACCAACACTACACATTTGAACCTTTTGACCCTTGACAAACGAGGGCCAGCCCTTGGGACCGCTGTGATGCAGGTGGGCTAGCTCAGTTTTGCAGGGAGAGACACAGAAATTCCTCCTGGCGACACTTGTCAATTTAGAGCAGACCCTCCAGAGCCGCCTCTTCAAACCAAACGCAGCAGCCTGGAAGGTGATGCAAACAAGACATGACAGCAACACCCTTCACAGGCTTCGTTAACTTAAAATGCTAAATTAAAGGAAGAGCAGGTGTCTGTTAAGTCTAGGCTTGCCGTTCCTTCAGATACGTGGGGAAGTGTCAGCATTCCGCTTGCATTGATCTGGTTTTGGCTCGCGACCTGAGTTCAGAAGGAGAGAGCGGTCCTCTGTACACGCCTGAACACCCACCACCCCCAAAGCACAGTTCTCCCCTTCATCTCACCCTCCTTTGAAGGCCTCTCTTCTCTATCAGACAGCCCGAGTAGACACCCCAACCCCTCCCAAGCATGCCCTCAAAACAATACCGATTCCCAGCAAACCAAACCAGCCACTGAACCCACCTTTCAAACCCCATTCCCCAGTTTGGGAGCTCCGCTCCTGCATTTGAATATCTACATGGCAAACATACAAAGCATGGTATTTATAAACCTCAGGACGTTTGAAGCAGCAACAGCTAAATATGACTTCTTCAACTCTGGTCTTCAACCTTATAAAATGATCTTTTCATATTTGAGGGGAAGGAAATGCCACATTTTATAAGCGCCTCTTATAGAGGGAACTACTTGGAAGCACCTCACCGGTTGTGACTGTTGATGTGCCTTGCAACCTACAAAGCACTTCGTCAGTTCTACTGTCCTGTAAATTCATCTATCAATTATTACCTTTTCCGAGCATTATGTCTATAGCAGAAAACACCTTTCTGAACTTAAGTGGTATGATAAGAACAGTACTGCGTGAAATAATTGGCATATTAAATTAAGGTGAACTTGCAACATATCAACAGCGAGCCAAAAACCAGTTTTCAAGACATGATACGAAATACAGATATAATGAAAATGGGAAGGAAGGTTTTGGAGTTGGGTTGGTTTTTTTTCATTTTTCTTTTAACAAACGACCTCTCAACCACGAGGAAGACCTCACAGGAACTGTGAACTCATGCGGGTGCAGATACACAACCATCACCGCGGCTGTTCTGCTGGGTTCTGTTGTGAAAACATAGTTTTGGCAAAACATTAATATTTCTGAATTCCGCATAACTGAAGGAGGTTTTCTGTTGTGTACTGTTAGGTATTTTTCCTTCAACCTTGCCAAAACTGAGGTGGCTTTGTCTTAGAGAGGGAGTTAGTTTTCAAGAGATGTTCATCTGCCAAACGTAAATCAACTAACCTCTGCGGAGTAATTTTCTTTAATTACCCGAAAAGCAAAACCTGTAGAGGTATACATGTCTTTAATAAGACACTGTTTTGCTCCTTATGTTTTTATCTTGGTCAGCAGCCTGGTGGCTTGTACATGTGGTTTTGGACCTTATAAATAACCAGCAATAAATAGTTAGATGTCTATAAGTCAAGGATAGCAGAGGATCCTGCGACCGCTGCGCCCCAGCAATATTTTAAAATGCAGTAGAGTGATACTTGTGTTATTTTCCAAGCTGCAAGGGGAAGAAGTGACACCTAAGGCTATGTCTACATTATTTATACCACTTTGATAGATTAAATCTTTACCACAAGGATGAGCTTTTCAAACATGCCTGAAAATGTTTAAGGATTCCACAGGTGCTCTTCCTGAGTGCAGACAAAGGCTTCTCTTTGTAGTACAAAAACAAAATTAAAATGTAACAAAATCCTGGGAGCTACAGTTTCTGCTTAAAACAAGTCCTTGATGGGACATGTTGGATTTATTTATTTTTAACTACCATTTTTGAACTCAGAGTAATCTCTTTATATATATAGGGGGTAGGAATGTGTGTATACACATGCATGCATATCTGTATGTATGTAAATATATATACATACATGTATTTGCAAAAAACTTCCATGGAATCATAGAACACCAGGTTGGAAGGGACCTTGAAGATCATCTAGTCCAACCTTTCTTAGTAGAAGCCCAGTCTAGACAAACTGGCCCAGCTCCTGTCCAGCTGGATCTTAAAAGTGTCCAGTGTTGGGGACTCCACCACTTCCCTGGGGAGATTATTCCAATGGCTGATGGTTCTCATTGTGAAAAAATTTCCTCTTGTGTTCAATCAGAATCTCCCCAGGATTAACTTGTACCCATCACCCCTCATCTTTTCCACGGGACTCCTTGTAAAAAGAGAGTTTCCATCTTCTTTGTAGTCACACTTTAGATATTAGAACATGGTTTAGGGTCTCTCCTGAGCTTTCTTTTCTCCAGCCTCAAAACCCCCAGTTCTCTCAGCCTTTCCTCACATGGCAGCTTTCCAGTCCTTGGATCAACTTTGTGGCCCTTCTCTGGACCCTCTCCAGCCTTTTTTGTACAGCAGGGACCAAAACAGAACATACAATTCCAGGTGTGACCCGATCAGTGCTGAGTGGGACAATGACTCTTCCTCTCAGAGGTCTTTTCCAGCCTCAGTAATTCTGTTCCATTTTGCTTTGGCAGAGGGGTTGGACTAGATGATGTCCAGAAGTCCCTTCCAACCCCTATCATTGTGGGATCTCTGCTGCTGATGCCCTTGATGACCTTTGAGCTTGTTGTCCACCAGGACCCCAGGTCCCTTTCCACAGAGCTGCTCCCCAGCTGGGTAGATCCCATCCTGTTCTGCACTCCTGGTTTATGTTTTCGCCAGTGTGAGACCCAAGATTTGTCTTTGCTGGACTTCACCAGCTTCTTGTTGGTTCACCCTTCCAACCTTTCCAGGTCTTCCTGTAGGATGGCTCCTCCTTCTAAAGTGCCCACTCGGTTTGGTATCATTGGCAAAATCCATCAGGATATGATCCAGTCAAACTATTTGCTCTGATATCCTTTTTCTCTCCATGTGATAGTCCCTGAAGATACCACATTCTCTTTTGAGAAATATTTGCCTTCTTTAACAACATTCTCTGCATTTAATAATAGCCACTGTAGATAACGGTAATAAAATGTGGAGACTGATAAAGACCTAATAATTAATTAATCCTGGTACATCACTTAGTATGCAGAATTATGAAAACAAGCCTCACACTCTCAGCTAAACTTCTGTTGTCTAGAAAAGCATAGATGATTATTTCATTTGAGCTCTCTCATACCAAATTATTTGTGCAAATTTCAGTTTCACATCCACATATGGTATTAGCAAAGACTCAACGCTATCACTATATGAACAAAATCTTTTAAAAGTATTATAAAATATAAGACACAAGCGAGTGTATAGCATAAAGCCACCCAGGCAGTATTCTTTAAATTCATTTTTTTATGTCTAAAGACTGTGCGCTTCCCCCATATCCCTCCTTCTGGAAGGAATTCAGTACTGGGGGAAAAGCTGTAGTGAAGGTCCTCTTTCATCATAAAACTCTTCATTTACATTATCACGAATTTCTCATGTTGTTAGAGATAAGGACAACACAACGAGCTGATTTAATGCCTTTGAAATTTTTTTTTACATCATTAATTACACCATAAAACCATCCACAGACACAAGGCTTCTGGAAATATAGCTGAAAACAAAGTAAATCAGTCCATTTGAACTTTTAGGACATTTCATATGCTGTCAAATATATGTAAAATAAGAAACGAGATGTGGCGAAGTGCTTGTGAGGGACTGGGAAGCTAACAGATGAACACGGATGTCTTCAAAATCTGATCTATTCAAATATATTTCTCAAGTATTGCTGGCATTCTTTGTACACGTGGGGATTTCAGTCAAAGGCACAAAACTGGTTATGATTATCTTATGGGTATGTAGAGCAACTAGCAGGAGCACAACTACTGCTGCTCATGACCACGGACTACAGCATGCAATGCAGAATGCAACAGATGGTGGTTGAGTCACCACCCCCAGAAGTGCTTAAGGGACATTTAGATGTGGTGTTGGGGGACATGGTTTAGGGGTGAACATTGTAGACTAGGGTTAATGGCTGGACTTGATGATCCCAAGGGTCTTTTCCAACCTGAATGATTCTATGATTCCATGAGTTCAGTAAAAACTATAGAAAACTATATTGTGGTCTTCAGAATACCAAATTTTCTAATTACCTTGAAGTTATCAAACATTCATGCCACGGCTCTCACAGTAGAATAAAGAATTAGGAAACTGAGATGAGACTAATGGAATGACTTTTGCAGTCTCATACTATATGCCCGTGGCAGTTCTGGGGAGCAGAACCAAGTTCTCCCATCTCTTCAGGTAATGTTCCTTACACAGATTATCTTTCTCTTGTTTTTCCTGACAGGAGAGGAGCTCTGAATGAAAGGGATGAATTCCTCACTTTTGAGGAGAGCTGCAAATGGAAAAAAAACAAATCTACTGGAAATGGTGGTGCTGACAACATTGTGTGTGGACCCTGAAAGGATGCACTGAGATGTTATCTTTGGAGAATTAAGCCAACTAGAATGATACACCTTGTAGAAGAAAACTGTCTGCTATTATGAGTTCAAGGAAACAGAACTTAGGGTGTGTTTAGTTATAAGCAAACACAGTTCCACAGAGCATAACTGGACTTGCACAACCAGGCTTCCCTCCTCTTGGAGGCTGCTTGAGTAGAAAGGGGCACCTCCTGAGAGGAACAAGAATAATGAAAAAGCGACAATGAATGAAGCATGGTGAAGACCTCCCTTGGGGCATAAAAGGCAATGTTGCTGTCTACATTTAGCCCATATCCAGGGCTAAATATAGCAGCTGAGCTATCACCAGATGACCAATCCCCAGCCACGAAGGGGAATCGGGAAAAAGGAGAAGAAACTCAAGACTTGAAATGAAAATGGATTTAATGACAACAGCCCAACTAATACCAGCAGCAGCATAAAGTAAAGAAAGATATACTCACCCAAGCAAATGGACAGTGGGCACAATCATCAATAAGTCCATCCTCAGGAAGAGGAGGATCAGGAGAAAGAAAAGCAGAAGATGCTTGTCCTCAGCAAAGTCCCCCCCTTTATAGTTAGCGTGAAGTTTCTGGGCTGGGACACACCTGTAGCCAACTTGGGTCAGCTGCCCTGGCTGACTCCAAACTGCTAATGGCCTGCAGACCATGGCTAGCTTGTGATTCTGTCCCAGTGATACCAGGACAGTCACCAACAGCTCCTGCAGATGTGAAACTCCCCATAGAAACCTGACTTCAAACAGTCCCTCTCCAAAGAGAGTAGCTTTGGAAGAAGCACAAAAAAAATTTCTCCAATGTTAGTAACAAAGGCCAACTGGTTAAAAGTGCCCAGGTGGCCAAGAAGGCCACCAGCATCCTGGTTTGTGTCAGCAGGACTAGGGCAGGGATTGTGCCCTGGACTGGGCACTGGGGAGGCCACCCCTCAAATCCTGGGGTCAGTTTTGGGTCCTGCACTCCCAGAAGGACATTGAGGGGCTGGAGCGTGGCCAGAGAAGGGCAACGGAGCTGGGGAAGGGACTGGAGCAGGAGTCTGGGGAGGAGCAGGTGAGGGACCTGCAGTTGTTGAGTCTGGGGAAAAGGAGGCTCAGGGGAGACCTTCTGGCTCTCAACAACTCCCTGACAGGAGGCTGGAGGCAGGAGGGGTTGGGCTCTGCTCCCAAGGAGCAAGGGATAGGACAAGAGGAACCAGCCTCAAGTTGCCCCAGGGAAGGTTTAGGTTGGAGCTGAGGAACAATTTCTTCCCCACGAGGGTTGTCAAGGGCTGTGCCAGGCTGCCCAGGGCAGTGGTGGAGTCCCCGTGATCCCTGGAGGGGTTCCAAGCCATGGAGATGTGGTGCTGAGGGACATGGGTTAGTAGTGGATTTGTCAGTTCTGGGTTTATGGTCGAACTTGAAGACCTGGAAGTTGTCTTCCAACCTCAACAATGTATGATTTATTTTTTTTTATGAGAGAGAATATGAGAAGTGACACAAATTCCACCACTACAAATGGCTCTGAACTTCTCCAGCCAAATCTCAAGCCCAGTTTTACTAGAAAAATACCTCAAAAAAGAATTTTTTTTTTTTTTTTAAAGTATAACTATTATACCACTGACATTGATTTTGTTTCTTATTCTTAGGCTACTTAATCATTTCTGAATTTGGAGGCAAGCAAGAATTAAGAGATTAAAAACCTATAAACCATATCTGAGTCTGTTATTAGAGCTAGAATGCTCTTAAACAAATCATCTGTTAACAAGCGCCACAGAGTACAATGGTATTAAATGGAACAGAGTTTGGTCCTTGAATTTGCAACTGAAGAAAGATGCTGAGTTCCATTCAAGTCAGTAAAAGCTCAAGTAGAAGGAATATCAGAAAATGTTCTTTATTCTGATTGCTGTAACCTAAGGATGATCGCTGGCTTCTCTTTCCTTGTGCCTCCATGACAAAGAACAAAAGGCCAGAATTTTAGGACTCATCTCAGCATAAAATTGCTTTAAAATGTGCTTTCTGAAATAGATTTCTTCTTTCTAATTCCCAAGGAGTTCATAACTGTATTTTTAGAAAGGCAATTTGGAATTTAACAAATACAGATACTTTGTGCTTTCTTACTTTCACAAAAAGACATTAAGGTCATATTTTTTTTTCAAAAGTGGAGATTGCTTTTGAGTGGTCGTAACCATGGCTACCAAATTTGGAAGCAAATAAAACTCCTGAAAGTGGAACCCAGCAAGATGTATGTATTGCACAAGATTGGACCCACAATTACTGTGCCTCAGCATTATGGAAAATCTTCACAGTTGCTATTGCAAGCGTTTCCAAAGAGGGGAGAGGAGAGACCTACGCTGCACCCAATTCAGTCGTGGATCTGTCAGCCCATTTTGTAGCATCCTCTCCCTTGTTACTATCACCCCCACCCCTACTTTTTGTTTGATTTGAGGCTTCTCTGACCTGTCCTGCAGTCTAAGGTAGTTAGTTGTGTCACTGGCTTCTTCTCCCTCTATAGAGAGACTGTGAACTTCAAGAACCAAGAATCTGGTTCACTAAGTTTAAAATAAGTAAGTAGAAATGAGAAAATCAGATTTAATCTGGTTTATTTAGGGGAAAAAAAAAAAAAAAAGCACAGTGCCAGTCCACATTCTTTGTTCCATCAGCTTTCCTCTTACTTCAAAAAGATTCTTCCCTTGCAGAATTCAGGACTCTTCAATGTATGAGAAAGACTGAGACTTAAAGGACTAATGGGGTGAGTTGACAGGTATATTCATTTCTGAAGAGTGATGACACTGCTTTAAATATTTAATGCACTGAAAAACATATGGAAAGAAAAATAATGTGAAGTTGGCTTTTGCATGATAACACCATATTTTCTGTATCTTTCTGTGTTGCAGCCACATTATACAGAACTGTAAAAAAGAAAATGGCAGGTTTCAAATCAGTCATCGTGGTGCTATCAGCTTTGCAAAAATTAATCTTTTTTCCCCCCAGTTTTCTCATTTTTTCCAGTGCAATCAATAAACAAGCCATGGCTATCAATCTCCAGGCTATGTAGCAATATTTTATTTTCAAGCTGATAGCTCCACATGATGAATTATAGTCATTAGAAAGCATGATAGTGTGTTACAGTAACGTCAGCACACTGGTAAGTGTGGCTGACAGAATGAAGTGGGAGGGTTTGCTTATTATTATGACGTGCAGTTGAGATGTAAATATTACCCCGAATAGGCACCATTCTTGACAGCCCATCAGAGCCATATTTAATTTCTTTTTTTTCCCCCAAAAAACATTTACAATGACATTTCAAGGCAATTTCCCCAATAAATATTTTGTACTTAGAATACCTGAATGTAAGTTTTATGGCCAAGTATTTGGATAGGTAACTGTCTATGGTAGGAAAATGTGAAACGGAGAAAAAAATTCACTTGAAGCATTGATCTGCTACCCAGGTACCATTCAAATGTCCTTAAAGACAGGACCATGGCTGCTAAGGGAATCATAACTAGGCACCTCTGACTTAGCAAGCGAGATGAAGAAGACTTTTCATAAATAATTATGCACATAATGTAATAAAAGTCATCTCAGCAACATGGAGCTCCTGCGTTATGCAGCTTAACAAGCTGCCAAACGTCTGAACTGAACTAGTACAAGTGACTCTCTGTGCCAGTAAAACAGAACAGCTTTACCATCTTTAAGGCCTTTCTTCTAAATCTTTTCCACGTAAAAAGCTTTTTTCCTCCTGTACTTGCAGCAGCCAACATAAAAACGAGGCATCTTCAGATGGATCGAGGGACTAGAAATTAAAATAGGTCTCTCCAATGTCTTTAATGTCACAAAAAAAACCCCACCCTGACCGGAGGCACGCTGGAAGGAGACAGTGGAAATGGGTTTTCAGGCTGGAGAGTTTGCTCTCTGGAGTGGTGGGATCAGCAGGGGGGAGAGGTGAGGCAGGAGGGGGAGCAGCCTGGACCCAGGGAGCTGGGGAGCAGAGTGGGATAAAAGCCCCAGGATAAAGCCTGGGAGCAAATTTAGTGAAGGCACTAGAAGCAGAGAAAATGAGGGAAGGGGAAAAAAAGCTCCTCATCCTCCCTTTTAGTTACAAGCCATCCAGAGCTGAGATTAGACCTACATTAGAAGAAAAAGCTTCCAATGTCATACTTAATGGGCTTCAGATCCGAGATGTATCTGGACACCATGTTGCACTCTTGGATCTGGTAATAAATAACATCTCCGAAGATGCTGTAGGTGATAGCTACAAAATCTGAGCACACGCTGCTTGGCTGAGGAGGCCAAGGCTAATCATTGGAATTTAGTGGAATATTGTCTAGCTGGCTGCTGGGAGGGGGTCCAAGATTGCAACTGAAAGATGGATTCCGGGTGAGATATTTGGAAATAATCAAAGAAAAACCTTTTGACAAATTAACTGGGTCTGAATTGTTTCTTCTGTAAAAACTTGCAACAAGTACGAGCTTTGAAATTCTCCCCTAACTTTTTGCTACAGTTTCTTAAATAAACTTGTGCTCTGTTCTGGTCTAAACCCTGTCTGGCATTGGGATCCAAAGTGAAGGGGACCAATGCCAGTTGGATTCAAACACAGTCTTTCTGTAGAGTCTACATCCTTGTGCAAGCAGGAGTTGTGTTCAAAGGGACTGGCTTCCTAGGAGACATCAGGGGAGCCTGAATGGGCTGTATCCTGCCAGTTTGCAAGGGTTTATCCAGAAGAGCTGGCTTTGGGGGAAGCTTCCCACTGGCAAGGGCAAACAAGGACCATGCCCAAATGAACAGAGAGCCAAAAATTACTTCTTTTCTCCAGGTGAACACCTGTGTCATCACAAACCTTTGAATAGTGTGCAGTAGTTATCTGAAGCTTTAGTAGAGTGTCACAAGTGAGCATTAAGAGTGTCATGGATTAGTACCATAACTGAGAGAACTTTCTGAGTGTGAATAACAGAGAAATGTTCATTGACTTGATTTTACCAAATTGACTGTAAAAGAGACTTTCAAATGTTGGCTAGTCGAAGGAATGAAAACAATGCCTAATTGCTCCAATGAACTGCAATATATAAGATAAGACCTAAACGTTCATAAGTTTCAAGTGGGTCCTCATTTGAGAAGTAAACATCTGCCATATTAAATTGCTAAGTGAGCAGTAAGGCTTTCAGTCTTCTTTACAGCAGTTTATGTTATAACCTACTTATCTTATGCTATAGTAGTAGCTTATATGGTAAATGACCAGTGAGTTCTATTAGAACCACTAGGTTATATTACAGCCTACTGTAAATTAAAAAAAAAAAATACTTTTTGTAGCACAATGAAGAATATTTTCAAGTACAGTTTTTACAGCCTTATGTAACGTTAACTAATATCTATATTAAATCAAATATTCGCCAATTGGCTTTGCCCCACCTATGTCTAAAAAGTCTCCCCTGCTTTTGCATTCACTGACCCCAGCAAGAGCCAGACTAGGGCAGGCTACAGATCTCGGCACAGAACTGCATCACTTCTTGGTTTTCCACGTAGTTCAATAAGTTAGAATGATAGAAATAACATAGCAGCTGTCAGACCTTGCAATGCTCTCGTCTCCTTTTTCCCTTTCTATTTTCCAGCTAGACACAGGAACCCGCCTGTCCATCCCAACTCCAGAATTCTGGTCTGGCCACTTCTAAATCTGCCACACCCAATACTGATAATTTCTACAAGACACAGAAGAAAAGTGTATTCAACTCTGATCCAGGCCAACATTAAGATCACTTCTGTTCAAGAACCTCGCTGCCTTCGCAAAGCCTATTGCACATTTTTTCATTTCACGCAAGCTGCCATCTTGTAAGAAAGGAGGAATAAACATATGGGTATGAAATATGTTGGAATAATCACTTTCTGCACTGATACTAGTCTGTCTGTGTAGACATCAGAGAACACATCATATCTAGCTTTCTACATGTTGTGTTATTTCACACCGCCTCCCATTTCACAAGGAAAAGGCACTTGACTTCGTCTAATACAAGCTCAATTTCTCATAGATTTACCACCAAGAAGAACCCAACTACCTAAAGTAGTCCCGTTTATTTCAGAAAAAATACTGCAGATTTAAGGTACGAAATGTTAGAAGAGCATCAACATTACAATGGCTACGGAAGAGAAAGGTCACATAACTTGCTTGAGTGCACAGTTCACTATTTTTTCAAGAGAACAAGAAAAATAATGGATCGAGTGTGCCACAGCTAAGAAGTTGTCTTCTACTTAGGCATTTAACACTTAAAATGATACAAATTTAGAAACAGTAATGATATAACTTTATTAGAAGGCACAAAAACATGGAATAACCAAGCACAATAGCTAAGAAAGTCATTTTGCTTTTCTAAAGATGACACAGAGCCAATTAAACATGAAACAACAATGCAGAGACTTTTATCTTAATTAGATAGATTCAGGTATTCAGACGAGAAAGAACTTGGGGAGAGGGAGAGAAGTAAGTGAGGAGCAGAGGCATTACTCTGTCTGTTCTCCTATATGATTAATAAGCAAATTATATACCATCACTTCTCCTCCAACATTTCAGAAACATATCTGGTCTTTTTGGGAATCTATCTTAGTATGCCAAGTAGCTGCCAAGACTTCCACACTTTCCATGCAGATGATTAAACTGGTCAAAATATTGTTATGTGAAAAATGAGTTAAGTCAGAGGATAATGAATCTCTGGATTTTGCGTTGTCTGAAAAACCTTAGAGGAAATCTGTCAGCGTGGAACATGCTCAGGATGAAACGGAGCAGAGGAAAAAACAGACACGAGGTCTCACAAAACAATCCTGCACCATCGTGCTCAGAGGTTTGTACCACTCTGCAGTTGAACCTATTCTGGTTTGCTCCTGCTTATTTTGCCTCTGTTGAAAAATTGTGGATGTGAAGAAACAAAACAAGAGGGTTTTTCATAAAAACCAACCCCGGGAGCTGAGTGAGCTGACCGGATTCGTAGCACCCAGTGACCACCAAGAGTTTGCATTTGCACTTAGGTTTTTTTCTACTTACTACATTTGCACCCCATCTGGAAGGAGAAAAGGCATGAACTTTAGTCACTGTGCTTCCCACACCACATGGTCTGAGCATGGCTCATGCCCTTCACTGCTCACGTCACCTTTTCTCACATGAAAAATGGGTACGATGCGTTGGCATCACAAGGAACTTGCTTTAATTAATCACCTCTTCTCACAGCAGAGTGTTCAGCTTGCAATGCTATTATTGTTATTATTATTGTAATTGAAGTACAGATCCTCCACGCTAACGTATATCCTGGAAAGACAGGCAAATAAATGGCTAGATAAAGGATATAGATATATACATATAGGAGATAGTTCATGTCTTATGTTTTAAAGAAACACATAAAAATTTTGAGTCAGACTCAAAATAATAATATATATTATTATTAAGCTCACATTAATTAGAGCAAAGTATTGTGAAAGCCATGGAGGGGTTGTGGCAGGAGTTCAGCTCTCAGTCAGAAACTCCTCATAGCAGAGGGAGGAAAAGAGTCAACGGCTGCAGCTCTGCTGATCCAAGAGCCAAGCTCATAATTTCAATATTCATGGGCAATATTTTTCAAGTATTTTCAGTTTTTCACGTCTCCTCCTCCTCAAACGAATTAACCCCTTTCTAGAAAGCCCAGTCAAGCTTCATCATTTATAGTAACTTGGAAATAGATGCCAAAAAAATCACCTGTTTCCCTTTTGTATCTGGAGGAGTGTTCCCCAGGGCTGCTCTGTCTTTATAGGGATTTAAAGGCAAGAAATGTTTCCGAATGCGGAGTCACCGTAAACACATTTTGATCTGTAAATACTATCCTTAAAAACAAAATCCTCCAAACCTACATTTATAGGCTCATTTTCATGATGACAGTTTCGCTACATTTGTTGAATTGTAAACCATGTAAAGCTCAGCAATAAAACGTCTGCAATCTGTAGCAGTAATGGGAGGCATGTCTCATAAACAAGATAAGTTGTTTCTTGCCAATATTGTTACACTTCATAAATACGAACTCGAGTCTGTTTTGCGTTTCCTCGATCAGTAGCAGACTTTTATTTTAATTAAACACAACGTATAAAATATTCATTTAAAAAACAAACGCCATTGTTTTAAAGACATTACACTAAATTAAGTTATGGTACTTTGGACATAAAGTTCTTGCACAAAAGAAGAACTTTCAATTCCGAGTGGATTGAGACAGCACAAGTGTCCATCAAAAACCTATAGTGGGAAGATGGTAGCTGCCCTATGAATAAATAAACTATTTACATTTCTTGATAATGTAAGTGCTTAGATGAACTCGTTCCAATTCCCAAAGAATACTCATTTCAGATGTGTCTGTAATTAAGAAACTTTATCACATGACAGCAAGGAAGATGCTGCCAGTCCCATTTTATGCAGCAGAACTCCTAAGTGTTTCACCTCACAGTGACATTAATTTATTGTCTCATTTCATTACACTAATGCTGGATATCTTTGACAGAGCCACCTTTGACAGTCTCTATCCCAAAAGTACTTTAGTTTTTGAAACCCACCCTTTGGAGTAGAGATTGACCGGGATCCCAGACTATGCTCATAATACACATCAGCGAGAGCCTCACACAATATTTCTAGTGTAGTAACCCAAATCCAGCTTCTGGATTTAGCATGGAATCCAAACACGTTTCTTCCGACACAAGCCTCAGAGATGGTATAAATTGCAGACACCGAGTTTCTTGATTGTCAGTGAAGAAGAATTTGGGGACTTGAGGAGAAACAAGCCAGAAACATGTGAATACTGGGTTTTGCCACCATGGCCTGGGAGGCAGCAGTCATCTACAAAACATTTCCTCTGTGGCCAGCATGGAAAAATGTATCACTCAGTTGTAAATCTACCAAAATAACCAGCACCAGGAATTCACCATGTTACAGGGATAGGCAGGAATTTACTTCAGAAACTCCTTAGCTGCCAGCAAGAGCTTGGTTGCATCACATCACTTTTCTGTGCCTTTAAATAAAAGTTGAAAAATAACTGAAATCACTCAGTTATGGTGTGACATGTTACTGCATTGCCCTGTTTCTTACTAATGGCATTTGAATGAATGTCAGACACTAGACTTGGGCTGTCAACATCTGTACTGACCTCATAATTTGCTCAGGTCACTGCCTGAAACAACTCTGCAAACCAGACCAATATCCAGACCTTGTTCCAGACTAGCCAAAGCTTTATGTTGATTTAATTCTACCCTTGTACTCCAGGAGGAAAAGAATAATCAAGAAGCAGCATTAGTGTCCTGATAAAATTTCAGGCTTCTGTGGAATTTCAGCAGAGTAGAAATGGAAATATGAAAAACAACAGGAAAAATTTAAGTCTTGAGATACGCCTGTGTCTCGGGTCACTGAAAACCAAAATGTGTCCCAAACACATTCTTCAAGTAATTTTCCATAAAGGAAGTCCTCAATCAGTCCCAGATTCAAGATGAAGCAAAGATCCAGTAAAATCCCTGTCCTGTCAGGCCAGACAACCCAGCACCTCGTGCAGTCCCAGAGTCCTCCAGCTTTGGTGAAAGAAGTGTGAGATATTTATTTTTTGATGGTAAAATGTTTGGAACAGTCAATGGACTGAATGGGAAGCACGTTCTCAGTGGGGATCTTCAGAAACTTCCTTCCACAGGCCATCCTTCTCTAGGATTTGCCACATTTCAAGCCTTAAACCCATCTTTTCCAGAAGAAAAAAACAGATGAAAAAGATGGGTTTAAGGCTTGAAACATGTTGCTTTCTGAAGAAAGAGATGTGTAAGGAAATGTATAAATCCCTGACCATCACCTTTACTCTAAGTTTGATGGTTGGTAACAGTTCCATTCGTTTCACATGGATGTGTTTGCAAGAAGAGTATAAAATATCCTTTCCTTTATGTGCTCATCTACAGCATGACTCATCTCAGCTCTTTTTTTTCATTTTTTTTACAAAGTTTTAATAACTGTTATTAATAAGCAAGATTAGTTTTTCATTTTAAAAAAAAAGAAAGAAAAAAAAAGGTAAAAAAAAAGGTCTTTTTCTTTCAGATTTCGTCCTGTTTTCTGCAAATGAACTCTTTTTATTAAAAGCAGAACTGACAATTGTTGTTTGGCATCAGGCTTGATGCTTTTAGCTCATATATACTCCTTCCTAATCATTTAATTTGGCAGGGCATATACTTTCATTCCAAATTGCTGTTAGTACCTCTACCGATTCATTACACACAGATATGGTGCAAAAGTGAAGTCATTTTAGGAGGTTTCAGATTTTATAATATTGTAGCATTCTTCCATTAAGTAGTCAGTTATAAAAGACAAACTACATTGGGAATATTTCTATTCCTAGTTGACTTATGTTAAAATAAACAAGAGGTGATTTATTTAAATGAATTGCAGCAATAACCAACAGGCATTAATCAGACCAATCATTGTATGGGGTAGGGATAGGGAGAAGGGATTAATTGTACTTCCAGATTGAGAAGAAATGTATAAAGTAGGTTTCCTGCCTGTCTCCTATACTTAAGCTTATCAAGAAGCAACTTCAGCCTCAGCACAAACGCTTTGAATTCTTCAAGAGAGATCAGAATGAGTTGGATAAGAACTAATTTGGTCACTTCTTCTTGTCAGACTGAGTTATCAGACTTGGTGTTTTAATCACAAAGTCACTCATTTTTATTAAAAAAAAAAAAAAAAACGAACAAAAAAAGCATGAAATTTAAAATGGCTAAGTTAGACTGGTACTCAATATATATCAACAAACTGGTCAGTAATTGCCCTTCATCTGGATTCCCAGTGTGGGCTGTTTCCCCATCAGTCATTTCCTCTAATGAAAAACTTGTAACATTTTCAGACTTTGAGACAACAGAGCTATAAAAGTTGTCAATTCAGTCCCTTTCTGTAGTCCATGAGCTGTAAAATCACCAGATGGATTCTCTTTGCTTACCCTAAAACCTGAATGAGATTTCTTCAAAATAAATCACGAGCTGTGCCGGCTGCAAGAGGACTGAGGCACATCAATTCATTTTGCACTTCAGCGAGCTATAACCAAATTCATGTGTTCTCTCTCCTCTTTTTCAATACATCCAAAGCTGGTGCCAGTGGAGCGGAGCGACGACGGACAACCCGGATGGCTGGTAGGCAGCAGGAGCAGGGAATTCAAAGGGCAGAAGGTCTGTTCTTCTCACAGGACCATACATCCATCAGCAAGGCAATATTAAACTTGCGTTTGGCAGAGAAACACAGAATTTCAGACCTGGTAGCTCCAAAGAGGGACTAATACGTCGCAATGCAAAGCAGCTGAGTCCAGACATCTAATACTTCTGCACATTTTTTTCATCTCACAGAGCTTTAGAGAGTCACCACCTTCTCTGATAAAAGTCTGAACAGAAGCTGGGCTTCTAAAAGCAAGAATTTGTGTTGGCTTTGGAGGACTGTTCTCCTAAGCGAATATGATCTCCCCAAGTTTCTCATTCTCAGATGTTTAGCCTTTTCCACGCTAACCAGAAAAGTCTGATTCTTATTTGGGTATCATATTCTTTACACATCATAAATATTTACATCATGTGAAAGAAGTGACTCACCAAAGATATTTAATTACAGGGTAAACCGAGAGGATTATTACTTATATCGCTAGAAGGAGTTCAGATGCAGGTCTCAGACTGTGGCCACCACCACCTTCATTCACATCTTCAGAGAAGCAAGAGTTTGACCAGGTGAAGATCCCTCACAGCCTAAACTAAAATGCATACTGGGACCACCACAAGGATGGGTGCAAGAGCTGGCCCACATGCTGCTCAAGAAGCGCAGACAGAAGCTCAGCTGAGAGCAGCTATGTGAACATACACAAACCTGGACTGTGTCCAGTTTTCGGCTCCCCAATTTAAGAGAGGTGGGGAAAGATTTCAACAGAGAGATATGATGATTAAGGGACTTGAGCATCTCCTCTGTGAAGAAAGACTGAGGGAACTGGGGCTGTTTAATCTGGAGAGGAGAAGCCCAAGAGGGGATCTAATTAATGTCTATAAATATCTGAGGGGTGGGTGTCAAATGGAAGGGGCCAGGCTCTTTTCTGTAGTGCCCAGCAATAGGACAAGGAACAATGGGTATAAACTTGAGCACAGAAGGTTCCACCTCAACATGAGGAGGAACTTCTTTTACTGTGAGGGTAACAGAGCCTGGAAATAGCTGCCCAGGGAGGCTGTGGAGTCTCCTTCTCAGGAGTCTTTCAAAACCCATCTGGATCTATTCCTGTGTGACATACCCTGGGTGCTCCTGCTCTGGCAGGGGGGTTGGGCTCGATGATCTCCAGAGGTCCCTTCCAATCCCTAACATTCTATGACCCTGAAAAATTTTGCTGAATTTTTCAATAAAAAAAGTCACAGTTACACCACTTTATGGATATGTCACGTCATGCCGAGCTTGGTGTTAAGAAGATGGAGCTACGTGATAGCAGAAAGTCCATTGATTGTGGGGTGGCTGTCCCCACAGTAAACGCTTATAGAACCCAGGACAACGTTAACACCTTGGCTAAAGGAATTGGGCAGAGGCAGCTCTAGTGGAACTGCTACGGAGCCTCTAGCTCTCCCTGTTCAGTCCAGCAGCACTGTGCTTACGCTGATATAATCAAATCAGCATAAATTACTCTCTTTTTAGTGATTGTTATTTATCTTGAGTGGCTGTGAAGTATGTTTTTGCCGATCCGAATGAACTGCTATCTAAAGAACAACTGAATTAAATTTGGTATTTCAATTAGCATGGCGAGAGCCTTGAGCTGTTTATTTTATAAGCATTCAAATAACATTTTTACTCAACAGCTTTATCATCACGTTTTCATAAGCTAGAACCTGCACAGCATTTAGCAACGTGAGAACAGCTACCAACACCAGCACGCGATCAGCGGCTAGAAACACCGTTTTACAGATGGGAACGTGCGCAGAGCGTCGAAAAACTCCTGCACAACCCCAGGGAAAGTTATTGGTAGACTGCATACAACAATTATTTTCTGTAAAAGTTAAGGATATGTTTTAGGTGGGAATATAAAAAGCATCTACCTGACATAAAGTGTGGTCATAATTACTGCGATGACTCAAGGAATGTTTCAGCAGGTGTGGAAGCAGAGTCACACCTACGGAATAGGAATGGGAATAGAAATTGCCTTTTTATTACCACTCTGGTTAGGTAAACAGCCATTCAGGAAAACACAGACTAAGTTTCTGCCAAGCTAAATACTTTCTACCATATTAACTATTATTAAAAATGCTGAAGCAAGTCCCCGGGTGTCTTTACTTTTCCCGGCCGTGTACGGTACACCTCAAACATACTGTACGATCCTAATAAACAGCTACGTACCTTCTACTACAAATACATTAAAAGCAAAGAGCCTACAACAGGATGTATCTGGGTGGAGGATTCTATGTACATGTTCTGGAAAGTAAGGAGCATGTCTCACGCTTGCTTCACTCTGCAGTTAGGAGGGATGAAAAACTCTCACAGGTTTAATTCCCTGGAACCAGTAATTCTCAAGCATCGTCGAGGTGGGATCAAGAAGCACCACTGATAATAACACGCACCACCAGGTCCAGCTCAGCAACATTTTTTCCAAGGTTAAAAAAAAAATAATAAAAATTTACTTCCATCCATTCTAAATATATGTAGAGCTAAATATAGTAAACCTCAACTTGAAAAACCACGGCTAGAGCTAACACACACTCAGTCTCAGTCTGTGCACCAGCTGTGGGTAAAAATGTGCTGAAAAGTAGAACATTTTGTCTCTTTTCATTTATCAAACATTCAGTTGCAAACACACAGTCATCTGTTTAAGAAGAGCTGAGAATCTGTTAAAATTATTCATTTGATGGTTTTGTGAATTTAAATCACAATTTTCCCTGGAATTTAAATTCTCAGGTAACTTTTTATGGATAATGCTTTCAATCAAAAAAAAACTTTGGTTACTGGAGGTCTTTTTTTTTAATGCACTTACACACTTTGGCATCAGTTTTTGATTTATTTATTCAAAATAGGAATTAATTAATATAAACAAATGTCATTTTGCTAGACAGTTGCAAAACACGTATCTGCATCATGCCCACAGATTAATGAATCAACCAAAGTGTTAGTACAAATTCAGATATTATTTTATTTCTTTCTTTTTCTTTTTCCTACACATTATCATAGCCAGTGTGGATTGCTAATGTGTTGTCATCTTTGACATTTCCATCTTTCACAAGGAAGGATTGATGTGTTTATACAAATAACCGAGTCCCTAAATGAATCTGAGCAGGAATAAGGCTACACAAGACCCAGGTAGACTACAGATACAAGGTTTTAAGCAGACTTAGCATTTTATCCTTTTATTTCCTTTTCAAACTTGTAAGAATAATAAAGGACAGGTCAGAGGTCCATCGAACTGGTGGGGTTTTTTTGTAAGCCAAATAAAATTTTAACTGCCTAGAACACAGTCATGTGTACCTGAACTAATTCTGTATAGTCTCCTTAAGGGCAAGGGAAAGAATTATGTTTACTTCTCCTTGAATACTCCTAATCCTTCACTGGCTGTGTCCCCTTTGAGCCCCAGTCCTAATCCTCTTCATGATCACTCTTCTTTCTTCCTTGCATGTTCCCTTAACATTCTGCTCTTCTCTTCTTTCCCCTTATGGTACAAACACGTATTTAGCCTCTGTCATCTTAAAAATGACTGAACCTACCCATGCTCCTTCCATTGCCCTCTATATTTTTTTTTTTCCCCTTTCCTCTATTTTTCACTGAGTTCTCTGAGGCTGCTTTGCCATCTCTCCCTGGTGTCCCTTCCCCCTAATACTCTTCCAGACTGCCTCCCTCCACTTCCCTCCCTTAGGACTACTTAGCTCTGCTGAAGAACCACTTTTCAAGGACAGGAACATTGCAAACTTCTTCTTCAACTCAAAACCCAGCATAACTTCATCTTTTTTTAAACCACCAATCACCTAATTTCCTTGGCACATTGTCTTGGGTTTGTTTTTCTTCCCTGACCTAAGTTTGCAAGACTCCATCACCTTTCTTCTCTCATCTCCACTCTCTGTAGAGGAGGATGGGCCTTCAAGACACCCTTACATTAGGTTTTTTGTAAGCACCTTTGACGTATCTTTACATTTGACGACAACATCCCACTCAGCTACCTCCTCATCCTCTCCCAAACGCTTCCCCAAAACTCATGGCATTCCTGGTGTCAAGAAAAGGGTTCATGGAAGTGCTGGCACTGAATTGCTCTGCGAGTGAACCTCCTACGCCCCGTGATAAAAATAAACAACAACACTCCGAAATATTGCTAAGAAACCATATGCTTCAGATTTTTTTGGCTATCACCAAAAGGATGGGAATCGCTGGTACTCTGGGTCCCCAAGAATCAAACCACACATAGGCTAAAAATACTAAAAACCAATAATAATAAATCTTTCAGATACGTTTGAAGAATAGACAATCTGAAGAAGAGCATTGGCTCTATTTTTTAATTCTCAGCGAACTATTTTAGGTTGTTAAAGTGTCTGTTCTGTTATTTTTCCTCCCAACTCTGAGTCCCAGACAGCTGGAGGTGTTTAAAGAAAAAAAAAAGTAACGTGCATTTTTGGGTTTTTTCCACAATATGTAGAATTCCTATTCTTATATTACTTTTTATTCTTAGAAGCGCGAGCTGAAATTTGAGTTCCACTGCAATGCTCCTACTAATTGCCTTGAATAATTCAAATTTTACCACTCTCAAGGGCACAACTGGAGCCAGACTGTTATAAGCCATATTTGTTACTCTGGAGCCAACAAAATAAGTATGCTTTATGCTGTAGAGCACACTGAGCTTAAGTTACATGATTTTGTTTGTTTTGAGTTTAGACAAGTGGAAAAGAAAAAAACCAAAAAAAACCCACCCCAACAAACAATCACAGTGGATTGGCTTGTCAAAGGAGCCTAACAATAAACACAGAACAAGCCAAATTTTACTTTTTAAAGCAGCAGGAATACATCAAAAAAACACAGTGTAACCCTGAAAATTGTGCTTTGCCGAACAAAATTAGCCGAGGCCTGAACTGTGGGATCTCTCTATTTTTGGCTCAAGAGAGAAATTGTGAAGCTGCTGATGATTTGAAATGGGTCCTGAAGAGAAGGAAGGGAGGAAATTAGAATTTTTTTTTTTTTTTTTTAACTTGCAAAATTGTCTTGCCTGTGTAATAACACTGAGCATGACTGTCACTCTGAAGACATATTAGCTCATTTAGGTAATTAGTGTGAGCAGCATGTTTCCCTGCTTATTCCATTCAATTATAGGGTGCTCACTTTGTCATTACTGGAGTATCTTAATGTGACTTGTAATTAGTGTAATTACAATCCAATGTTAATTATATCTGCCACTTAGACATAATTTTATATAGTAATGGTCTTATTCTCAATAACCTTATTATGTTGTTTATTCAAACAGGAATTTAGCCTTCTTTCATGCGTCAAATATGGAGATTACAAAAAGTACTGCCTGTCATTTCTGTAGTTATGACTAGAGGATCTTTGCATTGCAAAATCATATTTGGGGCAATCAATGAGTGGAGAAAACCAAATTATGGAGGATGATTATTAGAGACATGCTGAACTAACAAAAATAATTTGCACAGGAGGCCCATCGAGACATACTCTGGTTCACGAGTGCCGCGGAGTGAGAGGTCAGTGTCCGGCAGTTAACCAGAGAACAAGAGATGGCAGTATAGAAAGTATACATGGTGGTGGTGTATATACTGATGGAGGAGATATTACTGTTTCCCAGAGAGGTGGTTGGTGCTCCATCCCTGGCACCATTGCAGGGGAGGTTGGCCAGGGCTCTGAGCACCCTGCTCTAGTTGCAGATGTCCCGGCTCAGTGCAGTGGGCTTGGACTAGACGACCTTGAAAGGTCCCTTCCAACCCAAACCAGTCTATGGTTCTATAAAATAATGTCTTGGGAAAAGCTTCTCAGTGGCAATGACACCTTTCAGCACAAGGCTTATGCATCTGATAAGGGGGGTTATTTTTTCCCAGGCTTCCTTTCTCTGATCAACAGCATTTTATTTCAGACAAGGAGGGGGGTTTCACACAGTTTCCCCTGCTTCCTGAGCTTTGCTTGACCTTGCAGGTTTGGACTACTTCTGGATGAAGTAAACCAGAAAGACATGCCCCAGGAAAACCCTGATGCTCTGGTAAAGGGCAGTGTCCTGGGGCACCAGACCAACGCAAGACAGAACAATGAGGCACCAAAGAAAGCCAGTGGGTTCTCAGCACCATCTTGCTCTACAGACCTGCTCACAATGGGTCCCACCACTTGCTGCTACAGCCATGAGATAAGAAAGTAAAGACAGAGCTGTTCTGTAAATAGGTTTTTCCAAGAATTAGCCCCAGACTGGGACAAACTCTTTCTGGAAGTAAAATGTGCTCCAGACTCAATCACACCCTACCCCATGTTAGCTTTAACATACACAGTTACAGATAAGTAGATTATTTATATTATATTATTATATTATTTGTATTTATTTATCCCTCAGATGGACAGTCAAAACAATGCACATATTTCTCCCTCCACAGAGGCCCAAAAGGACAAGTAACACATGACAAATATTAGTCATGTTATTTAATGCACTATGTTGAAGAGGGGCATAAGAACTGGAGGGGCAGAGAAGGGAATTTGGCAGCTCTCTGGGAGATGGAAACCGAGATTCCCCCTAATCCATGACTTTTACTGAGAGTCTGAAAAGGGTTTCAAGCTTTGAGCTCACTCTTCACAGGCTAATGAATCATTCAGATTTCCACGGCTCTGGGTGATGTCCCAAGACAGCTGGCAGCTTGCTTTGAGCTTAAGTAAAATCAAGAAGTTTCAAAATGAAAGCATAAAGTTAGTGGAAATAAAAGGCAGTCAGGGGCACGTATAGCAAGGAACGGTGTTATCGCTCACCCAGCTGGATAACCAGGAAATGTTCTCCAGTACTGAAGAGAGGCTGAAGGAGCAAAATCCTTCCTCGTGAGCTAAGCTCTCTCCTTTGCTCTCTCTCTGCTGCTGTGAAGCCTTTCTCCCAGTTCTGCACAGTTCTCCACACCTCCGAGAGGGAGGTTCTCCTCTGCCTCTACTTTGCACTGGTGAGACCACATGTGGAGTGTTGTGTCCAGTTCTGGGCCCCCCAGTTCAAGAGGGACAGGGAAATACTGGAGAGAGTCCAAGGGAGGCTACAAAGATGCTGAAGGGACTGGAACATCTCTGGTGAGGAAAGGCTGAGAGCCCTGGGGCTGTTCAGCCTGGAGCAGAGCAGCCTGAGAGGGGATCTTAGGAATGGTTCCAAATCTCTGCAGGGTGGGGGGCAAGCAGAAGGGGCCAGGCTCTTGTCAGTGGTGTCCTGGGACAGGAGGAGAGGTGATGGTAGCAAGGGGAGACACAGGAAGCTCCACCTCAACGTGAGGAGAAACTTCTTGAGTGTGAGAGTGGCAGAGCCTGTGCCAGGCTGCCCAGAGAGGCTGTGGAGTCTCCTTCTCTGGAGCCTTTCCAGCCCCCCTGGCTCTGTTCCTGTGTGGGCTGCCCTGGGTGCCCCTGCTCTGGCAGGGGGGTTGGCCTCAATGGTCTCCAGAGGTCCCTTCCAACCCCTACCATTCTATGATTCTATGATCTCTGCCTGTTCCCAGCTGTGCAATGCAAATTCACGGGCTACTGGAAGCAAACGCTGCTTCTGCCTTTAGGCCCCTTCGAGTGGCAATGGAGCTTCTCTTGGTTTTCTCAGGACCAAGCAGAGATTTTGAACTGATTTAGCAACCTCACATGCAAGACATTGCCTCAGCACCTTTGCGTTTCTTCCATATAAAACAGAATTATTTTTATTACTAAATCTGTTGCATTAAGTGGGTATGAAATCTGCTTAGATTGACTTTCTTTGCAACTGTCAGGTATCCTAGAACCGCTCCACTGCAAAAAGAAATCAAGTGTAAGATACATACTGACACTTTCCAAAGGGTTCAAAGGAAAAACCAAAATATTTTGTTGTTGTTGGGAGGTTGCACAGAACATAGCTGGATTATCACAATTCCACTCTGAAGCCCCCAACACAAGGACATGGAGCTGTTGGAGCAGATCCAGAGGGGGCCACAAACACACTCCGAGGGCTGGAACCCCTCTGCTGGGAGGCCAGCTGTGGTTCTTCAACCTGGAGAAGAGAAGGCTCTTCTTGCAGCCTTCCAGTGTCTGAAAGGGGCTACATGAAAGATAGGGAGGGACTTTTTAGAAGGGCTTGTAGTGAGGGGTAAATGGCTTTAAACTGGAAGAGGGTAGATTTAGATTGGAAATTAGGAAGAAGTTCATCACTCTGAGGGTGGTGAGACACTGACCCAAGTTGACCTGAGAAGCTGTGGATGCCCCAACACTGGATGTGTTCAAGACCAGGTTGGATGGGGCTCTGAGCAACCTGCTGTAGTGGAAGGCGTCCCTGCACAAGGCAGAGGCATTGGAACTCGATGATCTTTAAGGTCCCTTCCAACCCAAACCATTCCAGGATTCTGTGACACAGTAGGAAGAGCAGGTCCAGTGTTTAAGAAACGTCTGTTCTCTTTTAGCACCTTGCTGTCCTGCTAGAAGAGTGCAAAGTTAGGTGTGATCAGAAGTTACCTACCTTTCAGTAGTATTTATAAACAAAGTACTACAGCTATAGGTAAACTATTCTTGAAAATTAATTCAAGATGATTGGAAAAAGACAAGTCTGTACTAGGTCTTCACACGCATTCTTAACCCTAGGACAGACTTGAAGCTGGTTACATCTCCAGGAATCACCTTCTACTATGATCTGCTTGTTTCCCTTGGAGACGTCAGGAGTGACCACATAGGGAGGCATCACAGTGGTTATGTTGCCTGCTTAGGAGGGATTATTTCCCTAGGCAATCTCCAGGATGGGTTTCTGTCTTCTACACAGCCCCCAGACAATGGCATTTGCCCGCCCTGGAGCCATTAGAATCAGGCTGGAGGAGGTGGCCAAAGGCAATGGGGCCATTCATGTCTTCCAAAGAGGGATAAAGACACACCATGGTGCTTCTCTGAAAGGTTTCCTCAGATACTGTCCTGAGACTTCCAGGAAAGAACTTTTCACAGTCTCTGTAGGCAATTTATTCCGGTACTTAACTACCTTAATATTAGAAACTGTTCCCTTGTTTTTTAACCAACTCTTCCCTGTTCTGTTTTTTTGAGATCATTACTCTTCTTCTATCACAAGGAGCATGGGGAACAGGTTGCTTCTTCTTGAAGAAGCCTTTTCCATATTTGAAGACTGTATTACTGCCATTAAGCATCCTGAAGCTAGAGGAGAAAACAGTGCATTGCCCAGATCTGGGAAACATGCTCAGATTCTTCATTCTTAGGCTCTTTCCATGCATAGAATCGTTAAGGTTGGAAAAGACTTACAAGGTCATCAAGTCCATCCTTCTACCCAACACCTCCATGACCAGTAGACCATGCCTGAAAGTGCCTCATCTACACGTCTTTCAAACACCTCTAGGGATGATGACTCCACCCCTTCCCTGGGCAGGCCTCTCCAATGCTTAACTTCTCTTTCAATAAAGAAATTCTTCCTAATATCAAATCTGAACTTGTGCAACTTGTGGCCATTTCCTCTTGTCCTGTTGTTAGTTACTAGGGAGATAGTTACAACCTCCTTTCAGGTGGCTGTAGAGGGCAATAAGGTCTCCTCTCAGCCTCTTCTTCTTTAGGCTAAACAATCCCAGCTCCCTCAGCCTCTCCTTGTAAGGCTTCCACCTTAGTCACCTTCTGCACCCAGTACACTTCCATGGACGTAAGGTGCAGTGCTGCAGTCCTTGTTTCAGAAAAGATTGCATTGGTTTATCTCCTCAGCACCATGATAGCTCCTGAGCCACCCATACCCCCAGTCCCACAGTGAAAACTAGAGATGGAGTATCACCAGCAGGACACCTATGAAGGCCACCAGCAAACACACGGAGAGCTCCCAGGCGATCAGTACAACGTCACCTAGTGCACAACCGCAACTCTGAAGCTGGGCTCTGATGAAGACAGATGACAGCTCTGCTCCATCCATGCTCAGACCCACCCCCGTCAAACAGTCTGCATGGAAGCCCTGAATTCCTGTCTACTCCTACAGCTTCACAGTAACCACAACGTCAAGTCCGAGACAAGTGATGAATTGTGTCAATTATTGTGTTGCAGACACACAAGTCACACTAATGCACAACAAATACAGCATTCCTTTAATTACACTTACAGACGCCCACATTTGTTTTTCTTAGTAATTAAAATGTTCTATTGTACTTAATACTGTTATCTGTATTCTTTGCTTAAGTGCTATTTAATTTGCTTCCTTAAGAAAGCTGGGTATCATTTAAAATGAAAAATATCTCTCTTTTGCTAATATTCTTTTTTTTTTTTTTTTTTTTTTTTTTATCCTATTTTTTTCCATGACTGGCAACCTGGAATGCAGTACCTTCTCCTGAGTTTGTTTCACAAGGTTTCTAGAAGGCAATGATGCTCTAAAGCTCAAGAAAACATTTATTTGTGAAAGGCTTAGGAAAATTTCTTGGTTGCTAAAGCACTTAATGCCATAAATGAGGTACCTGAGGCATTCACAAGGCAAGGGAGATTTACAAGGGAAGCAGAGGTTGCACTGGGGTACACCTTGGAGTGCACTCTTCACAGCTGATGTGCTGTAATTAATTCAAGAAAAGGAATTTTTTATTTATATAAATATATTTTATATATATACACAATATAAAAATTCAGCTGAAGGAACTCCCCTTAAGCCCCCAAAGATGAAAAGTTCTCCTAGAAAAGGGGAAACATTTTAGGGGTTTCCACAGTTGGAAAAAAAACAACAAAACAACGCAGGGGTGGTGGAAGCAGCTCAGTCCCACACCCACCTGCACGGGCAACTGGAGACTCTTCTTGCTCATTATTTCTTCAACACAGCTCCAGACCACACGTGGGAAGGTCTGCAAATATAAATCTGGTCTGTCATTACTGTTACTATTATTTGACTTGTCACAGCATAGAAAGAATTTCTTCCCTGCAGGAGATGATTCTATTCCTTCTCTGCACACCGTCCCCTCCACGGCCACAACCCATCCTTAATCAATCAGAATGATCAAGGATGGTAAAAAAAAAAACACAGCCCCAAACTACAGGAAGCAAAAGGATTTCAGCACGCCTTCAGGGATGAAATATTGCAGGCTGTAGTACTGACTACCACACATCCTACACAAACCAGGAAGATATCCAGACCAAGAGCTTTCAAACCACAGCTCAGCTGACTTGCATTTCTAGAGAAGGAAGAGAGAGAGGTTTTTTTTTGGTAAGCATCATGAGTGAGCAGCGGGCTCTTACAGCCTTTCAAAGAATGTCCTCACACCCTAGAGTGCATTTCAAAACGTGCCCTCCCCAGTGGCTCACCAACTGCAGACTTTCTCCATCTTCTAGTGTCACAGAAGATGTTGTGAAACCGTTCAGGAGATGACCTGTTTTAATCACGGCTGTCGGTTCCAAGCCGAAGCTTACACAGTCTCTCTAGGAAGGATGGAGCAATGCTTAAGCATCATCCACTCCCTTCCTGTAAATCCTTATACTGTTTTTGTTCCTTATCTCAAGCTGGAGAATCTCAAACTGAATCTGAGATCCTGTTCTCCCTGTATGACTCATTAGTAGAGTGCAGAAATAATACTGCCAATATTCACTTAAAAGAGGTTACCGTCTGCTCCTGATTCATAAACTTGCATGTTTTCTTACTTCAAGAACTGGAATTTCCCCAGCCCACCTTTCACGTACAGGCTTGATTTTGTTAGACGCTGGAAATACTCTCCCCAAGTAGATTTTTGCTTAATATGAAACACAACACTACTTAAACCCAAATACCAATATTATCTCATACCGAACGGATACAGACATCATACCAGAAACCAGCTATCTTACAGGATTACCCATTTCAAGGCAGGGACAGAGTCATCTCAAGTATTCAAAGAGCAGCAGCAAGATATAGAGAAGTTGCCCCTGGTCCTCACCTACGAGCCTGAGAACTACGCTGCATCATCTTCTCCTCCACCAGCTCTGCTTGTATTGCCCTGGATGCACAGATCCTGCCCCTGGATGCAGGTGTTTTCCCTCAGATTCAAGGAAAGCCAAACGTTGCAAAACACTCAACATGACAAAACTTCGTGGGATAGAGAGAGGAAAGTGAGGGATGAGGGTGGTGCCATTAATTAGGAATAAACAAACCCTCTTCCTCCCACAGAAGGTATGTCAAAAACCAGATAATGAACGAAGTCTGCATTTCTAATGAGGTTAAATGAAGAAAGTTTGGGTCACTATGATGAACATTCCACGGTATTTTAATGACAAAAAGGTAAACTTACAAGTGGAAAATCTGCAAACAGCAGTAGGATGTGCAAGTCCCACTAACTGTTTCAAGTACCTAAAAATCTATGCAAATCCCTTACAATATCCATCTTCAGCCAACCGGTTGTAAAGGGAGTTGACTTCATTACCAACTCTTTTGCTCTGCAGGTTTCATACAGGTATTGTAGCTGCACATGGTTAACAGGCCTTAATAATTTAAAACCAGTAAAGGGGGACAAAGATGTCCTGCATATATGACAAGTGTCTGCCCACTGTAATGTGAAGAGCCTAAAGTGCTGCGCTGCACTGCCCTTCATGCCAGCAGCTGCATTTATGGTGTGTCAACCACAGAATCATAGAATGGTTTGGTTTAGAAGGGACCTTAAAGATCATCCAGTTCCAATTCCCCTGCCATAGGCAGGGACACCCTTCACTAGACCAGATTGGTCAAAGCCGCATCCAACCTGGCCTTGAACACATCCGGTGTTGGGGCATCCAAAGATTCCCTGGGAAACCTGCTCCAGAGTCTTACCACCCTCAGACAGATTAATTTCTTCCTAAATTCTGATTTAAATCTACCTTCTTCCGGTTTGAAGATGTTACTCCATGTCCTGTTACTACAAACCATAATACAAAGTCCCTCCCCAGCTTTCTTGCAGTCCCCCTTCTAATACTGGAAGGTCACAAGAAGGTCTCCCTGGAACCTTCTCTTCTCCAGGCTGAACAACCCCAGCTCTCTCAACCTGGCCTCACAGGAAATGCTCCAGCCCTCTGATGATCTTTGTGGCTTCCTCCAGATCCACTCCAACAGGTCCATGTCTTTCTTGTGCTGGGGGCTCCAGAGCTGGACACAATATTCCAGGTGAGGTCTCACAAGAGCAGAGTAGAGGGGGAGAACCACCTCCTTCAACCTGCTAGCCACATTGCTTTGGATGCAGCCCAGGATATGGTTGCCTTTCTGGCTGGCACTAGCCAAAAAGTCACTTAGTACCTCAGCCTTCTCCATACTGCTCATGACCAGGGCTAAGCCAGGTCTAGCAGGGCTTTGTATTTCATTAAAACCCTATCGTGTCCCCAGGAGACCGCAGCCCTAAAGGCACCGCCTACATGGAGAGCCTTAATGTCACATGTTACGGACACATGGCTCTCAGGGATGGACCTTTTCTGAATACACCACAAGCAACTTACTCTTCCTGTTTTGTTTTTATATCGAGATTTCCCTTGTCTCATATGCTTAAGCTCCAAGCATCTCATCTACATTTCTCCACATCTCCCAAACTCTTCAGAGAGCACACCATGGCCAACGCTATCATAGCCAAGGCAGGAAGCAGCGCTCTGCATTTAAATCAGCATAGTTTAAACCCTCCAGAAAACAAGACCTCAGCTGCAGGCTCTCCTCTGCCACAAGAGCCCCTCCTAGCAGAAGTGAATGCGACTGACTTGATCATCTTAGAGGTCTTCTCCACCCTTAATGATTCAATGATTCTTTTGACTCAAGTCGCTCAGAGCCAACTTGGGCAGCTGGTAAATCTGCCCCACTGGCTATTATTAAAACCTAACTAAGAAAGGCACAGAAACAGAATTCATTTCTTTTTTTGTTGTTGTTGGTTGGTTGGTTGGGTTTTTTTTCTTCCTGGCAAACAAAACACTGACAAAATATTAGATTGCTGCAAAATACTAACCTAGGGTTAAACTCAGCCAGCTGATACATACTGAAATTAAAATGGGCATTCTCAGCATCAGGGTTTTAACATGTGCCAGTCAACCTCTGCTAAAAATCCTCCTGGTTTCCCTTGTGCCTGCAGGGACACATGTTTTCCCACTACGTGCAGTCGTGGCATAAAAGTAAGAGCCTTCCTGGTCTGCAGCCCATCCAGCTGCATGAATCCCTCTCTCTGCCCTAAGAAGAAGGCATAGTATAATTAAGATATATATACAGTTATGTATAATTAATAATACAACAAAAGCTTTCTCCTCTGAAAAGCAGCAGTTGGATATCCAAGCTCTCTGTCAGGCCACGTAATACACTTTGTAAAGCACTTTGTGATATGTACAACTTCAGCTTTCCAGCAAAGACTAAAAGAGCTCGTATTCCTCTGTGCTTTGATAATAATTTGCTTCCAGTTCTGTGTCGGTGATCAGGGTTCATGTAATGAGGGGCAGGAAATAGTAACATCCTAATTAAACTGAGGTGTGGAGGAAGTAAACCATAAATCAGCTAGTTAGCTGGCGCTCAGTGGGCAATATTCCTCCCATGTGGAAAAAAAAAAAAAGAAAGGAATTTAAAAAAAAAAGAATAAAATAAAAAATTAAAGGTAGAAAGCAGAAGCAGAAAAAGAATTGCTTTGACCTGGATTGCCTGACAGAGCTGGGTCTGTTTGGCTTGGAGAAGAGGATGCGGAAAGGGGATCTTATCAATGCTTATCAATATCTAAAGGGTGAGCGTCAGGAAGATGGGGCCAGGCTCTTCTCAGTGGTGTCCAGTGACAGGACTAGGGGAAAAAACTGGAAAACAGGAGCTTCAACCTCAACATGAGGAAATACTTCTTCATGCTGAGTGTAACAGAGCACTGGGACAGGCTGCCCAGAGAGGTGGTGGAATCTCCCTCTCTGGAGACTTTCAAAAGCTGCCTGGACTTGTTCCTTGTCAGCTATTCTGCTTTGGCAGGGAGGTTGGACTAGAAGATCTTTAAAGGTCCCTTTCAACCCCTACCACTCTGTGATTTGCCCAAGTTCTCATTCACCCAGTTACTTACGGGTTCCTAGATGCCACACAGACCAGCATATTCCTCCTTGAACTTAAAAGCTCTACTTTCTCGTTTGAGGGGACCACAGCAGAGAACAAAGACGATGCACAAGTTGCCTTCTCCTGTACAAAATTTAGCTACTTTGAATTCACAATAACCCGTGTATATTTACAGATCAAGAAACTACTGGCCTCAGCAGCAACACCGACAAGCAAGAACAGCGGCATCAGCAAAACTCTACTTTTCACTAAGCTCACCTGCAGCACTTGTAGGAAAAATACACTCGCTATATAAATTCTGCCTCACCTGCAGAAGGAAGTCTCTATACACTCCTATAGCTACATATACAGAACCCCCAGAGTAGAGGCAGCATATGCTTATGGACGGAGTTTTTCTGCTGGCTTAGTAACACCAGCTTTTAGGAACATAAGTGAAGCAGACGAGCTCCTCGGTCGGGATAACCGCATCCGCGTCGCGGGCTTTTGCACAGCCATAGCTTCTAGAGGCATGAATTTTTCACAGTTGGAGGAAACACAGCTCTGGCAGCAAAGTTTTGCAAGAAGGCCACATTTCAGTCTTCTGATTTTTCTTCCCACAAGGGAAACCTGTGCATGGCTATGGATGGGAGGCAAAGGGAACAAACCCAAAGGGACAAAATGTTTCAGAAGAATCAATCCCTTGTATTTTGGGATTTCCAGCTGGCTGGCTGGAGAAAATCCTAAGATTAATTCCACAGAAAAGGTATCACACAAGTCTCAGATCCAAAACTTTAAATGTGTTCATGCAGCATTTCTGCCAAACATGAAGAATCATAGAATCTTTTCAGGCTGTAAGAGACCTTTAAAATCATTGAGCCCAACAATTAACGCAGCACAGCCAGGGATCCACTAACCCATGTCCCTCAGCACCACATCTCCACCTGGGGTTTTGAAACCCCTCCAGGAATCATGGGGACTCCACCACTCCAGCCTGGGACAGCCCTGGACAACCCTTCCAGGGAAAAAATTGTTCCTCAGGTCCAACCTAAACCTCCCCCGGTGCAACTTCAGGCCATTTCCTCTTGCCCTGTTGCTTGTTCCATGGAAGCAGAGCCCAACCCCACCTGGCTCCAACCTCTTGTGAAGAGTGAGAAGGGTTCCCCTGAGCCTCCTTTCCTCCAGGCTAAACAACTGCAGGTCCCTCAACCACTCCTCAAGAGACTCATGCTCTAGCCCCCCAGTTACTACAGTTCTTATTTTATTTGGATATAAACTTGCTCAGGTGGCTTAATCAAAAAATATTCAGAAATAATTGTCAATAATATCAGTTGGAATAACATGAAATATCAATAGGAAGATAATATATCCTCAGTTTTATATCAGGGGAGGGAGCGGGGAAGAAAGATATGTTTAAAACCAAACTGAAAGCACTATGTCCTTCCACCGCAGAAAGATTTTCTGGGGATCTGCAAAACATGGAGGGTTTTTCCAGGTCAACTCAATAAGCCCCAATTAACTCTGACCTGTCCATGACGATTGCTGTGCCCATGCCTTTCCCCACTCATAACCGGGTTCTTTTCAGCCTCACCTAAGCTTTCAATATTCAAGTTTTGGAAGCTACTTGAACATGAAAAAGAGCTAATCGTATTTAAGTAAACACAAGAAGAACTGAAATGCCTCAAAGTCCAGATAACCATTGCAATGAGATTCCAGAACCCCATTACCATAACATTAAATCTCCAGCAGAGCATTTGCCCTGACCTATCAGGGAGCCAGTCTGAACTTAGCTTTCATCCATCATTTATCTTATATTAAGATCTATGTATTTCCAAAATGATTTTGTAGCTTCAAGTATTACAAGGTATTTCTTCCAAATAAATAGCATATTTGGTGCTAATAAATCCCCGGGTTGCAGTTGTTAGTATTGGCTCAGCGGGTCTAATATCTGATGTAAATAATACATTCAAGATATTCTCTTAAATCAAGTGGTAGACCATCTTCTTAAGACTTATGCCTGAGGGCTCTAAACCCCTATGTAATATCCACTATGATTCCTTCATTAAGTCTACTTCTTTAGTATCTTCACACCAAGAAAATATCACTGAGGAATCTGAAGGAATCACTAAGAAGTAAACTAAGGTAAGCCACAGTAGGGTTGGCACCTCTGTTCCTGAAGCATCCCTGCAAACGTCCTTCAGAACCAGTTAAAGACAGACACCAGTCCTAAAGAGCTGAAAGCTTTGCCTTTCAGACCGCATCCATTACATGAGGTTCATGATCAGCGACTGATGGTGTGAACATTCATTTCAAATGGCTTCATGCTGAGCCAAGCACAGGTCCTGCAATGAGCACCTGGCAGAAGCAGAAGAACCTACTCAAACTAAGGTACGCTGCTCAAAACTTCACTGACTCTTGCATTCAATTTAGGTTTTACAACACTCACAGAAAGGGTTAAGACAAGTGACCATTACCATGGCCTGAATCATGCTGGCTGGGGCACTGCCCATCCCAAAAACCAGGAGTAAATGTACAACTCCAGCACCTTGCTTGGCTTGACCACACCTGGTGTATGCAACAAAACCAGAGGTAAATAATATTATACACAGTAACACTTTGCTTTAACGGTGCATCTTATTATTTATTTTTACTATTTTGTTCCAAAAACATGTGTTTTTAAGCAAATATCTTCTTAAACATGTCTTAGATCTGTGGTGAAGATGACACCATCAGTCAAAACATAATATCACTTTCAAGTTAGTACACCCAAAAGGATTAGATAAACCATGATCTGCTGGGAAACTCCTGAAATGTCTGCTGTCCAGCAAGTTGTGGGATTCCCAGAAGTGGAGCAGTCCTGCCTAAACAGGAGAGGGTGTTGCAAAATGCCCCCCCTCCCAACTGGTCATATTATAGAATCATAGAACGCTTTGGGTGGGAAGGGACCTTTCAAGGTCATCCAGTCCAACCCCCCCTGCCATGGTGCCAGCGATGGGGCAGCCACCACCTCTCTGGGCAGCCTGGGCCAGGCTCTCAACACCCACAAGGGAAAAAAATTATTCCTTCTACCTAGTGTAAATCTCTCCTCTCATCCTGCCACAACAGGCCCTGCTAAAAAGGTTGTCTCCATCTTTCTTAAAGGTCTTGCCCCGAGTCTCTTGTTAACCACCAGGATGAGAACTGGAAGTAAACATGATGTGAGTTTAGTGTTTGTATGGCTTAAGAAAAAAACCCAAAAATAAAACCCAAAACCACCAAGAACGCCGTTTCATGAAAGGTCGTGTGTTTGTGACTTTTTCCCCGCCCTTCTATGTCAGGTCAGTCCCCTGTCAGACAAGAGGGGTTCTCCAGAGCTGTGGTGATGACCTGGTGATCTCTTATATCCTCAAACCACCTGAGAACATTGCCTGGGAGAAGATATTGGTGGTATTTCAAACACATTATGTGTGGATTCAACCAGTGATGGATTCCACCAGCTAATGCAGGTAAGCCTAAGATGTAAAGCATGCTTCTCCATGTGAAATCAACAGATTACCTAATCTGCTTAAACTCTCCATAGGATTCCTTATTTGCATACATATTTAAAGGCTTTTTGTAAACAGAGCCCTTATTCTGCCCTGGCCCCAGTCAGGACTGGTCCTCCACTGGCCTCCCCTTCATTCGTACAAGGGCACATAAACATTTCCCTGGTGTTGTACCCTGATGTCAAGTCACAGGTGATGAACGTGGGAGAAAGACAATGTAATATAGGATCTTCTATACATTATCTAACTATAATTATTTTATTCTTTTATCCATTTCAGTCTTTGGTTTCCTCTAACCTGGTTTCAGGAAAGCATTGTGCTGGCATGGGATGAAGTCAAAATAAGAAGCATTAGTAGCCCCAGGGTTCAGACCAAGACATGAAACGTCAGCTTGAAAAGCCACAGAGATATTTGAGAAGCCACCAGGTAAAGCCTGAACAAAAAGACCTTCTCATAACGTGCAGCAGTCTCCACAAAGACACCAGACCTTGTCTAGAGTGATCTGTTTGAGCACAACTTAAGCATTAACAAAAATACAGCTTTTCATTCCCTTTCAACACCACATGCTCATCTTTATGGTTCTCTCTTTAGGATCTTTGTGGCATTTCTGGAATGATCACATACCTATCAGAGATTCACCTCTTCAGGTCTGGAACATATTCCAGCACTGACTTTAAAGACTTTACAAACTCATCAATCTATACATACAAAATACATGCATGCACATAGCCATAAATAAACACCATTATGGCACTATTCTGTTAGATGAGCTTTTTCCTAATACATTGCAAAGTCTTACAGGATTCTTATTGAGCTGTGTTTTGGAAAAAGCCAAATACTCAGCTCTGAACCAACCTGTGCTGAACTATAACAAAGGACAACTGTGAAACGTAACTCTTCTGCAGAATATACTCCAATTGTACTTTTGGAAAGCAGTGTCAAATCATTGCCATGGAGTCCGTGTTCTATGGCGTGAGAAATGCAGAACAGTTACATAGAAACATAAAAGAAAATGGTTTGGGTTGGAAAGGGACTTAAAGATCATCTAGTCCAACCCACAAATTCAGTCCGGCAAAACAAGAATCCCCTCCGTGGATGCAGATGTCCTAAATAAAGTGAAACAATTTGCATGCCCAGAACTATTTCTTTTTCCTAGGAAACTGATAAAAAAAACCCACCCCAAATCCGTTGCTTTATATAGGACGACTATACCATTTCACTGGATCCAGCATGATGCAAATACTGCCCTAGCCCATATCAGCAGAGAGGAGTCTTGTCTACCCTTGCAAGAACACCACCAACCCAGAATTAAGTCCAGCCCAGAAGCAAGAAAGTTCAGTATATATTAAGCTGTAAATTAGATCCTGATCCCAGCTTCTCACTTTGATTGTTGTTAGATGGACTACTGGGGAGTGTGCTTAGCTCTGTGATTTTTCTATTCCTTTTTCAGGCTGTTGGCTTTTTTCCTCAGGTTCTCAAAATCAGGTGCTTCAACAATCTTTACAATAAGTTAAAACAAAACACAGTTAAAGTTAAACTCAAGCTAAATCACAAATATATACTTACCAAAGATTTCTGAAGAGAAAAGCAGAGTCTGGCAGATGAAATCCAGAACGCAGAATTTGGGGTAAATATTTATGAGTTGCCAAGCATCTTCCTGAAGGAATCTGAAAAACAAAATTCACAGAAGCTCAAAAGTGAGCAATTATCCCGCTTAGCATATACACTTCTACATCCTTTTTAAATTCACCTTGTCTGATGCTTTGTCATTCAGAAGGTATGACACAAGGAACAGCCCAGGCTACGTTTGTATTAGTGAGCAGTGGCAGCCCTCATCTCAACAGAGCAAAAGAACCGGTGCTGAGGGTCACCAAGGTGCAAAGCCACGTGGACAGTCACTCTCCCAAACCCATCTAAAACGCTCGTGGAAACTTTCCTTTGGATGCAGGAGAAATCCTGGAAGCATTCAGGCCGAGCAGACATTGGCATGGAATGGATTTACATACAAATTCCTCCATGTGATAAAGGAAGATCTTAAAAGTGCCTTGTTAATCATCATCATCAGATGTCTAATGTGTTCATTATCACCTACTTTGATGCTAATTCATAAAGCTGCAACATAAAGTTCTCAGATGAAGATTGTACCTTCCAGATGGAAATGAAAACATAACAACACTTATGTGCAAATAGAGGAGAAAAAAAAGAAAGAAAAGCATATTTTCCAGAGAAAACAAGTTCTTGTTCTCTTGAGGATCCTCCCTCAACTGCCAAAACTATGACAACAAAAACCACTTTGGAGATGGATTTAAGTGAGGGTTTAAAAAAAGATGTTTTGGTGGCATTTTTTCTTATTGTGCCGTTCCTCATAAACTCATGCAGCTTAATTAGCACAGGCCAAACACAAACAGAAGTATGAACCCCATCTAGATTTCCTGTGCTTTCTGATATCCTGGAACTTCTGGAATTAAGGCTCCATTTACAGAATCACAGAATGGAGGGACCTCTGGAGATCAGCCGGTCCAGACCCTGCTAAAGCTTGAGTCACCCCAAGCAGGTTGCCCAGGATCACGTCCAGGTAGGTTTGGAATCTCTCCCAAGAAGGAGACATACATATAGAATATTTAAGGCTTGCCCTGCAAATTTACGTGGCATATTTATTCCTGCTCTGAAAACGACCTTATTTCTGAAAACTACCTTAAGTCTTTTCAATGGGACATGCTGAGAGTGCCACACATGATGACATCTTACTGGACTTGCTAGGTCCTACTGGAATTTCTCTCACTGGAAAACAGCTTTTCCATCCTACCCTCTAGAAAAAGTCCTCTCAGGTACCTCAGCATTTCATAGAAACATAGAGTGGTAGAGGTTGGAAGGGACCTCTGGAGACCATCGAGTCCATCCCCCCTGCCAGAGCAGGAGCACCCAGGGCAGCCCACACAGGAACAGAGCCAGGGGGGCTGGAAAGGCTCCAGAGAAGGAGACTCCACAGCCTCTCTGGGCAGCCTGGGCCAGGCTCTGCCATTCTCACAGGCAAGAAGTTTCTCCTCACGTTGAGGTGGAGCTTCCTGTGTCTCCCCTTGCTACCATCACCTCTCCTCCTGTCCCAGGACACCACTGACAAGAGCCTGGCCCCTTCTGCTTGCCCCCCACCCTGCAGAGATTTGGAACCATTCCTAAGATCCCCTCTCAGGCTGCTCTGCTCCAGGCTGAACAGCCCCAGGGCTCTCAGCCTTTCCTCACCAGAGATGTTCCAGTCCCTTCAGCATCTTTGTAGCCTCCCTTGGACTCTCTACAGTATTTCCTCATCCCTTTTAAACTAGGAAGACCTCACATGATGGTCTCGGGAGAGACCCGATGTAAAACATTAAGACATAATTTTAAGTCAAGAAACTGGAAATATTCCGACATCTTTGTTATTTTCTAATATTTGAAGTTTTGAAATCGGTGAGCGGAGTACCAAGTTGTTTAGGCCACCAAACGCCAAATCCAAGCAGAAATAGAACAATGGACTGAGAGCAAGCACGATGAGCAGAGGTGCCCAGCAACTTGGTTCACCAGTTTTACCAACTGCCACAGGAACCCCTGCTGCAGTGACCACACCGTCTGTCTCTTGGGCAGTTTTCCCAACACACTGCCACCTTCACCTCCCTCCACCCACCCTTCCATCTCTGCCTCGACTACTTCTAACATTTTGAACAGCTGAAGAGCTGCCAAATTTTGGAAGCAACCTATTTCCAGAAATGTTTCTTTACCACGAGATCTGTAATTTCTCCCAAAACACTCCTCTGGAGCAAAGCCCAGGACTGGCAATATGTTACCCAGGAGCAGTGAAAGGTTTACGTTTCAATACCTATTGCACCTGTCACGATAATACCAGGCATTTTCCACCCACGATGCAGGAGAGGATCCAAACTTCCTGTGGGATGTGCAAAACTAGCACTCAGCCTTGGGAGCCATCCAGGCGTGGTTATCAGGAAGAGAAAAGCTATTTCTGCTGGCTTGCAGGAATTGAAGGCACCATTTAATGTCTTGTCTTTATATGCAAGTGTGTATAACCCAGTTTCTCCACAGCTGCCGTGACGTAAATAAATTCAGTATTATCTCCATTTTTACATTCTAGGATGTAATATAAATAGTACTGGAACTTGTGCTGGTCATAATTCAATATTTAAGACATTTACCCTTTTCAAGTGCAAGGTACCCATTTAGCTATGTAACGTTTCACAATATTTGACCTACTTAATATTTGGTAAGGACAAAAATATATCAATATCCAATCGGTATCTCATAGGAGAGCATTTCTGAAAATAGTGGCATTGAGTCAAACAGTTTTTATCATTGTAAACTGTCACTTCACTTCAAGGGCTCTTTTGGAACAGTACAATTCCACTATACCAACCAATAAATATCAGTATAGGTGACACGGGAAGAATCCCTAAAATAACTACACATATTCCACATAATATCTACAAATACCTACATAATGTTGCTTTACAATTATAGCTACTCTTGAGTAGTACCTGTGTATAAAATCTTGAATTTCTCCGCATCCTCTTACCTAATCAGACAAAAAATCATTTGCTTCGTCTACATTTACTAGAGCGAAAAATGTATCTCTTGGTACCTATAATTTTCATCCAGGCTTTCCCTCTTAAGGTGGTAGCACTTCAGCAGCAGACTGCAGCAAAACCCCATCATTCCCAGAAAAATCTAATCCACCCTTAGAAATACCTAACTCGCAGAAAGTAGATATAAACCAATAGTTTCCTTCACCATAAATACAGCTATGGGCAGCAAAACGCCTTTTATTTTGGTTCAGTACTAAATTACTTCCCTGACTTGAGTTAGTAATGAGATTTTTAATCATGGGGATTGAACATATCCTCAAGTTAATAAAAAAAAGTATGGCTTCCTCTTTATCTTTAATAAAAGATTTGTACACTGCTCAAATGATTAGTATTACATTTTTAAAGAACCTGAGATGGATGCTTTTCAATTCTCCTTCCTATTTTTCTATGCTTTTATAATTCAAAGCTAATACAGGGAATAGTTAATAATTCATAAGGTAATTTTAAGGCTTTTATTCAGAAACCTTTTGCCTATTGACTTAAGGATGTGCCATAAAATATCCAGGTCTTACTATCTTAGCAATTTTCAGAGCTATGCAGATGGAATCTCTGAATTCATGCAAGTCAGGATACGCGTTTGAGAATCAGAACACATCACTACAGCCTTGGAGGGGCACAGGGAGAGGAAAGAACTTTACAGGGCTATTTAAACCAGTAGATTTCATGTCTCCACACCATTCCATTTTTTTTTCACCCTTGTTTGCAGGTTTATTCTTGATGGAGTTATTTTTACAGTTGCCTAAGAGACAAAGGAGATGGCTGTGCTTACTTATTTCCCCCCCCCCCCCCCCCCTTTTTTTTAAAGGTTAACTTTGCTGCACAAGTCCTGTGCTCCCCAGATGAGAGATCCAGATGAAAACCACTGCTCTAGGAAAGCTCAGATGGACAAAAAACCAGATCCACGTATCCTTTTCAAACAAACAAATGAAAAAATTTACTTCTTTGAGCGAATAAAGTTAAAACTGGCTACCAGCAGATACAATCCAAGGATATCCCATTTCAGTCCAGCAGAAGGGGCCAGGCTCTTGTCAGTGGTGCCCTGGGACAGGAGGAGAGGTGCTGGTAGCAAGGGGAGACACAGGAAGTTCCACCTCAACGTGAGGAGAAACTTCTTGACTGTGAGAGTGGCAGAGCCTGGCCCAGGCTGCCCAGAGAGGCTGTGGAGTCTCCTTCTCTGGAGCCTTTCCAGCCCCCCTGGCTCTGTTCCTGTGTGGCAGCCACGTATTTGGGCAGAGGTTTTTTTTACCTACCTTAAAGAAACAAAGATTAATTTTTTACCAGCAATGTGTCCTACTTTCACATATGTGCCTAACAACTGCTGCAAAGGAATCGCCCATCTCACGCACGCTCTCAGGTACTAAGTAACAACTGTAGAGAGCAATGAAAACTGATAGCAGTTATTAATTCCACATCTAACAAAGGCAATGGAGTTGAGCTGTGCACATAGCCATCAGTTATTGCCATGACAAAGTCAACAGCACCATCTCTATTATCATTTCCCTACACGGATAACTATGAGATCCCACCGCCCCTTCCTCTAAGTTTGCCAAAGATGAGTACTATAGCTAAGTGATTTTATTGGTACCTGAGGGAGACAAGTTTTACCATCCCAAGGAAAATGGTGTCGTTATGAAGTAACAGTAACACTAACTAGACTATATTTCATTCCAGGCCAGCTCTGAGCCTGTCCTTGGTGCCCCATCCAATTACCATCTCTGCTAGAGCAGCTCTGGACTCCTCATCTTGGTTTGCCCTCCGAGTCCCCAGAACCCCCAACTAAACCTTACTGCCTCTATTCTCCAGCTCCAAGAACGCAAACTGCTGTCGGGTTCTTCAATTCCCTCTGCAAGACAGGCAGCATATGTCATGTGCATTATTCAGAGCTTTACATGACTTCTTTTCCGTGGAGGTTTAAAAATGAATAGCAAAATGTGTATCAAAATCAAACCCTTGGCAAGAACAAGGATAATCATGAAATCAAGTCTAAAACTAGACAAAGGGTAGGGGTTTATTTCTAGAATAATGGTATAACAACACAATAACTTCACTACATCTAGGCAGACGGATCTGAAGGTATATTTTACACAGTGCCAAGCAGGGGAGGTCTTTTGCAGATGAAAACTCTGACTAAGGGAATAGTCAAATAGAGGAACAACATGGAAAATATAGTTCATATTATCTTGGGGAGCAGGAAAACCATGGCAGCATAGCATGATGAAATGAGTTTCCTCTGTACTCAGTCAAAAGAGGAAAAGCACATAATGAGGGGGTCTTCAAAACCCTAAGAGCATCTCTAGCCTCATGGACTAGATAGATCAGAGAGTTCTGAGGAGCATCATGGGGGACAAACAAAGCTGGATAGCTACTAAACTTCATTCCTCTTGGTCAACCATACATGTCTAGTCTCCTTAAATAACTATCCCAGGAGGACCCAAACTTGCAGAAACACCTCAAGACCACTCATCCTTACAGGTACCCTCAACTGAGTTTCCACCTCCTGCACTTCCATGACAAAAGAGAATAAAGTGCTAATCCATTACGCAAAACCAGACTGTCTACATTTAGCCCATACCTGTGGCTACGCTACAGCACTTGCTCTATCAGCCCATGACCGGCCCCCCCAGCCAAGAAGTGGCATCAGAAAAAGGAGAGGAGACTTACAGCTGGAAATTAAAATAGATTTAATGAAACAGTAAAACTAATAACCATATAAAATAAATTATACTCAGACCACCAAACATACAGAGGGCACGGTAAATAAGAAGGCACCCTCAGGAGCAGGAAGAGAAGCAGGGTTGGGAAAGACACAACAAGAAGGCCTAAGCAGAAGACCCTTGGCTTCAGCAAACTCCTCCCTTTATAGTGATTGTGATGTTTCTGGGCTGGGACACACCTGTAGCCAACTCGGGTCAGCTGCCCCAAACTGCTCATGTCCATGGCAGGCTTGGATTCTGCCCCAGTGAAACCAGGACACATGCTAATTCCTTACCCAACAGCAGCTAAGCGAGCAGGCTGTAGAAGCAGTAGAAGTGATATTTGTTTGGGTTCCCGGAGATGCAGACGCCAGTCAAGTGTTGAATGTTATTAGAAGCAGCCCAGCCAACTCCACAAACCCCAAATCCTGCCCCAACTAACGTTTAAAAAAAAAAAAAAAAAAAAAAAAAAAAAAATTTAAAAAAACACCAACAAACAAACCAAAGAATGCCGGCAAAAAAAAAAAAAAAAAAAAAAAGGGAATTTTTGGAGATGGCATGCCATCAATTTTCTTCATTTGTGTCAGAAGTTGAGCAGCTGTCTTCTTACCAGACTGAAGTGGAGCCAAAAACCTTGTCAGGCAGCCGAAGAAAAAAAAGCACTTCAGAGGAACTAATCTCAAAGACCCAAAAGTATGTATCACATTTTTGAACAGGCATGTGTTAATATTACTACTGCTTTATCAATTGGCAATGTTTTGCAGAAGTAGGGGGGGAAGGAAAAAAAAAAAAAGACTGCTCTGTTTGTTTACGCTGCTTACTAAGGGAAAGCAACATACCGCGCATACTTGAACTCTGGAGCTTGTTTATTTATTTACTTATGGCCAGCAAAAGATTTCTAGCATTATCTCCCTCTAAGCTGGTGAGGAAAGTGAAATAAGATTCACCTCCATGGAAAAAAACCAAAAAAAAAGATGCACCTGGATACTCTCTGTGGCAAAGACATCTCGGTTTCAGCAAGCTCTGCTACACCCCAGGCGCTGCCGACACACCAGCAAGGGATAAATAATCCCAGTTTGGAATCAGCTCGCTGCTCCAGCAGCTGTGGGTTGTGACAGACTGGGAAAACCCGGTTCACAATTTGTTTCTTCTTTAGTGTGTGCTCCAGGAACTGCGTGCTGGGCTGAAGGATCCTTCTGAACAACGAACGCTAAGAGAAACTTGGTACTTACTGGCACCAAGTACGTGAGGAAGCGAGCGAGCAAATTACGGCGGTGATTGCACAAGGACCTTTGCCGGGTGGGACCTATGACCGCAAGGCACACTTGGGCCAGGCTGAGAGTACTGCTTTTCTTCATCTTAATTCAGCCCAGAAGACAAGGCAGAGAAGGTGGTGGCCTCCTCCCAGTGGTGTGTCACCATCCGAAGCATCGGGATCCCAACCATCCCCCTAGCATAACCCATCTTGGTGTCTGACTGTCATCACGGTCACCTAAAAAGTCACAACTTGACCCTCTCTGTGCAACAACTCCACTCGGGAAGCTCACCCCACTTGGCACAGGATGGGGGGAAGGCTGGCTCTTAGGAGAAGACAGCAACACCACGTAAGATGGGTGCTTCTTCAGACCACATTTTAGAGGGGGAAGAGCTGGAATTTGCAGCCATAGCAGGGTAGTGTTCACTTCTCTGTTGATTCTGGTGGGTGAACCTGTCGTTTTCCAACAGAGGTGCCATATACACGGAGAGAATTAAAGTGACTAAAGAAGTGAATAAACAGACACACTCAAGATCCTACTTGGCTAGCCATCTTCTTTCAGCCAGCTTTCCCCCGAAATGTTTATTTACTACACAGCCAGGCTCTTGGCAGCGTTCCCACTGCAAAATGTGCTGCCCAGATAGTACAAAGTGAACTCTAAACGAAAAAAGACTTTTTATTTTATTTTTTAATTTTTTTTTTAGTAGGGCTCCCCTCCTTCCACACAGATATCCCTTTACTTCCAAACTGTGCCTTTAAGGCACAATTTTACCCAGGATTTCTAGAATCCTCAGTTGAAGAGAGATGCGTTTATAGAGCATTGCTAAAAATGAGATTTCCTACCCGGTCTTCAGCAAACTACTTTAGATGTTTCTCCACTGACCAAAGACATGTTTCCTTACTTTTCAAAGGTTTACAAACATAAATAAACTAATGTATGTGAAAAGCATGTTTAAATAAACACAGAAAATAATCAGTTGTATAACAGCCCTACAAGATTCTGCCATTCCGGTGTTGCATGCAGGGGAATAAGGTTTCCCTTGAGCTAAACACACACAGAAATAAAGCAAAGAATAAAAAAGTAATGGTAATTTGAGTGGAAGACATCCCCTTATTTCAGTATATATATTCAAGACTTTTCACAATGAGATTCCAGTCGTGATGGAGAGCTCAAAAAAAAAAAAAAAAAAGAGAAATAGAAATGTAAACCAGTAAGAAAATAGCACGTCTTAGCTTATTTTTACCGTGGTCCAGCAGAGATTCTCTGATTAGCATTTGCAGACTGTACCAAGCGTAGCTAATATAAAGGCAATACGCACAGCACAGCTCTCAACAAATATTATCAAGATGGAAATGCCTCCTGACAAATTCACAAGCTGCAAATGTACAGTCATGAAATTCAATAGCCTCACAGCTGCACACTTGTAACTTGTGAAGGCAGAAAAATGTATGAATTGGCAGCAGGCTTTCTGGCAGATGATATCATTTTACAGATGACACTGTAGAGTCTGCCAGTTTGACGTTGAACTCTCCTCTTGCTTTTTCTTTTTTTCCCTTTCTTGTCGTCGTTGCTGTTGTTGTTGTTGTTGTTGTCGTTTCCGAGCTCTTGCTCTGAGATCTACTCGGATGGAGGTGGAGGTTCTCAGAAGAGTCTGCTGTTTACTTTTCTGACTCTGCAAAGTGCTGTAATTGCTCAGCTCGGTTCCCTCGGCTCCGTTGATGTATCGCTGACGTTGAACAGTGTTTATTCTGGAAAAACTTTGCCTTCCTCTGCAGTATTTCAGATGCACCAAGTGCGCTATTCCATAGACATGGCCTACTTTTTTTCCCTCTATTACTATGGATTTCAGAATATCTTGGATTTTGGCCCAGGGCTCCAGCACCTTCACAGGAAAGAAATACTTCCTCCTGTTCAGATAGAACCTCCTGGGCTCCAGTTTGTGTCCATTCCCCCTTGTCCTGTCACTGGGCACCACTGAAAGTAGTCTGGTCCCATCCTCTTGCCCCCCACCCTTTAGATATTGACCAGTTCCCCTCCCAGTCTTCTCTTCTCCAGGCTATAAAGACCCAGGGCTCTCACTGCAAGCAACCACCCTTCATAAATAGTTGAAATAATTGTGCCTTGCTACTTGCAATCTGCATATTTTCAGATCACTTAGAGAGAAGGAAGCATTCCTTAGGAAAGAAAAAAGACCTCACGGTCTGCGGTGATTGTCCAGTCAGGGCACTAAGTGCCAAGTTGGCCTGATTCCATCCAAAGCGTGATGACAGAAGAAGCCTATCAAAAGAAGCTCAGAAAGAAATGGTAGTTTATTTTTTATTATCTTTTTCCTCTCTGAGCTCCATGCAATCATCACTGACAGGTTCGACTTGGACCCACAACCAGATTCAAACAAGATACCAAAGCAGGGACCCCTTAAAATGAAATGGTTCTTGGTACCTTGAAGTCACACCTATATGTCAAAGAAATTGTTTAAGAACCAGTAAGATGACATCACGGTGAACTGGGTTGTCTGGGTTTCTTTTTTTTAATGCAGTTCAATTCCTGAGGTTTTTTTCTGGTTGGGATGGGCATCTCTTGGCACCTCCATCCCACTGGAAGGGGTGATCTCTGCACCTGCATGGTTGCCACTCTTTCAGAGGGCCCATGTCTGTGTAACTTAATGCCTTGAGATATCACAAGGTACAAATGTGAGCACTTCAACAGAAATGTATCAAATTTGTCTTAAAAAGCCAAGTTTTAAGACATTTTACCAAAGGTTCAACATGTAAGGTTCCATCCCTGATCAGACAGGCCATGCTTTCTGTAAACTTGTACGCTTTGCCAAGAAAGGTTGGACCAGACAACCCTTGAGGTCCCTTCCAATCTGGTATTCTACGATTAACAAACTAAAGTACAGGAACCTGGGTAAAAAAAAAGTCCAAAACAAATAACACAAACACTTACCTGTGGGTAATTTCCAAACAAGGTGAAAGAAAACTCAGCTTTACTTCTTCTATTTGTTTTTCTGATGCGGCTCCAAGAAGCATCTGAGGTTTCAGACAAAGCTCTGCACCACCGTTTTGAGGGCTAGCCAAAACCTTTGCATCTATTTTATTAGATACTTGTTCATAGAGTCTGAAACATAAAAGTCCATGAGCCACAGCAGTCTCTTGTTTCAACATAACTTGAAGAGCAGTTTCCCTGATTCATACCTGTTTTTATTGGGTGCATTCAGAAAAACATGACCAGCAGATCAAGGCAGCTTCTCCTCACGCTCTACACTGCCCTAGTGAGGCCACCTCTAGAGCACCGTGTCCAGTCCTGGGCTCCTCAAGTTCAGAGAGACCAGGAACTACTGGAGAGAGTCCAGCAGAAGCTGGGAAGATGCTGAGGGTTTGGAGCATCTCTGTGCTGGGGCCAGGCTGAGAGCCCTGGGGCTGTGCAGCTGGAGAAGAGCAGCCTGAGAGGGGAGCTGAGCAATGCTGAGCAAGAGCTAAAGGGCCCCGGGGGCAAGAGGATGGGGACAGACTCTGCTCAGTGGTACCCAGGGACAGGACAAGGGGCAACAGCCTGTAGTGATGTACATACCTAATATATATTTATTATACCAGTAAAATGTATTATTGGCATTTTAGCAAAGGCTGATGGAGATATTCACTGGCCTCCCTGTGCAGATTTTTAATGTGATAAATGTCTCATACAATAAAGCTCCTTTTAATCACCAGACCTTGGGGCCACACTTCTGAAAGCATTCACAACCCAATAGCTTCCAGTGTTCTGCTTAGAAAAAAATGATTTTTTTTCCTCTAAAATCCTCAGGCTTATTATATGAAGAATGGAATATTATTTACTGCATTCTTTGAAGAACAGACACCATCCCCTTGAAAAAAGTTCAAATTCTGGGAGCTTCTATAATATCTTTAACAGTTGGAATCATCAACAAAATATTACCACGGGAAGCCTTCAGGTTACGGCCGATGGTAAAAAATGGAGAGGAAGGAAAATTACCTGGACTCCCCAAATAACAATCTCTCTTTTGACGTCTCTGATTTCTAAGGGAGGAAACAAATTGTTCTGTAATACATTAGCATGAATCACATCACCAGATTCCCATGGGGAGCCACAATTAGGGGTGATTTCCTGCACGCCGCTTGCTTAGCTGGAAGAGATAAAGGGAACTGCCTGTCTCAGCCCATGTGCAGGGAGAGGTGCACGGGGAAAAAACCAAGGAAATGCTTCCCCCTATGCCCTGCTGTCTGTAGCAGAAGGAAGAAGAGGCCAGGAACTACAGACAAATTGAAAAAGTTAATAATTAACCTAAATTATTCTCATATTTTTCCTATTACTTCGAATGAACGATGATCACGTTTCACAGCGCCATCCTCACCCTTCTTTTGGATGGTGATGCTCTTGGCTAGGATGGCAAAACTCTCCTTGGGTTGAAATTATACACAATAAAAAATTGCTTCATGAGAGATGACAGACAGAACCAGAGAACAAGTCACTCCCAGCCTATTTCTTCAGCCAGCAAACACACAAAAGCATAACTTAACCCCCTCCCTTTTCATCTTTATCTGAGAACTGTTGCACAATTTGCTCTTTCACAGGATTTCAGCAAGAAATACTCACCACTTTTAAGGCTTGTTTTTTTATTTGCCCTAAAAGCTTTAACTTTCCCTTCAAACTTGGGACGTCATCCTCATCAAATCACACACAGAAATGTGCATTAAGGGTTTTGTTTACTCATAACTTGGCAGGGCCACAACAAAGAACAGAATGTAAAGAATGAACTCCCTTTGCAAAAGTCATTCGTATCGAAACAAAAGCCTTTAACTTCCCAAAGAAGCCTTTCTCGTATACTTCTGAATTGCTCAGCATTACAGTGAGCTCTCAGACAGCTAAGAAACATTTGAAAGCTAATCTAACAACAGGAGAAATGAGAAAGTTCTCCTGGATCTGCTTTTTCATTAAAAAAGCATTAGGAAAATATGGGCTTTTCAACACTGCAATCTGAACAAGCAACCGCTTTTCATGTAACATGTAGAAACCTGCTGAATTCAGACTACTTCCAACTTCCCCTCGGCTGCAGCAGCTGGGTAGATTTGTTTCCACCTGCTTTCACCATTTGTCATTACTGAGGTATGCTTCAGAAAGCCAATTTAGCTCTAAACTGGCAGTTTGGCTGAGGCCAAAACAATTCGCTTCTATTACTTCATTTCCATTTACTTCTTTTCTTCTTCATTTCTTCATCACTTCCATTTCTGTTACTTCATTTCTATTTCTTCTTTGTTTCTATTACATTCATTTCTCTCACGTCCTCTGGATTGCCCCACGTTGCTTTAATTCCCAGCTCCCCACAGCTCTGCACCCAAAGAGAATCTAACTGGTGTTTGGGGGGGCTTTTTAACTCAAAATGCCCTTTTTTACCCAAAGTAAAACCGCGTGTGGTAGATCCTACGCACACACTCCTTCCCCACCGTTTGCTCTAGGAGTTGCAAACTCCTGTGGTCACCAGAGAAGAGACCATCCAAACGTGGCTGTAGACAACAAAAGGCTTCTGAAACACATTAAGATCTCAATTTAAAATGTTAAAATCCTCTCCCTCGAAAGCCTTTTCAAGGCTGGCTGCCTCCATCCCCTGTACGGGGTTGGAAATAAGGCTGCCAGATACATCTTCTACCATTCCCCCAGAATTTCAGGGGGATAGGAGAGAGTGGGTGTGGGGAGGGAAGGTATCTCAAGTACAAGAAAGGATGATTACCAAGACTAAAGAGAGTGCGTCATGAAATGAAGAAATATAGGACTATTTTTAAAGCGATTATTTTGTTTTCACCATGAAAACGTGCTGCTGTATTCCCCTCTGCTTGGCATTCCAGAGGGGGTGTTGCATTTAGCTAGCAAAATCCACTCGCTCGAATAAAAGAAACTGGAAACACTGGAAGCAAAACAGAAGAGCGTTAGGTTGAGGATTTTGTTGCCTACATTTTGAACGGGAAGGAAATTATGTTTTCAAAACACGATTAACTCCGAAGCCCAGTTCTGCAGTAACAACCACAAGGATTCACTGCTAGGGCTCGTGGGCATCAACTCTCCCCCTCTCCCTCCCCAGTACGACGGCAGGAGTAAGACATAAATGTGTGAGTTCAGACGAATCTCTTAACCATACAACCCGCATAATTTAGCTGTAGATAAAGTTTACAAAACTCCCCGCTAAGTTAGGAAGTTTGAGGAACTCTTGCAAAATGTGACCTGTTATGTAAACCTGTATTTTAAGAAGTGAACTAGAGACAGGAGGAAGGATCACAGGGGTTGGACACCTAACCAGCTGTCCCAATTTGGCTGAGCTGTTTTAGCTGTCAGTGTGTGAATTCTTAATGTGTGATGATTATAAAGTACGGAGAGATAGCTCAGCTCTCGCCTTTGAATTATTGTGCCTTTGCCTCCGAGTATCAGCACATGCATGGTCTGCTACCCCAAAGCTAACGCTGGGGACTTCTACAGCTGAGACCCATTTGCAAAGCTTAAGAATATTTATTTATTTATTAAGATCTAAAGTGATACAAACACGCTTATCCCAGGCTCAAATTTTCCTGACACCTTCACTCATTACACAGAATCACAGAATGGTAGGTGTTGGAAGGGACCTCTGAAGATCATCGAGTCCAACCCCCCTACCAGAGCAGGACAAAACTAGAGCAGATCACTCAGAAGTGCATTCAGACAGGTCTTGAAAGTCTCCAGAGAAGGAGACTCCACAACCTCTCTGGGAAGCCTGTTCCAATGCTCTGTAACCTTTACAGTAAAGAAGTTCTTCCTCGTGTTGAGGTGGAACTTTCTGTACTCAAGCTTGAATCCATTGCCCCTTGTCCTGTCACAAGGCATGAGTGAAAAGAGGTTGTCCCTACCTTCTTGACACCCAGACATATAAAGAAACCCAGAAGCACTGAAATCACTGTTCCAGCGGGAACTCAGCCAGGAAAACACCTATGGAAGCTTCTTTCCATGCCTGCATCACTAGGGGAAGCAATCTCATAGTCCTCTCCAAAAATCCCCTCAAATGTCTTGCAGCGTATCAAGACATTGTCAAATTCAGACTTGGTGGGACCACATTCCAAAATCCAAGAGCCCTCTGAAGGAATGTTTTGCCAGGCACACCTCATCATCCGTAGGAAAGAGAGAGGGTTCCAGGGTGGGCACCTTCAGCTAGACAGGAAGCCACAGTGAAAAGCAGGTATTTTGCCTGTCCAAGGCCAGGTATGACCAAGTAACACCGTAAAACAAAATAAAACCATCACATCTAGCTAGATATGAAATATCAGGCAAGACACAGCTCCGAAAGAGCTACAGGGTGACTTCTCTATGATCTCCAAGCTGTGATTATGGACGCTCCACTTCGCTACTCTCATTTGGTAACTGGAGTTGGTCACTTCAAGTGCCCATGCTGAGAGTATGCAGGACAGATGACCCAGTCCTGGAGCAGGCATCTCTAGATGTGCGTAACTATTGATCACTGATGAGGCAGCCACATCCTCAGGAGCTGGAGCACACAGCAGTTGCCATGGGGGCCACCAGCAGCAGTAGCCGTGCGAGGGCAAACACACCATGCTCCTACTGAATGGGTGCCCGTATCTATTACCAGGCAATGCTAAGAGAGGTTTTACAGCTTTCCCAAGAAAATATTTTCAACTGGGATTGATTTTTTTTTTTTTAACTGTTTTAAAACTAACATTAGCAAATGTGATTGCACAGTGCACAGATCTGTCAAATTTGTTCTCAGCTGCAATCCTGAAACATGTCATTATCGTGTACTGTGTGAGCAAAGCTGGGCTTAGCTTCCATGTGACTGAGCTCTAAATTCATTTATGGATAATGTTCCTTTACAATGCGTTCAATCTTTTGCTCCATCTTATCTTAATGAGTACTTAACCTCTTAAAAATAGGTTACTGCCAGAGAGACTAAATACAAAGTATTAAAGTCCCTGAGAAAACGACAGGAATGAATGTCCTCCTGTTCAGGTAACTCTGTCCTCCTTGAACACAACTTCTGTAGGGTGAAGTTTACTGAGTTTTCAAAAGCACTGGAAAAACACCATTTCCACTGCATTAATTTTAAAACTCATTTGTACTTAGAGAGTAGCACTTTTCTTTATAAATACATGTGGAAAAATGACAGACTGTAAAAACATACCCATCTGGAAAACTCCATGGTGCATGCACTTGCAACCTCAACATTTTGGGTTTGGGTACCTTTTAAAAAAAAATCTGTGTGCTTAGAACCTTTTAAAAACGAGATTATTAGTTTATAAAATGTAGATATCATTTAAAGCCAGTTTTCTAGGTTTTGGTTATTTTGCATGCGCTACAACCCCTGAAAGGATTTTAGCACCTGACTGTGACTCCAGAGCAGGAACAGGGACTGAATCCTAACCCTAATCCAGAACAACCCCTCTCACCAGTCACTTCTGATGGTAGGACACAAATCTCATGAACCACCATCCTGTTTAGTCTGAAAGTCCTGCAGGTACCTACCAGACAGCATCTGAGAGCATTTTAAAATTCAGCCAAAGCCACAGCACACGCTGTATAAAACAATTATATCATTTAATCCCCTCATATCCCTGGATAAAACTCCTATTTGAGAAGCTGAAGAGCAGGTTACGGACCAGACGGTTCCTTGGATTTGTGCCACTCCAGCAACAACTCATACACCTTTTGAGCAGAAAGTCATCAAAGCAGAAGGTGTGTAATTCTTGACTTTCTTCACGAGGGTACCAAAACAGGTGCTACACCCACTCTCTGTGCATTTAATGCGAGTGTGTCAATGAATTGGGAAAAAAATAAATAAATTAGAATTTCCTTTAAAAATCCCAACTTTCTGCTGCTTCTCAGCTGGCCTATAATTCATGCTGGGAATTGCTAGAAGTGGGGGATGGATAAACTGTCCCCCACACCCTGTCTCCTCAGGAAACTCACTGTCATGTGGAATTCATTACTTACCTTTTTTTTTTTACTAAGTACATATAATTTCAAGTTCATGGTCCAGCATCTCTGATTCATAGCAATAAAAGTTGCACAACAGCAGAACTGTGTAGAACAAAGGTTAATTTGAGGGTAAAATACCCCCTCCTAATGAAACACAACTGGAAACATGCCCTGGCTTCAGAGACAGCAAATACCTGCAGCACGATTGATCTTTCATTTCTGATTCCAAGATTCAGAAATTCGGTGCATTTAGAGGAGGCAGAGAGAAAGTGAAGAGCTGTTCAACCTCTGCAGTTTCTGGCCTGTGATTCTCTTGAGATGTTCCAGGCAAATTCCTCTGTGTCACATAACAGCTTTATGACACCTACACCTTCTTCACTTAAACTCTGAGAGTTTTTAGGCAATATAAAAAAAAAAAAAACCCAAAGATCAGAACCCAGGTCTTCATGCCAGATATTTAGAGACCGGAGCTAGCAATTTTTCTGACTCCAAAACTAGGAGAGAGGGCTTTAAACCGACACTTTTTTAACGGCTAGTTTTTATATTTGCAGATTCCATCTGAAAGCGGTGAGGACTGGAAGCGTCCTTTCAGTGCAGGCTGCGAGACTGACACACTCACAGGGCTGTGGCTTTGGGAAGAATACCATATATGATGAGACTCCAAACAACGTTATGAGATCTGGCAGCCACGAGATTACGCTCAAAAACATCCACGAAGCAAGAAAAAAAGCATCAGAGGAGGAGAGGAAAGGATGGAAAAGCGACAGGAGAGCGAAGAAATGGCATTTTCTAACCATGAAGAATTATTACTGCGGTCAAAACCAAAGCTGTCCCAGCAGTTTCTGATTAAATTCTGCTTTGTTCAAAAATGCTGACGTTCTGAAATCAAAATGATTTGGGGAACATATGATAGAACTTGTTCCTGTTGGGTCATTTGCCTACTTGTTTTACTAGAAACCTTGGCTCCTAGACAGCCGCTCAGATGGGCTATTGGGAAAGCCAGATTCACAGGCTCCCCAGAATCTCAGTATTAAAAGAAATTAATTATTGATAGAAGCCTACGTTATGCATGTTTGCCTTATCAAATTATCTGTAGCTCTGCCTGTAGCATGGGAGTAGCACATCTGATATGCTTTAATGATGCAAAAATCACATTCAAGCAGCAGGGAAGCCAAGCCGAGTAACGCTCTCCCTTACTAAAAATGTTAAAATCAGGAGAGAAATAAGAAGTTCAACAAAGAGAGAAATAAAGAGAGGATAAGAATTTCCCTCCAAACACTACAGAGAAGTTTTAAACAGTTAAAGCCTCCCCGTTTCTGTCAGGCAACTCATTTGAGCCAGGCGCTGTCTGCCGCTCTGAATGGTTGCTTTGTAGTATAATGCATTTACACGCTGAAATCATAATATCCTGGGCATTTGGGGCTGTATTATGCTATTAAAAAAAAAAAAAAAAAAAAAAAAAAAAGAAGGCCAGCTCCCTGGAGCTCTTACATTTTTGGACTGGTATTCGATCTGTTCAGTTCTGCAGCTTTGGCGGTGCTGGGAGCGAAGCGCGGCGGAGCGAGCGGCAGCTGTTGCGCGGGGCTGCGCGCTCTGCGTTCTGCAGCGATGCCGTTAGGTGGTGCCTGAAACAGGAGATTGTAAAGATGGAAAGCAAAAGGAAGGGGAAAAAAAAAAAAAAAAAAAAATCTCGT